>CAJQUW010009239.1:852500-1170419 GCA_907163375.1 Prostheceraeus crozeri
TACTGATAGGCTAGTCAACTGATTCTTCAAAATGAAAGCTTGGTCTATGTTTCACACTAAATGCTTATGTTTTCTGAATTCAGTGAAAATTGTATGAAATATTAGGAAAATTCTATTAACACTGAACAATCTGACTTAAGTAGGCCTTTTAAAATAACTTCCCAGTAAAAAATCTAGAGTTGGGCCAACCGCGATAAGTTGTGTCGGGACTGCGTCGATCATGTCCCGGCAAATCGATGGCGGTGCAACGGCGACGCGTTGCCGCGACTGTAGCGCAGCAGCCGTCGACCAGTAAAATTGTTCCCGGTTATTCTCATCAATTACTAACCGCAATACAAGCGTGTTTCTGATACTGAAAATAATTGAGTATTTCTACTTGCTTTTGATATCTATTCGAGTTTTTAAAACTATATTTGATTCCACTTGAAAATGTATTATAGTTTTTTTCACAGTTATGTTAATCGTCACTGTTACTATCGTCACATGCACTGATTGCCTTCGATCTCCTATTCCGCCTTTGTCGCCCGCCTTCCCGGTCTGATGCCCGTTTCAGAAATTTCATAACTTCTTGCTCGATATCCGAGTCAGTCGCCCTCGGTATATGTTTCCGAACTGCCTCTGCAAAAAGAATAAAGCGTTAACTCGACGTCAAAGGAATATCATTATCATGAATTTACATTTTAACCAGGGCTGGGATCGGTTAACCGGTCATTCTTTGGGATAACCGGTTACATTTTCTCTTAGCCGGTTAAAATCGGTTACAATGTCTGATTAAAATACAATGAAAATGCACTGTAAGTGGAGGAATTCGGTCGAAACCCAAAGCGACAAGGTCTGTATTTGTCGATAAACCTTGACAACTAAATAAATGCGAGGAATCATCATTTAACCGATTTTAACCGGTTACAAAAAAATTAACCGGTACAAGCCCTGATTTCAACAATTATCATTCCGAATAGGAAATTCTACTGTTTAACCGGATCATCACTTGATGTGACAAAGCAAACTACCAACCCACGCTGCATACAGTGAATACATGTATGAGACTTATAAATACGTAACTTTTCAAAACCATAAAACTTCTTTTTTTGCACATCTCGTACCGGTATTGTAATACGTGTATAATTCTACATAATTAATAAAGCACTAAAAGTCATGGGGGCTTTGCAGTGTTGCCACTCTGTCGCAATGACGAAAACTCCGCGCGGCGGAAAAAATCCGCCGATTTTTTTATATCTTATACACTAAACACGATTAAAGGGAATTGACAGTCCTCCCACGCTATCATCATGACTTTCTTGACAGGCCATGTAACATATCATCTTGAAGTCCAAAGCTTTCCAGTAGTTTTGAGGAACATTATCTCAAGGCTACATCCGTCATTGATCATCGTTTTCTGCATGTATCTGCCGTATAAACCAATACATGTGAACGCATATTACTACAGTATGCTGATAATTTAGTTTTTGCCTTAGTTATCAGTTATGTGAACTACAGTTATAAGCCTAAATGTTAAATAACATTACTGATTAATCTATTTACGAATATCGATACAATCAAAATAATTATTTAGTAGTACTCGTATTTTCATTACATATCAAGTATTTAACAAAGTATTGGTTAAGTGATATTTTTGTAAAAAAAATAGTACACATCTTTCAACGGAGCGATAATTCTTAATGCTTAAAAGTACTAGACCACCTTCATCTAAGAAAACGTCATTTCTAATAGACCGTAACCAAACCTGATGGGTTGAAATAATCGAAGCATAGACCGTCTTAGCGGTAAACTAATTGAACAAACTGGGATAAAGTGAATTTCTTTCAGAAACATCGAGCATTTACATTTGTTTTTAGATTATTTACTATTGATTTGATAACTTAACAGTTGAATATGAGCTAAATCTTTAAGATAATCTCTTATCTCAGGTAATTAGTGAAAAATCTCAATACACAAACTATACTTTTATCTTTGATTTGAGATAATTTATGATTGAAAATCGTATTCTTATACATGAATGGGGAAAGGTTTATATTCCAACTGTCAGGATTAATTACAAAGAGCAAGTCAAAGATCAATTTATCATGCAACAAGATATGACAGCACCAAAATCTCATAATTTATAAGATCATTTTAGAACATCTTAAGTATAAAACCGGCGGAATTTTTTAAAACCACAAAAATTCCACCGACCCTCAAATCTGCACGGTAGTTACGAATGATATGCTGATGTTATTTTTTCGTCACAATAAAAGTTTTTTTATCAACTCATATGATGCCCATATCATACAATCGTTCTTGGACGAAATGATCTTTCAGTAAAATGATGATAAAACCCCACGGAGAGCCTCGAATTTCCGCAATATCTAAAAACCTGTTCATGTGAAAATTTTAGGCTTCATGGTCTAAATTGTAACAGAAACACAACAGTGGGGTTCGATGCTCCTAAGAACGTTTCGGTTACCAAAATCTGATAGTGAAGCTTTCGTGGTTCATTTTAATCAATTTTAGGCGATTAGAGACATTTTGACTTGCCAGTTGCCGCTACTTCTACGAATACGTAGCGTATATGAATGTCTATATCGCCAGAATATATTCATTTACAAATCATTCTGATAAAAATTTCGAATAAAGTAAGAGAATCTATATTTTAATTAAATTCTTACACGGGGAAATTGATTGTGTTTTGACAGTATAAGTACACAATTGTCTATAAAAAGGGGCTGCGGACTCAGTTACCGTGAACCAAAAGCATCGTGTCTAATAACAAGTTCAATGTTATATATACTCTAACCAAATTAGGGATGAGAGCATAGTTGCCACCCGAGAAAATCGTAAAAATAGCGCAGCCGACTGGGGACAGTCGGAAATAATAAAAATTAAGGTCGAAATTTTATCCGAAGTTAAATTTACTTAAATTTACATGTACATATGACGAGTGCGTTGTATAATTTAGAAATACTAGTTAACAACTAGTAACTCGAAACAAAATACTCATTGAAAATACCAATTTAATTTCAGGTCACTGCGCAACAGCTTACGACTTCCAATCAGTGTGTGCAAGCTAATTCCAAGCACAATTCAAGAACGTTATCCACCGAAAATATTCTATAAATTAGATAAACCCACTGCATTGAAGTTTTGCAATTATGGGCGTTTTTTGAATAACCTAAAGTTTCAGGATGTGATGCACATCATGAACAATCCATGCTCTTGTAGCAAGAGGCAATCTTTTGTTTACCCACATTATGGTCACGTAATAACGGGTGATCTGGATATTGTGGATGATGAAGACTCACGTCAACTCTTCAGTTTTGGTACCAAACACAGAATCCCCAAAAGCCTTAGTTAGAGTGCCATAACAACTCAAATTAGTAATTCATTAGATGAGCATATTACAAAAATAAGTAAGAAAGAGAAGCTTGAGGCTACTTTATTCTCAGCGTGGAAATCAAGAATCATGGCACTGATTAAAGATCGAATATATCTTGCCAAGAAATCCTCGAATAGATTTCGCGCACACAGTAATCGACACAAGATTAAGGTCAAAATGGGTAAAAATCTGAAAGAATTGCAGAATGACGTCATAATTACGCTAGTTGATAAAGCATCTAATAATTATGCCTTCATTTGCAAAAAGTTTTATCTCCAAATTCTCTTAGCCGAGTTGGGAATTGATATTTCCACGTCGAACATATCGGGTAATGATACCTATGGTCCAGAGCAAATTTTAGCGCAGCATGTAATTGAGCAACACACAACAATAATAAAAAGCGAGTTTAAACTATCTGTCTGTGAAAAAGACAGAAAATTACCAAAATTATATTGGATTCCAAAATTTCACAAAATTCCATGCAAATTTAGATTCATAGCAGGAACACGACAATGCACATCGAAAAAGCTTTCCATCAAAGTAAATTCAGCCTTAAGTATTTTGCGTGACAATTTTCAGAGATATTGTATGGCAATTAAGAGAAACAGCGGTTTCGATTGCTTCTGGAGTATAAAGTCCACACAAGAATTTCTACATAGATTAAATTC
Source organism: Prostheceraeus crozeri (assembly GCA_907163375.1). Classification (NCBI taxonomy): domain Eukaryota; kingdom Metazoa; phylum Platyhelminthes; order Polycladida; family Euryleptidae; genus Prostheceraeus; species Prostheceraeus crozeri. The sequence goes on from CAJQUW010009239.1 coordinate 856,542, forward strand.
GACACAAGTTCATTCATTGCAAGTTTTCGATTTTTCAACCTTATATACGAATCTTGATCAAAAATTGATTGAAGATCATATATTCGCTATTATGGATTTGGTGTTTAATTCCTCAAATAGAAAATTTATTTGCATTGGATATGATAAGTCCTTTTGCTCAATGAAAAAATATAATGGTTATCACTGTTTTGATAAACAGAAGTTAAAAGAATCCATACATTTCCTATTATCACAGACCTGTTATCACAGGGCAGTTAGGGGCTCTGACAAAAAATCAACTTTTGAAGGGCCCTAATACGGAATCCTCTAGAATTCCGTGGGCCCTAAATCAAAAAAAATTTAAATTCTACAATCATTTGCAAATAAGAATGACCAATAAATTCACTATGACTGAGATACTTCTTAGTTGTCTAAACTAATTTAGAGACGCATATGAAGACCAAAGTTCTGTTATAGTGCCCGCTACTTTTGATAAGTGATCCTTAGATAACTTCGTTATAAATTAGTTCTGAGCTGCCAACGACTGTAAGTCGTCGTGCGAGGATTTCATAGAAGACTTAATTGGTTATAGTCAAAGTAAAAGCAATTAAATAGACAATTAAAATGTGTGATGCCAAATAGTCACCACAGAATTCTGTTAAATACTGGTTGAATATGTGACAGCGAATTCATAGTCTTGGGAGCAAGGGCTGGTTCAATGCGGTATTGAAATCTTATCAATTTAAAATTTTTGAGTGATGAATATGTTTAAAATGTTTTTATCAAAACATTTCTGAATTCCAGTTATTGTTTTACACATTACTGTATCAAGCTATTGATTATTATTGAATTCTAGCGAGGTGATGATAATCCAGTCAACCAGTGACTGTGACTGTACACTCCTCCCCCAAACTAAGTAGATACCGGTAGTACATGATTGTCATCCATATATTGTGACACAAATTACATGATGACTTACATGGCACAATCCACATACTGAGCACTGGTTCAAAATACATTCACTTTGACAATAAGTAGGAAGTATAAAATAGATATTCAACAAATAGAAGCAGACATAATTATAATAATGTATTGCATGCAAACACATTTCAAAAAATATTAAGAATGCAACATAAGTACTTCACAATAGACTCAGTATTATACCCGCGACTGCCGATCAATATAATTTGCCACAAAATATCCAGGATTACAACACATTCGGAAGCTCTGACATATCAGTCGTTATGAAAATTAAACGACTTACTTTTATAACCAGCTAAATGACAAATGAGGTCCATTTGGTCAGCCGTCTAATGTAGCTAGCTTGAGCCCTATTTCTTAATCAGGGAATGGGACCATTTGGATTCATGCAGCCTCATCTAAAAAAAGCAAGTATCCACCTACTATTAGTCTCAAACATGCTGTATAAACCGAGTGCAGTGGCGCTGCTTTCTGAATTATTTTGAGTCATGACCGCAGAATGTGCGCATAAAAATTCGTTTCAGTGGTTGAGAAAATAAGGTTTCATTTCAAGACCTCATGTGTTGGTTCATTTTATAGTATATTATAATATCATGTTTTTCAATTTCATTAACTCATGATTTTAGCATGACACTTGAAAAATTCCAGAAATCTTACTAATTTCCAATTTATGTTACCCTCTATCAATTGGCCTACTTAGTTTCCTTGCCTGATACTACCTGAAACCTTGATGCTGTAAACCTAGTACGCACTACATCTACCGGATTAACAAGGAGTAAAACATAAGCTGTTTTTGAATTCCTACCCAGTCCAAAACAGCCGTGTTACATTCTCCAATATCTATTCCCGAATGAAACCCGGATCAGAGTGAGAAAAAGAAATGGAACCCTCAATTGAAGCACAGTATAAAAATGATCACGCTGAAAATGATGCGACGCTTGAACTTTCCTACTGAATTTCAGAAAAATATTCATTGTTTTTAAATCAAAAACTTTAGCACCGGTAGGTCTAGAAAAAATGTTAAATTTTTTTTCAATCTCAAGCACATTATTTCAAAAAGGAGACCATGAAGGTGAACGCTTACAGCTAAAATACAATTTAACTCACACTTTATGGAATAATAACTTGGCTTGTAGCATGAGTGATCGTCTTACCTTCTTTTACGTGGCCTCCGCTCTATATCCTTACCAGCACGTAAACTTGAGAGAATCGGCAGAAATTGAGTCACACAGGTATTCGATTCACACTTCTATCATATTTCGTTTAATTCGAAGAAGTTTCATGAAATCATAGTTTTCCAATGTAAAGAATCAGCATGAAAAGTCGTTGGCACATCCAGTGAAAGCTTTACAATTCACAGCCCTTCTGTTCGACCGAGGAGCGCATATCGAAACGAGCGCAGCAGTATGGCCAGACAGTAAGGTCACGCATTGTTAAAAGAAACGCAAAGTAAGTCAATGCGCGCCAAAGACGGCGAGGACACGAGCACTCTATGCGTGAGTCACTCTATAAAGCAATGATCCTACGTGTAAGGCAAGATTGATGTTGTTCGATTGACGTCACTCGATCGTATTATACAGAAGTCCTCGACTGAAGGCAGCAAGAAAGAAACAAACGCTCATATTAATGTAGAGCTGCAATTATTAATGAAGTATGGGGAATATGGGTGCTGCTATTGTGCTTGTCTGTGAAATCAAACTGCATGTTCATCGACTTCGCTAGTGCAAGTTACACTGTTCAAGTTCAATTCCATTGTTCACGTGTTTGTCTTGGAGATTCGGTTCCGTTTTGACACCAGCTGCTGGCTAGTGATAAAAAGTTGTGATTTTTCAATCATTTGACGTAAACATTGTTATCATGTAGCTAAACAGATGATTTCAGAAGTCCACTTACTGCACTGTTTAATGCTAACAATTACATAAGTATGCAGGAATATTTTTGTTACATCGACAAATTAATTTATAAATATTTGTAAAATGTTTCAGATATGAACATTTAGGTGATTATGATAATATTTGTCAAATAATAGTCAAAGATGTATCAAAAATTATTAAAAAATATCAAATATGCAGTATTTGATTGTTTTATAAAACAATTATCTAATATTTGTAAAATTTATCACCATCAGTCATATATTAGATAAATTATCTCGGTTTTTTCAACCCGGGAATACTGTAAGAATTGAAAATAATAATCTTTATTTTATCAATGCGAATTTATCATCAATGTTCAACCGAGATTTATGTATGAATCATCAATGCAAGTTTTTAAGATATTATAATTGCGTATTTTTGGTTCAATAATGATGATCGATGTATTTTGACAATGCATATAAGCTTTCCAATCATTAAACATGCTTACCAACAATGATTTTCAATTTTGAATTTTCCATGGATTTATTGGAATCATCGATTCTGTGTCCATGGCTGGGCTACTAGGGCGGGAACGTAATCTCCGCAAAAAACTGAATCTTTTGATATAAAAATTTTCAGTGTATGCAGACACTTTTTTGAGTCGACATACTCTGCCTATCCCTACTCTATGATAATTCCTACTTACCGAATGTCGCGGCTGATGAGCGTCGATGCCATCCCTATTAGCAAGCTTCGACGAGCCTTAATAAAACCAACGTCCCGCCGCCTCTTAAGAATATGAATTTTAATGCACACAACATAATTCATGAAGATTTCTTTTGTATTTTTACAGTGTTTTGGACACAAAGCTAACGAGAGAACACAGTTTTAAAAATCGCATCTCAGCCAACTCATCGAGGTTGGGTCGCGGTCGGTCCAACCATACATTTTTTACTGGGTTACTAATGGCCTATAATTATAATAATATAATTATAATATATATTTAGTAATGGTCAATACTTACTAATGGCCTTCATCATATATATGTAACTCGTGTGTCTCTATGATAGTTACAATGGATTTTCTAAAAAAACCAGATCAAAACAGAAATGATAAAGATATGTAACAAGCAAAGGGTAAAGGTTGCAATGACTAAATAGCTTATAAGTCAGTGGTGGAAGAAGCCTTGGGTTTTTTAATTGATCCTTTTAAATGCATGCACCCGGTACCCAAAACATCAGTAAACAGTCTCTCAAGCAAAACAAAGCAATATCTGAGCTGCTACGATGTGACCGGATGCCGAAAAATCTGAAGGACGGAACTCTGGATCGAGGAATGCTACGACAATCTAACAAGATGGACAAGGGGAGGGTACGGAGTATTAACTATAAGATTCCGAATTTTTAAGGTCGCGGGCTTTGAGATTTCGTGAATCAAAAATCAGAATTTTCAAGACATTTCATGTCCATATAGATATGCAGGCATTAAAATCTGAAATGTGATTTCACGGAATTAGGCCTACATCATCTAAGCGCACTTCCACGTAAATGCGCATGCGTAAATATCTAACCCTAAGTCTACTTGTATTAACTAAATGCAATTAATCATTAACTTTGTGCAGTATTATTAAGTTGTCTAGGCTATCCCATGCTACATCTAGATTATTGAACATGGTGTATAGGTTTTTTATAACTTTGTTAGAAGAGGTGACTTATATGTACTACTATTTAAGCATAAATTTTATTAAAAATTGTACTGATTCTGATTTTGCAATGTGTTACATGTGGAGGTCAGTGCATTGTATCGCATGTGAAAAACTCCACTCTAGTGCTGTAGGAGTTCTGATGCAGTCACTGACTCCGGATCTACACACCGACTTCTGTCGAATAGCGAAACTGGGAATCAATCCATCAAAAATGGTAATCCTGAATTTCGGTTTGCTTCTACAGACATACATGTGTGTGATAGTGATAAGTCGCAAAAATAGAATTGTCTTTGACATTTTGTTTTCGCTTACTTTGACATCAGTGCAGCAAATAGCAGTTGTTATAAGCTACGATTTAAGCATGCGCTTGTCTTTCAAAAGCAGGCCTGTAGATGAGGTGCTGTATAAATTTTGAAGCACCAACTTAGCTTTCAAAATTTATGTAGCACTAAATTCGGTCAAAGAAATGAATAACTTTTGAATTTCGAGTTAAACTTTTAAATTTACTAGCAGGCATCTTTGCTGATTATCAACGAAATTTCATGAACCACATTATAATGCAAATTGTCATGGAGATGTTGAGATTTTATTGTGCCTTTTGGTTGAAATTTCAAGTTTTTCATTCATATTTTCATCGGCATGATTTTATGATTCACTAAAATTTTGCTTCATTTCTTGAATCTGAATAACATTGTGGACCCATTACATCTTTAAATATTAATTATGATCATTGTCTCTGATTATGATAAGTGTTCTCTTTAGGTGCTTGCGACATGATCGCGCTTAAGAAAATGCTCTTATGGAGCATTAGAGTAATAATAGCCCATCGAATTGCTAATTCAGCGAAGCTGCATACAGATTGGGGATTTAATTGATGCTGAGTTGCTACTCTACCTAATACACTTACTCTATTTCTTGCACCATCACGGAGCCTGCCCCCCCCTAATTTTTTTGTCGTGACCCATGTCATGCTGACCTGAAAATGTGTAATTCTGTTTTATTTCGCGGGTCATGTTGAGGAATAACATCATGATGAATTCAGTACAACTTTCACAAAGCTGCTTGGCATTCGCTCTGTTGGATATTGACTAGGCTTCCGAGCGACGCATTGTAAGTTGTAGTTTATTAGTTGATGACGAGCAACTAAGACTCTCGATTTGCATGGATACGACCCCGGATAAAAGTAAGAAGGAACAGGAGGGAACAGTTATCATTTGTAGTGCGATATGTCAATGAGTCTGGATTTGTAATTGAATCACTTCTGGACACGATTCACTTATCCCGTACTGACTCTCAAACTGTGTTCATTGCACTCAAAAGTGTAGGCTACTGGAGAAGTATAGGGAAATCTTTTACGAATAACCGCGGAAAGATACATGCTGAGAGTGTTGTGACCAGGAATTTCTTCGGAGTGTTACAAAATTTGTATTGTTTCACAGAGGGATCAACAAAAAAAACACGAAATTTTTCAAGAATCGGGAAGCCCAGGATGTCATGCATTAAAGACTTAGAGCAGTGCACCAACGAGCAGATAACTGTAGCGTTATTTTGAGTTCACTTCTCACGATAATACGCACTTTTTCGTCAATATCGGCAGATGCAATATTTGATTGCGAGACAGCAAGAGACGCTACAACATTGCTCAAATAAATTGATTTTGAATTTTGTACGTGCCTGGTAGTCATGTCCAACCTCCTTCAGTCCTGCAATTTCAAAAAATCTGTAGAAAGATGACACCGTCCAACATTTCGGTAGTCTCGTCACAAATTAATGCTCTTCACGATGAAATCAAAAGCAAAGGATCAAAAGAGGAATACCATAGAATGTGGAAAAGGGCAAATGAAGTTTTAGAATTAATGCACATTATGAGCCCAGACAAAGGAAAGTTTCACGGCTTGCAGATGAACACACAAAACCCCTAACTTTCTTAGAGGGAAAGGAAAAGTACCTTGTCGAATTCCACTACCAAACTGTCGACCGAATCATAGAAGCGATAGAAAGTCGCTTCAGTGAGGTTGGCAAAAGCGCTACCTCTCTTGCGCTCCATGGAGTGTCTTCGGAAACCCGAGCTATCAAAGATCAATGAATTGGCAATTCTAGCATCATATTATCCATACGAAGTGTCATTTTCCGAATTGATTTGCGAGTACAAGTTGTTTTGTCACAAGCAGAAGAGTGGAAGCCAGAAAAGTCACGATATTTACCTCGATCTGATTCCCAACAGTCCATCAGACTTTTATCCAAATCTCTGTAGACTATCAGATTATTTTGACATTGCCTGTAACATCTGCAACTTGTGAAAAAAATTTTTCGGCACTCAAACAGATCAAAAATGACCTACGGACCACAGTGGGTCAAGATAGATTGTCTGATCAGATGGTCATCTCAACTGATTCAAATCGTGAGTCTGACATCGGCTTAGATGATGCTAGTGAACATTTTTGGAAACAATTTACTGATCGACGCTAATTTTTGAAATGGGACTTCATTATATTTCGATTGTCCCCATGTTTGTTTACAAAAAATATCCTCTTTACATAGTTGCATTATTTTTCAAGATGATCGAGAATGTATGAACGGCCGAAATCCTTTTATTAGATTTTTGCTCGTTTTATATACGCGAGTAGATATCTTATTTTTTTCGACTTAGCTGATGTTTAAGTGTAACTAAATATCATAGGCCTATACTGGAGCCTAGTATGCATATTACAAGAACATTCGGCAACTTTTTTTGCAATGTGTCAACATATCAAAAACAAGGTTAAACAGTTGGGCCCCAAAAATTTGAAGTGCACACCTCCACTGTGCACCATGATGATTATAGACACTATCACCTGCATGCGCGTAGGCGAAATCTTCGGCATGGTAAATAGTCCTGTCAGGAAAAGAGTTGCAATTCCAATCTGCTAAATATTACTTTGTTATGGAATATATGATATACATTTACACCCTTTTTATGTGTAAAAATGGGTATTTGTCACAGGCGAATATCAAAAGCATCAACATCTCTATGATCAGGGTTGCTGACATTTGCATGTGATATTATTCATGCTTTATAAAGAGACAAAATAACAGAAACAGTTGTCGTGTGCATTCATCTTTGTCACTAAAACCTTGAGCAACTCCTAAATAGCAATTATTTCACTAATGTTCAAAGTTTCCAAATTTATTCTTGGTGAGTTAAATTAACAGTTGCTGAAAAGTAGCTAATTCTATTTGCAACATCCATCCATTCTAGATCATTCTATGGGTTTGTGATGTGCATATATTTTCATCAAACGGATTGCAAAATTTCCATATAATCAATGAGTAAGGAATTTCAAATGAAAATTTATCTTTGACAATTGTTCAACTTACCAATGGCCTTAAATTTGCAGGCCTCGATGATGACCACTGCGATATTTCACTCAAGTGTTCGATTCAGGTTCGCATACCGTTCGTGTGATGCATCGCGTGAGACATATTCCCTTTGACGGATTCCATATGCAACAGACGTACATGATTTTGCTAATAGCCATATATGGCATTGGCAGTCATGCAGCTAGAATAAACTTATGAAGACCATTGCAACTCCGAAATTGAAATTTGTGCTGGATATTGAATGTTCTTTCTACATCACCGTAGAAAATCGATCTCTCGTACTTAGTCTTTGCATCGTCGACTTCGTTGGGAAAATTTCCCGTCCCTATAAAATTTGCTGAATTTTGTGAAGGCTGTAAATTTGAAAATTTTCCTGTTAGTTGCAAGCAAGCAATTATATAACAGATGACAACTTAAAATGTAAATTGGGGCATTTGCATATTTAGGTCTAAATGCAGCTTCAAACGCATTCTGAAATCTATATGATTGCCCATACCAGCCTGGCAATCTCGGTCTTTGTTTGATACTGTTATACCGCCCACAACCATGCTCCTATAGTGAACAAGAGTCTTAAGTGGTAAAGCCTACCCGAATGACTGTTAATAATAAATTGACAAAGAATAGTGCGCAAAATTACGCACTTTTCTAGTCCACTTCAACATTGAAAATATATAGATCCTACTACTGTTGCTTTCATTGTCAGTCTATTACACTTCGTTTGAAATAAACAAAATTAAGGATTTTTATACTTGGTTTAAATACTAAATGAAATCTCCATTATTCTATATGGTTTTAAACTGCGAATACCCTTTCATGAAGTAGGCCTAACTATTTTTCTTTGTTTCATAATAAAATAGTAAATAAAGTCTTCAAGGTAATAAAATTTCAGGAAAAATAAATTTGAGTGATTTGGATAATTATCATTAAAGAACTGCAAATGTAGTAGAAATTCATAATCGACCTTCAAAATGAGCATGAAAAATGCGCAATTTGGTGCGCATTTCGAAATTTAAGTCATCAAATTATATTGATATCTATATATATCAGATATCTTCAAGAGTAATAACATTTCACAGATTATTTGCAACATGATACGCACGCATGAACCACAAAAAATGAAATTGATGAAAATAATGGCTGAGAAGGCTAAAAGTGCGTAATTTTACTAGATTTTCACAAAAGACTAGATTCTTTATCAGTATTTCAAGATGAAATGCAAAAAAAAGATCGGAAGGAACTGCGTCAAACCACTTATTCAATGATTTTTTCATCTGTAAAGATGTGGATATTATAATGCTAAAGGATGAGTTTCCATCTGTGCAATCCTATCCCAGAATCGATTTGAGCAAGTGTTGCATTGCATGAGGCTTTCAAGCGCTAATGATCTCCACGAACAGATACTTGATTTCGTGAAAACTATCTACGAAAACGTTCAGGACGCTCTTATCCAGGGAGACCGACTTTGCTTAGATGAAAACAGGATCAAATCCTACCGGGAAAATCTACCGGACTGACCGGAAAATGAAAATTATACGGAAAACCAGGCCTGTTGGAAATGAGATAAAATATATGTCTGATGTGCGTTCAAACATTTTTATCAAACTTGAATTGAACGAAAGAAAAGACAAAATGAAAAACAGGGATCACGCATCGGAGCTTGCTGGAGAAACCACTGCAGCAGTACTGCGACTGATAAATACTACGGAACAGAAAGAACCGTGATACAGATTCATGGTTTGGTTCCGTGAAAAACACTGATGAAAGCCGGACTTTACTCCATGTTAGTGAAAACAACTCACAAGAAGTATCCAAAGGAATTATTGAATGAAACTTAACTCAGATGGGGAGAATGCATATCTTATACAGGCATGCATAAGGAAACAGAAATACAAGCGGTGAGCTTCATGGATCTAAAGAGGAGGCAATTTATCTCAAAGTGTTCGACCGCCATTCCTGGTAACCCAAGGAATACAAAATAACACGGCCACAGGTTTCCGAAAAGTATTTGAAGTATTGCGCATCAATAGATGTGTTAAACCATTTTAGGACTGGAGCTCTGGGATTGGAAGACGTTGTGAAGACACATATTCCGCATCTGCGTCAAGCCTGCGGCGTATTGGGCCTTGTCTTCACAAATTCTTACCTGGTGCACAAATACTTCAAGCCAGGTCAATCAAATTTGACACGCGACGAATTCAAAATGAACTTGTCTAATAAGATACTACCGGTAATTGAATTTGCTATCAAGTCGTCAAGCGAGGATGGCAGAAATTCCGCTATTAGATCACAATCCCTGACGATCTAGTGCAGAACTCTCACAGACCAGGTCGGCTTCCATACTCCAAACCATGCTATATTTGCGCAGGCATGGTTACGCAAAAGCTACACGAGTTGCGACCATGTTCAAGTGTTGTTTCTGCGACGTTACAATTTGCAAACTATCATCAAGTTGGCCTGCTGGCTGAAGCATATGAACGAAGGAGTTCCCCAAAATATTTCATTTTCTTAGATTTTTAAGCATTCCACATGTAGGCCTAAGCAATAATGTTTTCGATTAAACTGCATATCAGCGCAAATAAGTTTATTTGAAAATTTTCATCTTAATGTCTTTTATACTTATAGTTTGACGTTTTCTAGTTACTACGAGATTTGAAGGTGGGCTGGTAACAGTTGTATTGATATTGAAATAAAAATTTGATTGACAATCTAGAATTTTCAAAAGTGCTCAAAATTCAACTTTTTTCTTCCTAGGCAAAAAGTCACATGACACAGCAGAAGATAGATTAGGCCTACTCATTAAATTTTGCAACAATGAATTCATAGCTTAGCAAAGCAGTGATGTTCGACGTGAGACAACAGGAATGTAAGTTTTATCATCCTATCCTTATAACAACATACAATACGATGATGCATGAGGAACATAAATCATCACCGCAACAAAATGAAATATAGGATCCAACTACAGTGCACATTGCAAATTTTCCTTTTTTGTACTTCCAGTAAGCTTCAATTAACCTCGCCTACGTAGCAAACCACTATTTAACAGAAAAATGCGCAAAATTGAGCACTTTCCTGATTTCAAACAAATTATGTTTTTACATGATCACACTGTGATCAAAATCTGTCGATTTCATGTCTTTATTGATGTTCAGGTGTCAATATCACGTCCTAATTTTACAGGCTTGGTAGTCTTCTAACTATGATAAAAATCAAAAACGAAAATTATTGATACGAGAAAATGTTGAAAAATTGACTTGAATGAAGGTAAATTTAACTTCTTATGTCAAACTTCAATCATTTTTGGTGTATTTCCAATATCCTAGTAAGCTTACCATAGATTATATGTAGAATGCAAAAATTATGGTAAAGAAGAAAACAGTATTTGCTGAGAGGAAAATAGGAAGGGCCGATAATGTTTATCACCCTTCAGTATTGAGGCAATGTCGCATCGAACCCATCTGTGCAGTTGTCGATTTTCGTCGCATTGCTGATAAGAAAATACATAATTGTTTAGCAGAACACAGAAAAGTGCGTATTTTCGGGCAATAGGTCAGGTTGGGGGTGATAAGAACAACTTATCGGATATTTGTCGAAAGATGCTTCAAATCTCAAGCATTTACCAGAAATTAATTTAACAGTTAAATGGCATGCTAAATAAATTTGAGGACTTGAATAGATGTGAAATTGAATGTTTTCCAAAAATTGCTATTGCTGGGGCCTATCGATGAGTCTATTCAATAGGCCTATTCGATCATGTTTTCAGTCAATTCGTTCGCTAAGAGCAGCCTTTAGATCGCGGAGCAATAATTTTCAAAAAAAACTTAATTACTTAAGAAATTAATAAATGGTGATCATACCTGCCTCCTTCTTCCCTAGGGCATGAAATTTTTCTTCAGATTACATTACACGTTTTTCTCACCTCGCTCATGTGTATTTACTTTATAGTGCGTGTTCCTAAGTAACATTCTAAAATTATCAGAATCAGCTAAAATGAAGGAAGATATTATATTTTCTGTACAAGCATTCTGTTTTCACTTACATGTACTAAGAATGCCAAGTTAATTGGTAAGAAGAAGATAACACTAATTCAATTCTTTACAAAAGTCACTTCAAGTTACAGAAAATTTGAACTACAATTTGGTAAAAAAATAGTTACATTATTTACGTTCCGTGTCCATGCAATTTGATGGAATATGAATGCCAACTTAGTGTCAATTGTGAACGATGAGATAGCACACTAACACCTTAATCAACAGATCGTTTAACCACAATGTTATGATCAGCTGTGATTGATGAAAACAACAAAATCGACAATTTCATCATCAATAATGTTCGCGAAACATTTACTGTAAAACTTGCAATATCGCAGTGGTTCTTAACAGGTTTTCAATTTGACAAGCACATTTGTACAGGCGCCGAAAATGTAGCAAGGCAGTGTATCGCTGTAGCGATGTTTATTTGCCTGTGAATCATCCAAATATTCACAAGGTACAATGCTACGAACCTTCTGACATTCGAAGGGTTAAGAACTACTGTTATAAAATGCAGCGGTGTCAAAACAAACTTGCGGTTACCTTGCAAACAATTGTCTTTCGATATATACGTAGCTGTCTGTATGATAAAAATATTCTATCTTGCGACTTACCAGGTTAAGCTATACGACGACTGCAAGCTTCAACGAAGAGATTTCTTGTGTTATCATGATATTAGGATCCTTAAGTTAGAATAAGATATAATACTCAATTTGTATTGCGGTCGTCATACATCACTCATTCCATAGTAAAGGAAGTTTGATTGGCAGCATGCAAAATAAACTTCATTGGAAGTCTTAAATCATAATCGGTTCCGGCGATATTCTACACTTGGTGTCACAAAGTTAGTGAAAGGAAACAATCAAATCAAATTTGATGACTCTAGCAAAACGTACATTTACATAGGAATATCCCGTTCCCGAATCATTGCATCACTCACATACCTGTAGGATGTCAAATAGTTATTCCTATTTGATTACTTTCAAAATAGCTTTCCTGGATGATCAACATACTTTACGGAAGACTGTGAGCAGTTGAAGATGACAAGATACACGAAGTACGAGTCAACGAATATTTGCATTTTTCGAAACGCTCCCTACTTTCTAATTTCGATGTGCTTGTCATATTGAGATTAAGCGAACATTGAGGATGAGAAATATTGTAATACTTTCTGAAGCCATTAAATGCATGCCACACCACTAATGTCACGATTTACATATATAGACATCCAGCTAATGCATAGATCACAGACATTTCCTTTGATAAAATCATGTCCGAGATGTACAGAGATATATGTCGTCGATTTATGTTCAATTCTCGTTTGAGTAGAGCAAGTCGTGTATAGCGGCCTTCACTCATGTGTCCGAAGATAAAGACAGCATATATTGCAACCGAATAGAAGACAGGTAATAAAGTCGAAGAGAGAAAATTAAGACAAAGGTATTCAGAGCGAAAAAAGAGTGAATAGCAGCTTTTGAAATTGTCAAAATGTCAGGACTTTGAATGATCTAATTGATCAGAAGTATCATTGTTTGCCTTTGTATATATAAAAGTAAAAGCAAAAGGCTTGAACATCCGGAATCTAATCACATCCTCAATACTTTCATCATGCTTTCTGATACGCAGGATGGCGCATGACTTCGTCATAACCTGAAATGAATTGAAAAAGCAAACATCAGAATGTTGACAAGAAGTGTTATTATTTTTCAAAATAAGTTATGCACAATTGTACATGCTGTACATGTATACATGAAAGATATGCAAATTGCAAGTAGCAAGTAACAAATGTAATGAAGTACAATGCACAACCCGTGTAGTTTGATGAGCGGTTTGACAAAAAAGGAGCTAAAATGTACATTATACAGCGAGAGCTATACTTTCCGTTTATTAACACCTTGCAGCCTTAACTTTTTCATAAAGTTTTGCGGCAACTAGTAGGCAGTGTACAGAATTCATCATCTTAACTGGTGATAGTGTACTCATTTACTCAGTTCTGGTACTACGAACATTGAGCGATGTCAAGCATTCAATAATAATCCAGGTGAAGGTTACAAGGCTGTTGACGCGGAATGATAAATATGTGTAACATAGTGTTTCATAATTATTCCATAAAGAGTTATGTGGAATTCCGATATTTTTATTACGTGTCAAACAATAATTTTTTCAAAAAAATTATTCTGATCAAATGGCTTCTGATTATTCTTCTTATTCCGCTCTAACCGTGCGTCGAATTGTTCTTTTTAATTAATAAAGTGATTTCGATTTAATAATATAATATTTTAATTATTTTCTGGCATGAGTGGAAGTTGAGTCATTAGGAAGATTAATCAGGTCAAATTGGAAAGTCTCACGCTAAAGCACGAAACATAGTATCGCAACAGGTATGCAGCTTTGTGCAATCAAACATCGGTTCAGCGAATCTAAACAAGCGACCGTCATTGTTGATGTTCATGGTTTCCGTTTACAGAATTCTAGCTGTCATTAACTGGATACCTGCACTATGCAGTAACCAACTTATCCTATGTAGATGGATGTAAACATCGGAAAGATGTACGATTGGTTCCTCAAATGACAATCGGAAATAACGAATGTATTCATCAGTGAAAACCTATTTCACTGACGGAACAATAATTTGATTGATTGATCAATCATCACACACAACATACCACCACACCATTCAACTTATTTGTATTACCAACTCGCTTGAAGTCAATTTTCTCTCTAAACTCGAGACACAATTTTCAGATTTAGGCATTTTGTTATACTTTGCAATTTCAGCATTGTTAGTGGCCCCCTTCCATGTGATATATTCCACAACCACCCATCGAATCTTTCCCTTGGCGATTATGTCATCTTTCAATCAGCCCGTCAAATATATATTGCGTAGGCCTACTATTTTCAGTTTCCTGCACGTTCAATAACACCTCAGCCCCAAGTCATTATTGCTGAGTATTCATGCCGGTTATGGTAGAACAGTTCAGATGATCAAATATTCAGGAGACGCAAGAAGCCGTTTTGAGCTTTTTCAGTAACCAAACCGGCATCTAAAAAGTAAGAATTTTTAGCGGAAAAGTAGTGCAATTAGGGCTGTGCGATAGTTGCACCTGTTTGAACTGATACACCTGGTATAATAGTCGATCCACCGGCCGGAAACTAAGAAAGTTGCGCTGATGCATAAGTGCATGACTAAAAACTAAGATGCTTCGCGTCAAAGAATGTCCTACGATGGTTAAAATCTGGAAGGCATGCGCTCTGTCTTTAATTACAAGTGTTGATATTTTCTAGAATTGGATGATATAAAGCACAGTAAATGCTATATGCAACCTTGTTTATACGAAAAGTATGTTTCCTTAATATTTCAATTAACGCAATCACTACTCCACAAAATATGTAAATAATGAAATTTGCAATACTGTTATGAAACAGAAGAACATTTAAACTTTCCTTTCCATGACTAAGCGGACTGATACAATTAAATATTTTAAGATTCCAATTCGCCCGGCAAAGCCAGGATGGATAAGCGCAGCCCAGCCTGTCCTGCAGTCATTCTGGATGCCATCCCGAACCGTACTGATAAGTCATTGTAGGACGAAGCGCTGCGTCTACGGCAGACAATGACTTTAGTGCTTGAATAGCTGTCTGGAGATTTCCGGATATTCAGAGTTCAAGTGAATTGTAATTACGCAACATTTTATGTGATTAGAATGCATGGACAATGTGTTTATTTTGAATACGTTGAAAATAATAGGGCATATTACAGAAAACAAAGATCACAAATAGACACCACGTTAAATGAACATTGCCTTAGCTTGAAATTTAAAAAAAAAATTTTCAAAAAACACATGGCTGACCATTTGTATCATTAGGTCAGGAACATCTCCGAATTTCCTTTTGCTTCTTTGCCCCAATATACGCACATTCACCTAAAATAAGATTCTCTTGGAACGCATCCATTATTGTACTAGGAAAATTCCAACAGTGCTAGAGAATTGGAAACAGACTTGCGTTAATCATCTTTCAGCAGTCTTTTGTCGCTACTTGCAAGTGACTCTCATCTTGCTGAACCCGCGCGCTTCTATGATAGCAATAATGGAATTCTTTAAAACTAGACTGTTTTCACTCAAAAAGCTGTGTTTTTTATGTATGTGAGCGAACATGCTCATGTTTTCCAATGTCTTCGAAAATAAACATTTTTGACTTTTGACTTTAACTAAATCAAAACAAAAATTACAAAGATGTGTCTGTTAACAACAGAAAAATTACAAAAATTTACAATACCTGAAAACAGGAGGAAATGCATCGGTTGTTTTACGACAATCGTGATTTTCTTAAAGCTTCGTTTTCATGATATAGAAGAAATCAAAAAGCCCTCTATCTTTGGAGGATTTTATTTTCACCCACTCAGGCCACGTCAGAGGATAAGAGGACATATTCTTTTATCCCTTGCTTTGGCTGAGTAACCAAAAATTCAGGAATAAAATCCTCCAAAAAAAGCAAGGCTTTTTCGATATTGCTATTAACTATGCTATGAAGTGATTGAAGATCCAACAGTCATCATTTCATTCTATCAGCTGTTAATTATGTGTTACTGGCGATTTGTTGTTCAGCATCGGTCTGAATGATTGATTTCATGGAAAGTTAATTATAGAATGCTGGAAATGTCTAATATGGAAAAAAAATTTGCACAGAAAAAAAACTTAGCATTGAAAATGTTGTCGAATCTGCTTATAAATGCCACCTGCGATTTATCGATATAAATAGCTCTGTTTGATTGGTTGTGATTGATTACCTTAAATGGTTACTCATTGGTAATATCGATTACAAATAAAATTTTACGTAGAAACGCATATCATAGGCCTATTCATAAAAGGAATGCAAGATGCATTATTAGCAAAATAGATTTTTTGCGCAATCAGACATTTCTAATAATCTACAAGAACTTTTTCGTGAAATCAATCAAAATCAATCAGTTAGGAACGATATTGAACAATAAAGCGCCAGTAGCACATAATCAGCAGCTGATAGAATGAAATGTTGACTGCTATTAATAGGAAAATCAGATCCAGACTCGACATTCGGAGAACATCAGCAATACTTTACTATAATCAGGTAATAGCAATCACCTAGATCAATACGGATCAATGAACTTCTGGAAAACATATCGAACAGCTCGTTGAATAATATTTTGAGTAGCAAATTGGTTTTTATCACTTAAGCTTAATTTACAATCAACTTATAGATTTTAAGGACAATCACTTCAAGGTTAAAGCGACTTTTTACGCACCGTCAAAAAGACCTGGCATGAATTATTTATAACCAAAGATCTGATAACAAACAAAAACCTACATGATAAACAAGGATGCGGATAGTCAAATTTGACTTCTGCAGCAGGGTGATTAAATGAAATCAGATGAGAGGTTATGTTAAAGTTCAACTCTTTAATCCTAGTAAAACTTGGGCATCAAAATCAAAGCTTTTCAACCTTCGACTTGGGTTTTTTCTCCCAAGATAATGGAAAAAACTTGGTTTGATCTTTACGTTGATCCTCACTGCACGCTTCACTCTTTATTTAGATTCCCCAAAAAATTATTCCGGCACATCAGTTTCTATGCATTTGAACCTAGGTCTGAAATCAATGAATCGAAATGGAAAGCTGAAAGTCAAAAATATATCGATGCATATCGTCATGGTAGTAAGCCGAAGCACATTGAGAATGTTTGCACTTCTTTAGTAGTCGCCCGATCGTGTGCTTGCCGGGTAACAGCTGCAGATAAGTAAACCTAATTAAGCCCATCTATCTAAATTTTAGATCATCAATCGCGTATTTTTGCAAATTAAAAAATGGCTTAATGATAATTGATCATTCAAACGGTAAGAACTAATAGGGTTATTGGGCATGATTTTATTGCAGCTTTAAACGATTTACGAGACCCAATGATGTTGGGAGGCGGAAAATTGGATACATTCTCAGTCAAAAAATTGGAGCATATTTGAATAGCAGCCATTAAATCCTATTTCAAGATTCCACAAGAGTCATATTTCTTAATAGAATGAACTGACGGCTATTCAGGCAAACCTATGTTCCACTTTTAAATTTCAGGACGCAACTCAATAATCAACATTTCTTTTTATACTGTGTTTTCGAAAGTAGCATCATTGTTACACTAACTTAGATGGAATGTCAGAAGTGATAAGTGTGTCGACGGATTATCCAATTAATGCCCAAGAAAATTAAAATGCTATGCTTATTGCGTTTCTCTTATGCTTATCCCTGATGAAACTCGAAGAAAGGTATAGGATTCATACACAGTACAATCATAACGTTTCGCAAATTTGGAATCAGCTATATAATCGATTCAGATAATCTCCTATCCCGTTATCACCAGCGATCATCTCAAAACATTTCCCTGTGCGAGTTATTTAATTGATGAATGAACACTCCATAACTATCTCAGCTCGAGTACATGGGGAGCCATCGCTGGTTTTCAGTTAAGATTTAGACGAATTTTTAGTCAAGTCGATAAAATATGCGCTGTATAACCGAGCTTGATAGAAAGTTATTTCCCTTTCCCACGAAAATAGTCGGATTCCCATACCATTTCCATACAACGATATTTTACTCTCACTGCTTCCCATAGCTCTAGCTCGGTTTCATGAATAATTTCGTCTTGTTATTCTGCTTCTTTGCAGCCAGAAACGATATTTTTCTATCATGCATGCTTTGCAATTTACGCTCCTAATGCTACTGTCGTGATTCCGATTCAGATATGGATTTGCAGGATTGTTTTATGGTCTCACTGTTTCCAAAATATTCCATTGATTATACCAATACCATACTCACAGTAAGCATTTGCCTCTATCTATCTGGTTCACCTAAATTCATCAGACAACCCTCATGCGAAATGATCAGAATAATCCGAAATTATAGACTTTACCTCTTTATGCTAGTGTTAGCTCTCCATAAGCTGATTACCGCAGGAAGTTTGGGCTAAATTATCCTCAAACTTGAGGATAACTTAACTTTACAACACATCGCCAACAAAATACGATGTCTTTTAACGCCGGTAAATTTAGACTGGCATCCCGCATGAAAATGAGTTTAAAGAACATTTTTCCAATCCTGAAGCAATGGACTTCCATCATTTTCAGTTTGAGAGAAGATAAAATTTTATGTAGGTAAGAGTCATGTGCGCCGTGGTATACGTGCCTTGATCTTGTCAGTTTCATTATTGCACAGTTTTGAGTAAGTAGACATGATGTTATGCAACATATGATAATAAGTCTTCAATAGATTTTGTGAACATTGCCTTATCAGCAGTGGTCGGATTTCGAAATTTCGCGTATCGGCTCTGATTTCGCGTATTAGCGCTGATTTCGCGTATCAGCACTGATTTCGTTTACTTTTGTTTTATGTACCCTACGAGCAAGTATATATTTATGTTTCGTTCAATTCTTTTCGTAGACGTTCTTCTAATTTCTGTTTTTCTTTTTCTTCCCGTTTTTCTCGTTGCTCCTGCTTCCATGCTTCATATTTCGAGTGCGATGCCGTGTATGAATCTCTGAGTTGACGATCTATTTTCAATGTAGAGCTGTCCAATTTTTTCCTGTTGAGAACAGACTTACTGACGGACAACGCCTTTATGGTTTCAGAACCCAGCGATCGACGTTTCTTAGTTATTACATCGGATAGACCCGAAAAAATACGTTCGACCACCGCGTTTCCATCGCTTTGGCGACTTTTACGAGGGTTGGTGTCTTTCCCACCTTGTCGACTTTCGACCAAAATTCTCCTACATCGTTTTCATTTTTTACCAGACTTTGATGAAGGCTAATCTCAACTTGCAATGTCGATTGGTGGCTATCTCCTAAAATGTTAGGGATGGCTTTGATGAATTTAAAAACACATTTCTCATAATGGTCACTCTGCTGGTACAGAGGACTTAAAAATCGTGAAGCCCTCAGTAGCTCGTTCCTGAAAGGCAAATAGTCGCTCAATCTTTTTGTAATTTCCATGAAAAAGGCTTTCATGATCTTGAAGGCGATTGCCTGGTTGGGCCTGATAAATCTGAGAAGATTTTTCGAGCTTTTTCACCAATGATGATGTTGTAGGCGTTGTGCCAATGATCAAAGTTGGATACATCAATTTTCCAGCATCGGGAAGGGATCTGATCAATTGATATATTTCTGAAAATCATATTCTCAGAATGAAGTACTAACATAATTCTTATGTTAACCTCAGCATATTCACAAGCAACATACATTCGTGTGTAAAATGGATCTGGAAAAGGTAAAAATATTAATAAATCCATCGCATATCATATGGAACATCGCAGTTCAAACTTAATTCAGATGGAGTTACAAACTTAATGATAAGATGTTAAATAATGCCTAGTTAGTCACAAGTATAAAACACATAAAGCAGTTCATAAACTCTATCGAAGATTGATATTATGAATGAGAATTAGAATATCAATATCAAGTTATCTAGTGACAAGAGCATTAGCTCGCGGTATATATTATAATATATCTAGGTGCATAATTTCGTTCGCGTATAAATCCTCAATTTCGCGTATTCGCGTATTTCCAGTCAAATTCGCGTCAGAATCCGACCACTGCTTATCAGATTTTCGTCTCGAGACATTTATTTCATCGTCTATTGTAAGAAAACAACATTTAATCCACGTAAGTTTATTGGGACGTCACATTTATTTGCACGCACAGATCATACGCATCATTCAAGCGTGTGGAATTATTCAAGTTGCAAAATTAGCACAAATCTAAAAATACAAATAAGCATAAAATAGAAATCAACCACAAAACGATGGTTACACACGCAATCAATGTTTCCATCATCTGAAGGCATAAAAATGTGGCACGCACAGTATGTTTCCATTTACGTAACATCTCAAGTTACTTAACCGACCTCAAATAACTTCAGATCCAAAATTAAGCTAACTGTAAGTTAAGCGAACTGAGAACATCTTGTGACATCGCTTATTGAGAGAATAGTTTCGATTTCAAGTCAGTCTCACAATTGAGCAAGCATTTCGACAGCAATATAACGATACATTTATCTATGTTCACCACCGATAGTACAATGACGCTTCCTATAAAGATAGAATATCGCGCAATGATACTAAACTTAGATCGATGGCTTGAGGAAACAAAATGGGAAACATTTAGGGTATTTCACTGGCAGTTATGTATATTACTTTGCTCTAAGAGTATGTTGCAGTACAATACTGACAAAGCATGAAGTAAATCAAAAGTTTGCACACAATTACGCATGTATACAAGAGGCAGCCTAGATTGAACAACTTTTCCATCCTTCAGAGCGCAAAAAATCATTCACTAGTATACTGTATTGATGACTTTCAAGTTTTCAGTAAATACACGTCACTTACAACACTTCTTGGTGTATTTCTTATTTTACATGAAAAATCGACTTCGCGCTTAATATCGCATGTCATATCCGTGACAACTGCTTGGCTTGGCCTTACACTCCTTGGATTATGAGATCGATTCTCGCATCTGAATCGAAAGTATCAAAATGCTTCAAAAGTCTGACCAATGGCCATATAAGCGTCGTCAAAATTGGGTGAACGAACTGTTCCTGCCCATAACTTGCTACTATGACTTCGTACTTGGCATGTGACAGGTAGTATCCCTTCAAAAACAGCATCCATTCAAAATTGGATTATAAATGCTCGAACTTTGTTACACAAAACATTTTGATATGTGAATTTAAGACAGCAAACAAATTTCTGATAACTATAAAGTAAGAGTGAGAACGGGCGCATGTAGAAAGTGTAAATAAAGGACACATAAGTCATCTGACAAAGATTAAGGTCTTTATACCAGTCTGCTTTTGCAAAAATGAATTCAGAAAATCCACTTACATGTAACTTCAGGCAACGTAGCAGGCAATTGGTTCTGGAAGCTAGTCTCATAACATCTCACTTTGTTTTGTCCAAACTTTTTACTGCGAGTACATGCTGCACAAAAACATTGTGGTGGGTATTCTGACTCAAACATATAGCCCTTCAAATTTTGATGACCAAAAGCCGACACTGAATTGGGAACTTTTAATGAATTCTTCCTTGTTTGGGTTTGTCTTTATTTTAAGCTAGTAGTTTTTGCAATTGCTGAACAATATAAAAATTGCTATCATTTCAGAGATTGGCTGCTTGTAATTTCCGGCGATAGCACGGACACTTCCATTATGCACTGCATTTGCTTTATTTTTGAGTGATGTAGACAAAAAAGGAGAATCGATGGATAGTCAAAATGAAGTAATAGGTAGCACATGTATGTACAAGTATAAGTCAGTAGTATAAGTAATATAGACGAACACACATCGCAATGGGCGTTCCAAATTGGAGTAAAGAACCAAGTTGACAGGCGGTTGACGATCTCAATCACACAAAAACAGTTCGCATCTCACAATGAAGCCACACAAGCTTTTGAACAGGACCACCCATTAGTTTCATCATTTAGATGATAAAGTCAGAATATTTAGAATAATTCCGTCTAGTAATGTCAGAATCGATCTAATCACAATTATATACAATTATACAGAAGAAATTGGCTGAAAATTTCATCAATATAATCATCTTATTTGAATTATTTTATTAAGTTACCCATAAATTTTTCATATCATCATCATTTGATTAATGGGAGGGAGAGGGGAACCCTTATGGATGATAGCATCGAAGGCGGCGGGGGAGAAAATTGTGTATTTTATCATTATGTGACTTATGAATGGCCGCGTATACCTAATGACTTCCACACTATCCTTGAAATTTCATTTCAGCAATTGAACTGTCAATGCGTGACTGATGGTATTAATTTAAGATATTGCAAGATTATATGATCGTTCATTTATTTGATCATAGTTGCGGAAGTTACAGAATCAAACATTGATTGAGAACTCTCCCAGTGTCGAGCAAATTCATATCAAAAAAGTAACTTAGTAATTCTGTTCATAAGATACGTAAATAGCTTGTAAGAACATGAAGCTGAAAAGCATGGTTATACATTGAATGAATAGATCAATCAACCGTTATGATTGACTAGCGCTTGCATGCACAACTGCGCAGGAGGTTGTTGTTTAGCTTGAATATGAAAGGCTAACAAGTCAACACAATGCTTGGATATAAAGTAGTTATTATAGGCAAGGTGAGATGCCATGAGAATATGGAAACACAATGAGTTCATACACCACGGAACTGAAATCACAACTAAACAGACTCCGGCCACACGGTTACAATTATGTGCTTCCGACAGCATCTCAGAAAATGGCAACTGACGGAAAATCAAATCCACGTCGTATGACAGAGAGAAAAAGATTGTCTTTGGATTGATGACACGCAATATTTGATAATCAAAACAGCTCTAAATATTTATCTTATTTATCTCGTATTATGCGAATTAACTTGCAGTGATCAGCAAACTAACCTTTACAACTGTCACTGAAGTGAGCAAAAATGTCAGCAGCGACTTCTAATGTTCGAACATTACTTAAAACCTATCATCACCGTCGAGTCTATGATGAAAGCTTACAGATAGAGCTACAATTATTTCGACTTATGGGTCTTCCATTTAGTGTGAATGCAACTAGGAAATAGGTGGATTTAAGACAAAATGCGCACCCTTGAGTACAGGGGGTGAATCAAGAGTGCGGGTGCACTTCATATCAACCAAGAACATTCCGTGTTCATAATGAATTTTTTACATAGTTAACTATACAGCTACATAGTAATTGTAATAGTAGGGCTCACGGCAAGGCTATCTTAGGCCAAATACAATTGTAGAATGTGCTTCATACCATTCTTTGTTGAATCTCGTGAGCAAGATTCCTGTGGCATGATGCAGAAGCTAAAATCAGGTCATCTATTTAAATGACCGTAAATGTACGTTAAAAATGCCGAATACATTAGAGCAATGAAGCAATCAGAAGGACAACATCGTGATTAATACTCATAAACATCTTAGCGAAAAATCATTTACATTGTCAGTCTAGAATATCTTGCAGCAGAGTAGAGAGAAGAGGTCCGGAACGCACGTAATTATTAAGAGCTCACTTGTTCAAATTAGTGATGTCTTTTCAATTACAGATGAGAAAAACTTGAATTATCCTTTCTCATTGTTATTTCTAGCATCATGCGATGACAAACCGTACACGTATGTAAAATACTTTTGCTGTTTCGGGACCTCTCGTTTAGTAAAGAACAATAATATGAATAATGTATAGTTTACTAGAAAAGAATCCTACTAAAACAGATTAGGCTACCCCTCATAGTTGATTTCTACCCGCCGTTTATGCTACCCAATTCATAGGTAGTGATTAATCAATATTTCATCTCATTCTGTGGAATTGTAACGAACCGTCACCATGAATTGTCAATTGCTATGTTATCCAATTATATCGACGTGTTTTCTTATGATAGGAAATCTGCGTTTTGACTTTTGACGATATCATGGAAAGTACGGGTAGTGGATATTCATTCTGGAAAATGCTAGACGCATGACTGCTTATTTCTCTGTAAGCTGATGAAGAATATTAAAGCAGGTAAGTTCTTTTATTCATTCTTTACAGTCTCTAGTATTTGGCTAGGTCTACCGCAAGTTATTGCGTGCTACATCAACGCGGTAATGAATAATTGATTTACAGAATAAAATATATAGTAATTTTAACTAAAACTTCAAGCCTTTGTTACTGTCTTTAATCTAGAAAAGCAAGTTCGCAATCACATTTCAGCTGAAGCCTTCTAAAGTCGTTATGGAAATTATTCAAATCATCTCAGCAGTCAAGCTAAAACCTCATATAACTCAAGCTGTTGATTTAACTGCCATTGCCAAGTCAGACAAGATTTTCAACCCTGAAATAGCCAGGGCTTTAACATGATAGGCCTACACAGTCAGAATTCAAGGCAATTATTTTGTACACACAGTAGGCTATCGTTAATATCGATATAAAAGATAGTGCTCTAGTATGGAGCGGTATTGTGATCTATAAAGCGTGCAGGAAGGGAAGAGGGTGCTCGAAGAAGCTGAAATATTTGCGTGCGCACTAAATGAGAGGCCCCTTATGTTTGTCAGATGAGCGCTCTAAATCTGTCTACTTGCCTTAATGTCGGCGGTCACAATTGTGACGTGTTATTTATTCATTGATTATTATTGCCTTGACAACTGATGTGTGGTGGTGAGGGTTTGATCCAGCCAACTGACAGAGTCGCGTAAGTGGCTCGTAGCTCAGATGGTTAGAGCACAGGTCTAGTTAACCTTGGTCGTAGGTTCGAATCCTACCAGCCGCACATCTTTTGCATGGCAATTTGATCTATCGTTTATCTAATTTCATTGTTGTTAATTGCATTCACGACATGGTTTAAGATGCTTTGGTGGACAATGGATCCCCGCTACTTGCCTTAATGTCGGCGGTCACAATTGTGACGTGTTATTTATTCATTGATTATTATTGCCTTGACAACTGATGTGTGGTGGTGAGGGTTTGATCCAGCCAACTGACAGAGTCGCGTAAGTGGCTCGTAGCTCAGATGGTTAGAGCACAGGTCTAGTTAACCTTGGTCGTAGGTTCGAATCCTACCAGCCGCGCATCTTTTGCATGGCAATTTGATCTATCGTTTATCTAATTTCATTGTTGTTAATTGCATTCACGACATGGTTTAAGATGCTTTGGTGGACAATGGATCCCCGCTACTTGCCTTAATGTCGGCGGTCACAATTGTGACGTGTTATTTATTCATTGATTATTATTGCCTTGACAACTGATGTGTGGTGGTGAGGGTTTGATCCAGCCAACTGACAGAGTCGCGTAAGTGGCTCGTAGCTCAGATGGTTAGAGCACAGGTCTAGTTAACCTTGGTCGTAGGTTCGAATCCTACCAGCCGCACATCTTTTGCATGGCAATTTGATCTATCGTTTATCTAATTTCATTGTTGTTAATTGCATTCACGACATGGTTTAAGATGCTTTGGTGGACAATGGATCCCCGCTACTTGCCTTAATGTCGGCGGTCACAATTGTGACGTGTTATTTATTCATTGATTATTATTGCCTTGACAACTGATGTGTGGTGGTGAGGGTTTGATCCAGCCAACTGACAGAGTCGCGTAAGTGGCTCGTAGCTCAGATGGTTAGAGCACAGGTCTAGTTAACCTTGGTCGTAGGTTCGAATCCTACCAGCCGCGCATCTTTTGCATGGCAATTTGATCTATCGTTTATCTAATTTCATTGTTGTTAATTGCATTCACGACATGGTTTAAGATGCTTTGGTGGACAATGGATCCCCGCTACTTGCC
This sequence comes from Prostheceraeus crozeri, assembly GCA_907163375.1. Taxonomy (NCBI): domain Eukaryota; kingdom Metazoa; phylum Platyhelminthes; order Polycladida; family Euryleptidae; genus Prostheceraeus; species Prostheceraeus crozeri. Next base: position 882,772 of record CAJQUW010009239.1, read on the forward strand.
TTAATGTCGGCGGTCACAATTGTGACGTGTTATTTATTCATTGATTATTATTGCCTTGACAACTGATGTGTGGTGGTGAGGGTTTGATCCAGCCAACTGACAGAGTCGCGTAAGTGGCTCGTAGCTCAGATGGTTAGAGCACAGGTCTAGTTAACCTTGGTCGTAGGTTCGAATCCTACCAGCCGCACATCTTTTGCATGGCAATTTGATCTATCGTTTATCTAATTTCATTGTTGTTAATTGCATTCACGACATGGTTTAAGATGCTTTGGTGGACAATGGATCCCCGCTACTTGCCTTAATGTCGGCGGTCACAATTGTGACGTGTTATTTATTCATTGATTATTATTGCCTTGACAACTGATGTGTGGTGGTGAGGGTTTGATCCAGCCAACTGACAGAGTCGCGTAAGTGGCTCGTAGCTCAGATGGTTAGAGCACAGGTCTAGTTAACCTTGGTCGTAGGTTCGAATCCTACCAGCCGCGCATCTTTTGCATGGCAATTTGATCTATCGTTTATCTAATTTCATTGTTGTTAATTGCATTCACGACATGGTTTAAGATGCTTTGGTGGACAATGGATCCCCGCTACTTGCCTTAATGTCGGCGGTCACAATTGTGACGTGTTATTTATTCATTGATTATTATTGCCTTGACAACTGATGTGTGGTGGTGAGGGTTTGATCCAGCCAACTGACAGAGTCGCGTAAGTGGCTCGTAGCTCAGATGGTTAGAGCACAGGTCTAGTTAACCTTGGTCGTAGGTTCGAATCCTACCAGCCGCGCATCTTTTGCATGGCAATTTGATCTATCGTTTATCTAATTTCATTGTTGTTAATTGCATTCACGACATGGTTTAAGATGCTTTGGTGGACAATGGATCCCCGCTACTTGCCTTAATGTCGGCGGTCACAATTGTGACGTGTTATTTATTCATTGATTATTATTGCCTTGACAACTGATGTGTGGTGGTGAGGGTTTGATCCAGCCAACTGACAGAGTCGCGTAAGTGGCTCGTAGCTCAGATGGTTAGAGCACAGGTCTAGTTAACCTTGGTCGTAGGTTCGAATCCTACCAGCCGCGCATCTTTTGCATGGCAATTTGATCTATCGTTTATCTAATTTCATTGTTGTTAATTGCATTCACGACATGGTTTAAGATGCTTTGGTGGACAATGGATCCCCGCTACTTGCCTTAATGTCGGCGGTCACAATTGTGACGTGTTATTTATTCATTGATTATTATTGCCTTGACAACTGATGTGTGGTGGTGAGGGTTTGATCCAGCCAACTGACAGAGTCGCGTAAGTGGCTCGTAGCTCAGATGGTTAGAGCACAGGTCTAGTTAACCTTGGTCGTAGGTTCGAATCCTACCAGCCGCGCATCTTTTGCATGGCAATTTGATCTATCGTTTATCTAATTTCATTGTTGTTAATTGCATTCACGACATGGTTTAAGATGCTTTGGTGGACAATGGATCCCCGCTACTTGCCTTAATGTCGGCGGTCACAATTGTGACGTGTTATTTATTCATTGATTATTATTGCCTTGACAACTGATGTGTGGTGGTGAGGGTTTGATCCAGCCAACTGACAGAGTCACGTAAGTGGCTCGTAGCTCAGATGGTTAGAGCACAGGTCTAGTTAACCTTGGTCGTAGGTTCGAATCCTACCAGCCGCGCATCTTTTGCATGGCAATTTGATCTATCGTTTATCTAATTTCATTGTTGTTAATTGCATTCACGACATGGTTTAAGATGCTTTGGTGGACAATGGATCCCCGCTACTTGCCTTAATGTCGGCGGTCACAATTGTGACGTGTTATTTATTCATTGATTATTATTGCCTTGACAACTGATGTGTGGTGGTGAGGGTTTGATCCAGCCAACTGACAGAGTCGCGTAAGTGGCTCGTAGCTCAGATGGTTAGAGCACAGGTCTAGTTAACCTTGGTCGTAGGTTCGAATCCTACCAGCCGCGCATCTTTTGCATGGCAATTTGATCTATCGTTTATCTAATTTCATTGTTGTTAATTGCATTCACGACATGGTTTAAGATGCTTTGGTGGACAATGGATCCCCGCTACTTGCCTTAATGTCGGCGGTCACAATTGTGACGTGTTATTTATTCATTGATTATTATTGCCTTGACAACTGATGTGTGGTGGTGAGGGTTTGATCCAGCCAACTGACAGAGTCGCGTAAGTGGCTCGTAGCTCAGATGGTTAGAGCACAGGTCTAGTTAACCTTGGTCGTAGGTTCGAATCCTACCAGCCGCACATCTTTTGCATGGCAATTTGATCTATCGTTTATCTAATTTCATTGTTGTTAATTGCATTCACGACATGGTTTAAGATGCTTTGGTGGACAATGGATCCCCGCTACTTGCCTTAATGTCGGCGGTCACAATTGTGACGTGTTATTTATTCATTGATTATTATTGCCTTGACAACTGATGTGTGGTGGTGAGGGTTTGATCCAGCCAACTGACAGAGTCGCGTAAGTGGCTCGTAGCTCAGATGGTTAGAGCACAGGTCTAGTTAACCTTGGTCGTAGGTTCGAATCCTACCAGCCGCGCATCTTTTGCATGGCAATTTGATCTATCGTTTATCTAATTTCATTGTTGTTAATTGCATTCACGACATGGTTTAAGATGCTTTGGTGGACAATGGATCCCCGCTACTTGCCTTAATGTCGGCGGTCACAATTGTGACGTGTTATTTATTCATTGATTATTATTGCCTTGACAACTGATGTGTGGTGGTGAGGGTTTGATCCAGCCAACTGACAGAGTCGCGTAAGTGGCTCGTAGCTCAGATGGTTAGAGCACAGGTCTAGTTAACCTTGGTCGTAGGTTCGAATCCTACCAGCCGCGCATCTTTTGCATGGCAATTTGATCTATCGTTTATCTAATTTCATTGTTGTTAATTGCATTCACGACATGGTTTAAGATGCTTTGGTGGACAATGGATCCCCGCTACTTGCCTTAATGTCGGCGGTCACAATTGTGACGTGTTATTTATTCATTGATTATTATTGCCTTGACAACTGATGTGTGGTGGTGAGGGTTTGATCCAGCCAACTGACAGAGTCGCGTAAGTGGCTCGTAGCTCAGATGGTTAGAGCACAGGTCTAGTTAACCTTGGTCGTAGGTTCGAATCCTACCAGCCGCGCATCTTTTGCATGGCAATTTGATCTATCGTTTATCTAATTTCATTGTTGTTAATTGCATTCACGACATGGTTTAAGATGCTTTGGTGGACAATGGATCCCCGCTACTTGCCTTAATGTCGGCGGTCACAATTGTGACGTGTTATTTATTCATTGATTATTATTGCCTTGACAACTGATGTGTGGTGGTGAGGGTTTGATCCAGCCAACTGACAGAGTCGCGTAAGTGGCTCGTAGCTCAGATGGTTAGAGCACAGGTCTAGTTAACCTTGGTCGTAGGTTCGAATCCTACCAGCCGCGCATCTTTTGCATGGCAATTTGATCTATCGTTTATCTAATTTCATTGTTGTTAATTGCATTCACGACATGGTTTAAGATGCTTTGGTGGACAATGGATCCCCGCTACTTGCCTTAATGTCGGCGGTCACAATTGTGACGTGTTATTTATTCATTGATTATTATTGCCTTGACAACTGATGTGTGGTGGTGAGGGTTTGATCCAGCCAACTGACAGAGTCGCGTAAGTGGCTCGTAGCTCAGATGGTTAGAGCACAGGTCTAGTTAACCTTGGTCGTAGGTTCGAATCCTACCAGCCGCGCATCTTTTGCATGGCAATTTGATCTATCGTTTATCTAATTTCATTGTTGTTAATTGCATTCACGACATGGTTTAAGATGCTTTGGTGGACAATGGATCCCCGCTACTTGCCTTAATGTCGGCGGTCACAATTGTGACGTGTTATTTATTCATTGATTATTATTGCCTTGACAACTGATGTGTGGTGGTGAGGGTTTGATCCAGCCAACTGACAGAGTCACGTAAGTGGCTCGTAGCTCAGATGGTTAGAGCACAGGTCTAGTTAACCTTGGTCGTAGGTTCGAATCCTACCAGCCGCGCATCTTTTGCATGGCAATTTGATCTATCGTTTATCTAATTTCATTGTTGTTAATTGCATTCACGACATGGTTTAAGATGCTTTGGTGGACAATGGATCCCCGCTACTTGCCTTAATGTCGGCGGTCACAATTGTGACGTGTTATTTATTCATTGATTATTATTGCCTTGACAACTGATGTGTGGTGGTGAGGGTTTGATCCAGCCAACTGACAGAGTCACGTAAGTGGCTCGTAGCTCAGATGGTTAGAGCACAGGTCTAGTTAACCTTGGTCGTAGGTTCGAATCCTACCAGCCGCGCATCTTTTGCATGGCAATTTGATCTATCGTTTATCTAATTTCATTGTTGTTAATTGCATTCACGACATGGTTTAAGATGCTTTGGTGGACAATGGATCCCCGCTACTTGCCTTAATGTCGGCGGTCACAATTGTGACGTGTTATTTATTCATTGATTATTATTGCCTTGACAACTGATGTGTGGTGGTGAGGGTTTGATCCAGCCAACTGACAGAGTCACGTAAGTGGCTCGTAGCTCAGATGGTTAGAGCACAGGTCTAGTTAACCTTGGTCGTAGGTTCGAATCCTACCAGCCGCGCATCTTTTGCATGGCAATTTGATCTATCGTTTATCTAATTTCATTGTTGTTAATTGCATTCACGACATGGTTTAAGATGCTTTGGTGGACAATGGATCCCCGCTACTTGCCTTAATGTCGGCGGTCACAATTGTGACGTGTTATTTATTCATTGATTATTATTGCCTTGACAACTGATGTGTGGTGGTGAGGGTTTGATCCAGCCAACTGACAGAGTCACGTAAGTGGCTCGTAGCTCAGATGGTTAGAGCACAGGTCTAGTTAACCTTGGTCGTAGGTTCGAATCCTACCAGCCGCGCATCTTTTGCATGGCAATTTGATCTATCGTTTATCTAATTTCATTGTTGTTAATTGCATTCACGACATGGTTTAAGATGCTTTGGTGGACAATGGATCCCCGCTACTTGCCTTAATGTCGGCGGTCACAATTGTGACGTGTTATTTATTCATTGATTATTATTGCCTTGACAACTGATGTGTGGTGGTGAGGGTTTGATCCAGCCAACTGACAGAGTCACGTAAGTGGCTCGTAGCTCAGATGGTTAGAGCACAGGTCTAGTTAACCTTGGTCGTAGGTTCGAATCCTACCAGCCGCGCATCTTTTGCATGGCAATTTGATCTATCGTTTATCTAATTTCATTGTTGTTAATTGCATTCACGACATGGTTTAAGATGCTTTGGTGGACAATGGATCCCCGCTACTTGCCTTAATGTCGGCGGTCACAATTGTGACGTGTTATTTATTCATTGATTATTATTGCCTTGACAACTGATGTGTGGTGGTGAGGGTTTGATCCAGCCAACTGACAGAGTCACGTAAGTGGCTCGTAGCTCAGATGGTTAGAGCACAGGTCTAGTTAACCTTGGTCGTAGGTTCGAATCCTACCAGCCGCGCATCTTTTGCATGGCAATTTGATCTATCGTTTATCTAATTTCATTGTTGTTAATTGCATTCACGACATGGTTTAAGATGCTTTGGTGGACAATGGATCCCCGCTACTTGCCTTAATGTCGGCGGTCACAATTGTGACGTGTTATTTATTCATTGATTATTATTGCCTTGACAACTGATGTGTGGTGGTGAGGGTTTGATCCAGCCAACTGACAGAGTCACGTAAGTGGCTCGTAGCTCAGATGGTTAGAGCACAGGTCTAGTTAACCTTGGTCGTAGGTTCGAATCCTACCAGCCGCGCATCTTTTGCATGGCAATTTGATCTATCGTTTATCTAATTTCATTGTTGTTAATTGCATTCACGACATGGTTTAAGATGCTTTGGTGGACAATGGATCCCCGCTACTTGCCTTAATGTCGGCGGTCACAATTGTGACGTGTTATTTATTCATTGATTATTATTGCCTTGACAACTGATGTGTGGTGGTGAGGGTTTGATCCAGCCAACTGACAGAGTCACGTAAGTGGCTCGTAGCTCAGATGGTTAGAGCACAGGTCTAGTTAACCTTGGTCGTAGGTTCGAATCCTACCAGCCGCGCATCTTTTGCATGGCAATTTGATCTATCGTTTATCTAATTTCATTGTTGTTAATTGCATTCACGACATGGTTTAAGATGCTTTGGTGGACAATGGATCCCCGCTACTTGCCTTAATGTCGGCGGTCACAATTGTGACGTGTTATTTATTCATTGATTATTATTGCCTTGACAACTGATGTGTGGTGGTGAGGGTTTGATCCAGCCAACTGACAGAGTCACGTAAGTGGCTCGTAGCTCAGATGGTTAGAGCACAGGTCTAGTTAACCTTGGTCGTAGGTTCGAATCCTACCAGCCGCGCATCTTTTGCATGGCAATTTGATCTATCGTTTATCTAATTTCATTGTTGTTAATTGCATTCACGACATGGTTTAAGATGCTTTGGTGGACAATGGATCCCCGCTACTTGCCTTAATGTCGGCGGTCACAATTGTGACGTGTTATTTATTCATTGATTATTATTGCCTTGACAACTGATGTGTGGTGGTGAGGGTTTGATCCAGCCAACTGACAGAGTCACGTAAGTGGCTCGTAGCTCAGATGGTTAGAGCACAGGTCTAGTTAACCTTGGTCGTAGGTTCGAATCCTACCAGCCGCGCATCTTTTGCATGGCAATTTGATCTATCGTTTATCTAATTTCATTGTTGTTAATTGCATTCACGACATGGTTTAAGATGCTTTGGTGGACAATGGATCCCCGCTACTTGCCTTAATGTCGGCGGTCACAATTGTGACGTGTTATTTATTCATTGATTATTATTGCCTTGACAACTGATGTGTGGTGGTGAGGGTTTGATCCAGCCAACTGACAGAGTCACGTAAGTGGCTCGTAGCTCAGATGGTTAGAGCACAGGTCTAGTTAACCTTGGTCGTAGGTTCGAATCCTACCAGCCGCGCATCTTTTGCATGGCAATTTGATCTATCGTTTATCTAATTTCATTGTTGTTAATTGCATTCACGACATGGTTTAAGATGCTTTGGTGGACAATGGATCCCCGCTACTTGCCTTAATGTCGGCGGTCACAATTGTGACGTGTTATTTATTCATTGATTATTATTGCCTTGACAACTGATGTGTGGTGGTGAGGGTTTGATCCAGCCAACTGACAGAGTCACGTAAGTGGCTCGTAGCTCAGATGGTTAGAGCACAGGTCTAGTTAACCTTGGTCGTAGGTTCGAATCCTACCAGCCGCGCATCTTTTGCATGGCAATTTGATCTATCGTTTATCTAATTTCATTGTTGTTAATTGCATTCACGACATGGTTTAAGATGCTTTGGTGGACAATGGATCCCCGCTACTTGCCTTAATGTCGGCGGTCACAATTGTGACGTGTTATTTATTCATTGATTATTATTGCCTTGACAACTGATGTGTGGTGGTGAGGGTTTGATCCAGCCAACTGACAGAGTCACGTAAGTGGCTCGTAGCTCAGATGGTTAGAGCACAGGTCTAGTTAACCTTGGTCGTAGGTTCGAATCCTACCAGCCGCGCATCTTTTGCATGGCAATTTGATCTATCGTTTATCTAATTTCATTGTTGTTAATTGCATTCACGACATGGTTTAAGATGCTTTGGTGGACAATGGATCCCCGCTACTTGCCTTAATGTCGGCGGTCACAATTGTGACGTGTTATTTATTCATTGATTATTATTGCCTTGACAACTGATGTGTGGTGGTGAGGGTTTGATCCAGCCAACTGACAGAGTCACGTAAGTGGCTCGTAGCTCAGATGGTTAGAGCACAGGTCTAGTTAACCTTGGTCGTAGGTTCGAATCCTACCAGCCGCGCATCTTTTGCATGGCAATTTGATCTATCGTTTATCTAATTTCATTGTTGTTAATTGCATTCACGACATGGTTTAAGATGCTTTGGTGGACAATGGATCCCCGCTACTTGCCTTAATGTCGGCGGTCACAATTGTGACGTGTTATTTATTCATTGATTATTATTGCCTTGACAACTGATGTGTGGTGGTGAGGGTTTGATCCAGCCAACTGACAGAGTCACGTAAGTGGCTCGTAGCTCAGATGGTTAGAGCACAGGTCTAGTTAACCTTGGTCGTAGGTTCGAATCCTACCAGCCGCGCATCTTTTGCATGGCAATTTGATCTATCGTTTATCTAATTTCATTGTTGTTAATTGCATTCACGACATGGTTTAAGATGCTTTGGTGGACAATGGATCCCCGCTACTTGCCTTAATGTCGGCGGTCACAATTGTGACGTGTTATTTATTCATTGATTATTATTGCCTTGACAACTGATGTGTGGTGGTGAGGGTTTGATCCAGCCAACTGACAGAGTCACGTAAGTGGCTCGTAGCTCAGATGGTTAGAGCACAGGTCTAGTTAACCTTGGTCGTAGGTTCGAATCCTACCAGCCGCGCATCTTTTGCATGGCAATTTGATCTATCGTTTATCTAATTTCATTGTTGTTAATTGCATTCACGACATGGTTTAAGATGCTTTGGTGGACAATGGATCCCCGCTACTTGCCTTAATGTCGGCGGTCACAATTGTGACGTGTTATTTATTCATTGATTATTATTGCCTTGACAACTGATGTGTGGTGGTGAGGGTTTGATCCAGCCAACTGACAGAGTCACGTAAGTGGCTCGTAGCTCAGATGGTTAGAGCACAGGTCTAGTTAACCTTGGTCGTAGGTTCGAATCCTACCAGCCGCGCATCTTTTGCATGGCAATTTGATCTATCGTTTATCTAATTTCATTGTTGTTAATTGCATTCACGACATGGTTTAAGATGCTTTGGTGGACAATGGATCCCCGCTACTTGCCTTAATGTCGGCGGTCACAATTGTGACGTGTTATTTATTCATTGATTATTATTGCCTTGACAACTGATGTGTGGTGGTGAGGGTTTGATCCAGCCAACTGACAGAGTCACGTAAGTGGCTCGTAGCTCAGATGGTTAGAGCACAGGTCTAGTTAACCTTGGTCGTAGGTTCGAATCCTACCAGCCGCGCATCTTTTGCATGGCAATTTGATCTATCGTTTATCTAATTTCATTGTTGTTAATTGCATTCACGACATGGTTTAAGATGCTTTGGTGGACAATGGATCCCCGCTACTTGCCTTAATGTCGGCGGTCACAATTGTGACGTGTTATTTATTCATTGATTATTATTGCCTTGACAACTGATGTGTGGTGGTGAGGGTTTGATCCAGCCAACTGACAGAGTCACGTAAGTGGCTCGTAGCTCAGATGGTTAGAGCACAGGTCTAGTTAACCTTGGTCGTAGGTTCGAATCCTACCAGCCGCGCATCTTTTGCATGGCAATTTGATCTATCGTTTATCTAATTTCATTGTTGTTAATTGCATTCACGACATGGTTTAAGATGCTTTGGTGGACAATGGATCCCCGCTACTTGCCTTAATGTCGGCGGTCACAATTGTGACGTGTTATTTATTCATTGATTATTATTGCCTTGACAACTGATGTGTGGTGGTGAGGGTTTGATCCAGCCAACTGACAGAGTCACGTAAGTGGCTCGTAGCTCAGATGGTTAGAGCACAGGTCTAGTTAACCTTGGTCGTAGGTTCGAATCCTACCAGCCGCGCATCTTTTGCATGGCAATTTGATCTATCGTTTATCTAATTTCATTGTTGTTAATTGCATTCACGACATGGTTTAAGATGCTTTGGTGGACAATGGATCCCCGCTACTTGCCTTAATGTCGGCGGTCACAATTGTGACGTGTTATTTATTCATTGATTATTATTGCCTTGACAACTGATGTGTGGTGGTGAGGGTTTGATCCAGCCAACTGACAGAGTCACGTAAGTGGCTCGTAGCTCAGATGGTTAGAGCACAGGTCTAGTTAACCTTGGTCGTAGGTTCGAATCCTACCAGCCGCGCATCTTTTGCATGGCAATTTGATCTATCGTTTATCTAATTTCATTGTTGTTAATTGCATTCACGACATGGTTTAAGATGCTTTGGTGGACAATGGATCCCCGCTACTTGCCTTAATGTCGGCGGTCACAATTGTGACGTGTTATTTATTCATTGATTATTATTGCCTTGACAACTGATGTGTGGTGGTGAGGGTTTGATCCAGCCAACTGACAGAGTCACGTAAGTGGCTCGTAGCTCAGATGGTTAGAGCACAGGTCTAGTTAACCTTGGTCGTAGGTTCGAATCCTACCAGCCGCGCATCTTTTGCATGGCAATTTGATCTATCGTTTATCTAATTTCATTGTTGTTAATTGCATTCACGACATGGTTTAAGATGCTTTGGTGGACAATGGATCCCCGCTACTTGCCTTAATGTCGGCGGTCACAATTGTGACGTGTTATTTATTCATTGATTATTATTGCCTTGACAACTGATGTGTGGTGGTGAGGGTTTGATCCAGCCAACTGACAGAGTCACGTAAGTGGCTCGTAGCTCAGATGGTTAGAGCACAGGTCTAGTTAACCTTGGTCGTAGGTTCGAATCCTACCAGCCGCGCATCTTTTGCATGGCAATTTGATCTATCGTTTATCTAATTTCATTGTTGTTAATTGCATTCACGACATGGTTTAAGATGCTTTGGTGGACAATGGATCCCCGCTACTTGCCTTAATGTCGGCGGTCACAATTGTGACGTGTTATTTATTCATTGATTATTATTGCCTTGACAACTGATGTGTGGTGGTGAGGGTTTGATCCAGCCAACTGACAGAGTCACGTAAGTGGCTCGTAGCTCAGATGGTTAGAGCACAGGTCTAGTTAACCTTGGTCGTAGGTTCGAATCCTACCAGCCGCGCATCTTTTGCATGGCAATTTGATCTATCGTTTATCTAATTTCATTGTTGTTAATTGCATTCACGACATGGTTTAAGATGCTTTGGTGGACAATGGATCCCCGCTACTTGCCTTAATGTCGGCGGTCACAATTGTGACGTGTTATTTATTCATTGATTATTATTGCCTTGACAACTGATGTGTGGTGGTGAGGGTTTGATCCAGCCAACTGACAGAGTCACGTAAGTGGCTCGTAGCTCAGATGGTTAGAGCACAGGTCTAGTTAACCTTGGTCGTAGGTTCGAATCCTACCAGCCGCGCATCTTTTGCATGGCAATTTGATCTATCGTTTATCTAATTTCATTGTTGTTAATTGCATTCACGACATGGTTTAAGATGCTTTGGTGGACAATGGATCCCCGCTACTTGCCTTAATGTCGGCGGTCACAATTGTGACGTGTTATTTATTCATTGATTATTATTGCCTTGACAACTGATGTGTGGTGGTGAGGGTTTGATCCAGCCAACTGACAGAGTCACGTAAGTGGCTCGTAGCTCAGATGGTTAGAGCACAGGTCTAGTTAACCTTGGTCGTAGGTTCGAATCCTACCAGCCGCGCATCTTTTGCATGGCAATTTGATCTATCGTTTATCTAATTTCATTGTTGTTAATTGCATTCACGACATGGTTTAAGATGCTTTGGTGGACAATGGATCCCCGCTACTTGCCTTAATGTCGGCGGTCACAATTGTGACGTGTTATTTATTCATTGATTATTATTGCCTTGACAACTGATGTGTGGTGGTGAGGGTTTGATCCAGCCAACTGACAGAGTCACGTAAGTGGCTCGTAGCTCAGATGGTTAGAGCACAGGTCTAGTTAACCTTGGTCGTAGGTTCGAATCCTACCAGCCGCGCATCTTTTGCATGGCAATTTGATCTATCGTTTATCTAATTTCATTGTTGTTAATTGCATTCACGACATGGTTTAAGATGCTTTGGTGGACAATGGATCCCCGCTACTTGCCTTAATGTCGGCGGTCACAATTGTGACGTGTTATTTATTCATTGATTATTATTGCCTTGACAACTGATGTGTGGTGGTGAGGGTTTGATCCAGCCAACTGACAGAGTCACGTAAGTGGCTCGTAGCTCAGATGGTTAGAGCACAGGTCTAGTTAACCTTGGTCGTAGGTTCGAATCCTACCAGCCGCGCATCTTTTGCATGGCAATTTGATCTATCGTTTATCTAATTTCATTGTTGTTAATTGCATTCACGACATGGTTTAAGATGCTTTGGTGGACAATGGATCCCCGCTACTTGCCTTAATGTCGGCGGTCACAATTGTGACGTGTTATTTATTCATTGATTATTATTGCCTTGACAACTGATGTGTGGTGGTGAGGGTTTGATCCAGCCAACTGACAGAGTCGCGTAAGTGGCTCGTAGCTCAGATGGTTAGAGCACAGGTCTAGTTAACCTTGGTCGTAGGTTCGAATCCTACCAGCCGCGCATCTTTTGCATGGCAATTTGATCTATCGTTTATCTAATTTCATTGTTGTTAATTGCATTCACGACATGGTTTAAGATGCTTTGGTGGACAATGGATCCCCGCTACTTGCCTTAATGTCGGCGGTCACAATTGTGACGTGTTATTTATTCATTGATTATTATTGCCTTGACAACTGATGTGTGGTGGTGAGGGTTTGATCCAGCCAACTGACAGAGTCACGTAAGTGGCTCGTAGCTCAGATGGTTAGAGCACAGGTCTAGTTAACCTTGGTCGTAGGTTCGAATCCTACCAGCCGCGCATCTTTTGCATGGCAATTTGATCTATCGTTTATCTAATTTCATTGTTGTTAATTGCATTCACGACATGGTTTAAGATGCTTTGGTGGACAATGGATCCCCGCTACTTGCCTTAATGTCGGCGGTCACAATTGTGACGTGTTATTTATTCATTGATTATTATTGCCTTGACAACTGATGTGTGGTGGTGAGGGTTTGATCCAGCCAACTGACAGAGTCGCGTAAGTGGCTCGTAGCTCAGATGGTTAGAGCACAGGTCTAGTTAACCTTGGTCGTAGGTTCGAATCCTACCAGCCGCACATCTTTTGCATGGCAATTTGATCTATCGTTTATCTAATTTCATTGTTGTTAATTGCATTCACGACATGGTTTAAGATGCTTTGGTGGACAATGGATCCCCGCTACTTGCCTTAATGTCGGCGGTCACAATTGTGACGTGTTATTTATTCATTGATTATTATTGCCTTGACAACTGATGTGTGGTGGTGAGGGTTTGATCCAGCCAACTGACAGAGTCGCGTAAGTGGCTCGTAGCTCAGATGGTTAGAGCACAGGTCTAGTTAACCTTGGTCGTAGGTTCGAATCCTACCAGCCGCACATCTTTTGCATGGCAATTTGATCTATCGTTTATCTAATTTCATTGTTGTTAATTGCATTCACGACATGGTTTAAGATGCTTTGGTGGACAATGGATCCCCGCTACTTGCCTTAATGTCGGCGGTCACAATTGTGACGTGTTATTTATTCATTGATTATTATTGCCTTGACAACTGATGTGTGGTGGTGAGGGTTTGATCCAGCCAACTGACAGAGTCGCGTAAGTGGCTCGTAGCTCAGATGGTTAGAGCACAGGTCTAGTTAACCTTGGTCGTAGGTTCGAATCCTACCAGCCGCACATCTTTTGCATGGCAATTTGATCTATCGTTTATCTAATTTCATTGTTGTTAATTGCATTCACGACATGGTTTAAGATGCTTTGGTGGACAATGGATCCCCGCTACTTGCCTTAATGTCGGCGGTCACAATTGTGACGTGTTATTTATTCATTGATTATTATTGCCTTGACAACTGATGTGTGGTGGTGAGGGTTTGATCCAGCCAACTGACAGAGTCGCGTAAGTGGCTCGTAGCTCAGATGGTTAGAGCACAGGTCTAGTTAACCTTGGTCGTAGGTTCGAATCCTACCAGCCGCACATCTTTTGCATGGCAATTTGATCTATCGTTTATCTAATTTCATTGTTGTTAATTGCATTCACGACATGGTTTAAGATGCTTTGGTGGACAATGGATCCCCGCTACTTGCCTTAATGTCGGCGGTCACAATTGTGACGTGTTATTTATTCATTGATTATTATTGCCTTGACAACTGATGTGTGGTGGTGAGGGTTTGATCCAGCCAACTGACAGAGTCGCGTAAGTGGCTCGTAGCTCAGATGGTTAGAGCACAGGTCTAGTTAACCTTGGTCGTAGGTTCGAATCCTACCAGCCGCGCATCTTTTGCATGGCAATTTGATCTATCGTTTATCTAATTTCATTGTTGTTAATTGCATTCACGACATGGTTTAAGATGCTTTGGTGGACAATGGATCCCCGCTACTTGCCTTAATGTCGGCGGTCACAATTGTGACGTGTTATTTATTCATTGATTATTATTGCCTTGACAACTGATGTGTGGTGGTGAGGGTTTGATCCAGCCAACTGACAGAGTCGCGTAAGTGGCTCGTAGCTCAGATGGTTAGAGCACAGGTCTAGTTAACCTTGGTCGTAGGTTCGAATCCTACCAGCCGCACATCTTTTGCATGGCAATTTGATCTATCGTTTATCTAATTTCATTGTTGTTAATTGCATTCACGACATGGTTTAAGATGCTTTGGTGGACAATGGATCCCCGCTACTTGCCTTAATGTCGGCGGTCACAATTGTGACGTGTTATTTATTCATTGATTATTATTGCCTTGACAACTGATGTGTGGTGGTGAGGGTTTGATCCAGCCAACTGACAGAGTCGCGTAAGTGGCTCGTAGCTCAGATGGTTAGAGCACAGGTCTAGTTAACCTTGGTCGTAGGTTCGAATCCTACCAGCCGCACATCTTTTGCATGGCAATTTGATCTATCGTTTATCTAATTTCATTGTTGTTAATTGCATTCACGACATGGTTTAAGATGCTTTGGTGGACAATGGATCCCCGCTACTTGCCTTAATGTCGGCGGTCACAATTGTGACGTGTTATTTATTCATTGATTATTATTGCCTTGACAACTGATGTGTGGTGGTGAGGGTTTGATCCAGCCAACTGACAGAGTCGCGTAAGTGGCTCGTAGCTCAGATGGTTAGAGCACAGGTCTAGTTAACCTTGGTCGTAGGTTCGAATCCTACCAGCCGCGCATCTTTTGCATGGCAATTTGATCTATCGTTTATCTAATTTCATTGTTGTTAATTGCATTCACGACATGGTTTAAGATGCTTTGGTGGACAATGGATCCCCGCTACTTGCCTTAATGTCGGCGGTCACAATTGTGACGTGTTATTTATTCATTGATTATTATTGCCTTGACAACTGATGTGTGGTGGTGAGGGTTTGATCCAGCCAACTGACAGAGTCGCGTAAGTGGCTCGTAGCTCAGATGGTTAGAGCACAGGTCTAGTTAACCTTGGTCGTAGGTTCGAATCCTACCAGCCGCACATCTTTTGCATGGCAATTTGATCTATCGTTTATCTAATTTCATTGTTGTTAATTGCATTCACGACATGGTTTAAGATGCTTTGGTGGACAATGGATCCCCGCTACTTGCCTTAATGTCGGCGGTCACAATTGTGACGTGTTATTTATTCATTGATTATTATTGCCTTGACAACTGATGTGTGGTGGTGAGGGTTTGATCCAGCCAACTGACAGAGTCGCGTAAGTGGCTCGTAGCTCAGATGGTTAGAGCACAGGTCTAGTTAACCTTGGTCGTAGGTTCGAATCCTACCAGCCGCACATCTTTTGCATGGCAATTTGATCTATCGTTTATCTAATTTCATTGTTGTTAATTGCATTCACGACATGGTTTAAGATGCTTTGGTGGACAATGGATCCCCGCTACTTGCCTTAATGTCGGCGGTCACAATTGTGACGTGTTATTTATTCATTGATTATTATTGCCTTGACAACTGATGTGTGGTGGTGAGGGTTTGATCCAGCCAACTGACAGAGTCGCGTAAGTGGCTCGTAGCTCAGATGGTTAGAGCACAGGTCTAGTTAACCTTGGTCGTAGGTTCGAATCCTACCAGCCGCACATCTTTTGCATGGCAATTTGATCTATCGTTTATCTAATTTCATTGTTGTTAATTGCATTCACGACATGGTTTAAGATGCTTTGGTGGACAATGGATCCCCGCTACTTGCCTTAATGTCGGCGGTCACAATTGTGACGTGTTATTTATTCATTGATTATTATTGCCTTGACAACTGATGTGTGGTGGTGAGGGTTTGATCCAGCCAACTGACAGAGTCGCGTAAGTGGCTCGTAGCTCAGATGGTTAGAGCACAGGTCTAGTTAACCTTGGTCGTAGGTTCGAATCCTACCAGCCGCACATCTTTTGCATGGCAATTTGATCTATCGTTTATCTAATTTCATTGTTGTTAATCAGACTCTGTTATTCAAGATAGTCTCTCTTGTAAGGTAGGTAAGCCAAATGAGGCCCAGTACGATACCTAATAAGGTCCAATCTCTAAAAAACAGTGTTAACAATAAACTACCGAATTGCGGTGTCTATATGTGAAGAGACAATACTGTCCCCATCTAATTTATGAAATTTCAGAGAAGCGCTGTGACTGGTCTGCACGGCAGCCTGTTGAAGTTGAGGAGTTGAGAGCATGGGCATAAATAGATGTTGACTGCAGTTATTCTTATGGATGTATGCTATACGCATATTTTAAATCGGTTTAAGCCCTTATTTATTGAAGCAATGAGAACGCATCGAATGCTCATAATAAGGCCTATTCATGTTGTTGCAAGTTCCAATAAAAAAAATCATAGATAAATCTAAGCTACATTTACTAGCCTTCAGAAACATTTACCAGTAACCAAGCCTTTATCTATATAAATCAGTATATACAACACGCATTTTACCTAAAGTAAGTGATATAATAAGGAAAAATGTCAAAATATAGTGATATGAAGTCCAAATGGGCCTTAATAAGAGCACCTTGGTTATTTGCATCTTACTTCTTAACATTCATTATCTGTCAATCTCATATTCATAATTTTGAACGTTTCATTGGTTTGATTTTGATTGAAAATTTCCAAATTATACAGTTTTGTCAATTTTAAAATGGGCCGTGTTCTGAACATATCAGCAGTAGGCTATTATTTGTTAACGAGATCTTATATCACATAGTGCATCTATTGTTTAATCACGAATTAAAAGAATGTTGTGTAGTAAATACAAATGGTAAATTATGTAATAAACACGAAGAATGCCCATATTAATCTTGATTCAAAATTGCATGGTGATTAAAGGTACTCAAGTAATCTCATAGTTACAAAATTCTTGTGTTAAATGCATTTAGTTTTCAAGATAGTAGAAGGTCTGTCTTATTCTCAACGAACAAGCTTTCGTCGAAATTATCTTCCTCGATGAAGTATTTGTATCTCAGGGGTGGGCCGCCACATTTGGATCTGTGACACATTTTGTCACATTTTGATATTCAAGATTTGTCACATTTTGTCACACATCGATGAGCGTTCATGTCACATTTTGTCACATGCCCATTGACATGAATATCACATTTTCGTCACATGCTGATGGAAACATATGCACAAATTTTGACACATGATGTGCAGGAAATTGGCAGCTTTCGAAATTGTCATTTTTGCTGCTCTATCGATGAATGTATGTCAAGTCCGTTATCATGGGACAAGATCGAGAAACCTATGATTTATTATTACTACTTTTTGTCATTTAAGGATTTTCATAGAAATTGCCATTTAAGATATCTAACAGTTGCCCCGAGATTTGTGGCAACAGCGAAACAAACCATGGGTAAGACCTTAACAACTTCATTTTTGTTTTAAGTGAAAAATTACACTCAAACGTTGCAATTATGATTATTTTTAATGGTTTGAATTCATTTTGATGGTAAACAATAAGCACGCATTCGGAGTAAATTCAACAAACTAAATTCACAGACAGTATAAATTCGTACAAAGAAGAGCACTTTTACTCGTAATTCTGTTTTTAGTGAAGAAATATCACTCAGTTTTGTTACAATTGCTATAATTCCTGGGATTGCGTGCTTTATCGGAACTACAACTTCGCAAGGACTACTGCTATATGGAAATGACAATCGAAAAACTTATGACCACATGGACTGAATGTTGCAATTAGGCCATCAAGCTCAAAGTCAACTTTAAACAAGCGAACTAGTAGCATCACGATTTACCTGGCGGAAGTGCAAGTCACCAATGGGAACATGGAGAAACATATCTATCTTACATATTCCGAGTACAAATCAAAGTCAAAGAATAAAGTTGTCGTTATTTCACTCAGACGAAGTTGATGCTCCTCTATGAGTTTAAACCTCATTATACTATGTCATGCTAGCGTAAAAACATTACTTCTGTCAAATTATTTTCTGGTTATATGAATTCGTCACATTTTGTCACACCAGCAATGAAAAATACACATTATGTCACATTTTATTTTGAGATGAAAAAATGTCACATATTGTCACATCGGCCCACCCCTGGTATCTCACATTCTGATCTCTACAATTCCAGTCCCAACTAAGGAATAAAGTCAATGTCAAGCTATAAATGGGTCAGTCTTCATACCATTCCCACAGCTCTTACCAGGTTCGGGTTGACTACTTCTAGTGAGAGTGCTGGTAATTCTTGAGGCGAACAGACTCGAAACCTGGACCTTCTGCATCTCCGCACCGAAGTGCGGTTCTCAACTAACTGAGCTATCCTACAATTTCTATCTTTTAATTGCCACTTTGTTATTGGTCCATTCATTAAAAAACAGCGTCCATTCCATGGAGATTATTTTAATGCTACACAAAAACTCAGTTTTGGGAAAAGTAGTTCATGGGCAACCTTGATTTTTAACCAGAATTTGATGCATCAGCAAACTTTATCACCTAGTTCTAGATTCAATTTTTCTTCGGTGTGTTGATCTGCCCTATAGCACCTCCTATCAGTATATAGTAATAGAAACTTCGGGAAATGTTGATCATGATAAGAGGTATCCTTTTAATTGAAAGGAGGATTCCATAAATAAAACAGTGGCAACTGTAAGGGAGCTTCACTTTTTCAAGCAGAAATAATATCACCAAGGCAATGACGGACGCTAGCTTTTGCTATTACGAGATGCAGTATTCATTGTCACTATAAACAACTTTTGCTTGACAGTTGAAATGAGGTCGTCCTTCTCGTGCATATTCCATTCAATATGGCGTTCTTTAAATAGGCTTCATCTTATTATGCACTGAAGCATTGTCATGTTGCACATTTCTTTCATCATGGTTGCTTTGTGCATCCAAGTTTGTTTATGCAGTGTCTTTTGATATACTCATTAGATATTTCTGACACGAAAAGCTCTTTTGAGATTCTCGGAGAGAGATCTTTCAGTTTTCAGGGAAAAAATTGGTGGAAAAGATTGCATTTCATCGTAATCATCCACGTCTTCATCATATTTCAAGAAAAATTTGAATGTGCCTGTAGTATGCACTGGATCTTTGACATGATATGCGGAGTTGTAGCATGTCTCGAGAAGTGAAGTGAGTGAAACGGGACGGTTGCAAACGAGACATATCAGCTAAGGCCTGATTATGAATGAGGCAGGTCCACACCGGACTAAAAATAGGACGAAGTATCAATCTGGTTACATAAAAGCATGAAACTAAGACTGACCGAACCGTGAACTATACAGGGCCAGGCTTAAGTGCTGAATTAACTAACAGGCATTTCAAATTCAATGGTCTGCCTGCCGAGCTAGCTTTCCCCGAAGGCTTTCATGCGAAAACCAGCAATAAAAAAGTTCACGGTATTCCAGCTTTTAAGGCCTTTAAATCCTTTACTTCCTTGATGGACCCACTCCACTCAAAGTAACAATCAGTGAATGATTGAAATTAAAGGAAAGAGATCTGCTCAAATGTTCATACGGTGATATAAAAAATAAGCCAATTTGAAAAAGCGAGTGGCTGTTATCATCAGATGCATGAGAAAATGGTTTGATTATGAAACAATATACAATGCACACATGTAAAGCAATTTTTTCATTAAAAAATTGATGTAATTGACGTGGACTAGCAATCATATTTGAATTATTATCATCTACCCCGATAATAATCGATATAAAACCCATACAATGAATGGCTAAATATATACCTACTTAAATATTCATGTAGGTATCAATCTTCCTTTATTTTTCATGGGAACCCGAGGAAACCGACATGCTGTACATTTCAAGTGTATCCTCGAGAAAAGGTTTCTCAAAGATATCACAAGAACTACTTTTGGGTCATTCAGTAGCTTGCCGATAGTCTAATTAGCGAGTAACTCGCACCTTGAAGCGACGCGAATTTGGATGGAGACATCAAGTGGCTGATTGAAATTAGTCATTGAATTAGCTGATTACCCAAGTGACTAATTCTCGATATCAACTGATCGTTAGCCGACCTCATCTTTAGAGGGCGTAACTTCTAGCTAGAAAATCATTTGTTCCTACCAACTCATGACTGATGAATGAAGGCCAATGGGCCGAAACATCGTGGAGTGATAAAAATTGTTTGAGATTTGGTAAATGTATCTACAGCCAGAGTACTTTTGAAAATCGCAAGATCTAAAGCGACATTGCGATGTTCTGATGAAAGAAAGAGGTCACAATTTCACAGAATGTCAATTTCCACATACACGAGTCATGCATTACTTCACATGATCGCACATAACTGAAGAAATCATACTGCTATCACAACATCCTGGAACACGATAATTAGTTTGATTACAGATTGATCATAAGTTGCTTAACGCAAAGTAAAGAAACACAATAGATGAATGCTGCGTGTATGCATAGCATAGGACTGCGTCTGTCACTATGGAGATAGAATACAACAGGAATCCTTACAGCAATATGGAATATCGAAGTGCCCTTCTAACAACCTTGAGGTGTTAATGTACTTTCAGATCAGTGCTCGCTTTGCATTCTGGAGACCTGGTTCAAACTTCGGTATTACACCTGAAACAAGTAGGCTGCACTACTGGATGTATTTCTGCTTAGTACTAAGCGCTCAAGATAGTGAAAGGAAGTGAACAGGCGGCATTAAGTACAGTGGATTAGTCATCCGTTGCAACGTCCAATGTGTTTAGCAGCCGTCTGACTCAATGACTGAAGGCAAAATGTATTTACTGAGTCAGTGTTACTGTATACTTTATGTTGATAATCAATTGTAAAGTTCTGAAAATACAGATACGTAGCGTTTCTGAAATGATCCTTAATTCTTGAAGAAATGAAATAAAAAATTAGAGTGAAAAATAATATAATAGTAGACTACGTTATATTCATGTTTTCATGAAATTTCTCTGAGATGAATATGCACTATGTCCCTGTATCACGGAAAGCAATTGAATATATTCATGATAATTTTACGATAACACTTACTTCACTCCAGAATTTAGGCATAAAACTAAATAATATTAGGAAAACAACTGTTGTCAGCAAACATTGAATAGAGATACATGTGTTACTAAAATGTCATTACATAATGCACAACACACCATCGGTTTCCAACGATTACTTCAGACAAGTTAAACGAATTAAATATGAAACAAGCTCTGTTTATGTCCATGTATTTCATGCACATATTTATGTATGGATTAACATGAATTTAATGTACATATGTCTAATGTACTTATGCTGTAAGTATGCCTATTACAGACACAGTTGACATCAAAATAATGTCAATGTATAACTTGCGAACAGCTTGATGAAATGTTGTGTGAAACGGCAAATGCAGCACCTAAAAGGACTTGAGTCATCAGCTGAGCGCCGTCAACAAGATTTCGACCCATTAAGTTCAGTATCTCTCAAGAAGGAGGGTCCGCAACAACTCATTTTTCTACCATATCGAATAGCATCTTCTGGGACAACGTTGCGAAGCTCTACAGCGCCCAAAAAATGCTCTAAAAAATGCCTAAAATGCTCGCAAATTGCATTTGATATTTTTTCTAAAAACTCTAATTTTTGAATAATACGCTCGTCACTGATGGGTTAACACAAAGCTGCTACCTTCTTCCGCCTTTGCACTCAACTTCCTGATGGTTATTTTTGCGCTTCTAACACCGACCTTCACAAGAAATTTCCTCGACGTTGGAGCAACGAAACCGCGCATCCCACTTCAAAGACATGAGCTCACTTTTCCACCTCTGCTTCTGAATCCCATCGGTAAATTCTTCATATTTGGCAGCTTTCAATTTATGGGCATCCTCAACGTTCTCTTCCCAAGAAACGTTTAGTTTGCCCACGGTCATTCTCTTCCCCATCGCGTCGATCAACACTAGATCAGGTTGTAGGTCAGATGCGGATAACTCATCTGGCAGAAACACATAATATAATAGGTTCATTGACTTCAGCTGCCAATAGCCCATGTTCCACCAATCGTTCGAAGAGATCTTGCAAATCTTCAATTTCTCAGTTGAGCCATCTTCCTTGAATCTGTATTCACGAGTTATATCCTTGCCAGGGTAAGTCTGCCCCGGTAAGACGCTTCTCTCCTTCCAAGGTTCGTACCTATTTCTCTCGTAACTATCTTCTTTGTTCACCTTCGCTCATTTCTGACCAAAATTTATCTCTTTTTCCATACCAATGCCTCTCCTGCCGTTCTGGACAACTACCATAACCTCTCTGTGTCTTGTCAAAGGGTTGATGGAAGACATGACTTCGTCACATCAAACTTTCGGCCCAATTTCAACTGGGGTGGATCTGATCAGACAGTCTCTTCACGAGAAAAAGTCAACGTGGACTGCAACCGCATCTTGCTTCCAAAATACAGGTCAGTGGCAATCAATCGCAATCTGTTCCTCATGCCATACAGAGAGTCAAGCATACTGGTCAAGCATCCGCGGAGCAACAACCAACTTCCGCATAATTTTGCTCACCTTGACATAGATTATCTCCATTCTGGAACGGGAGATCTCATAAATCGCTATAGGCCACATAATCCCTGGGAACACGCCAAATTGAATCACCCAAACCTTGAACCGACCTGGTTGGGATTTTCGGTTGAACTTGCTCAGGCACTCATACTTCAATACTGACGATTGCAATAGTACAACCTGGTGAAGATTAATCAATGAAAATGTATACCATCTTCAAAAAAAAAATTTCACTCCTGTCTCTCGAACAGTCGAAATAAGCTCACCTCCCAGATCAAAAGGTGCGCATGTCATCTTGCCTTCCAGCAATGATAGTGACGTGCTCTTCTGTGGCATAAATTCATCCCACACCACCCAACAAGTTCACGCAACCTGTTACGAATATCAGACCCGCCTGGGGTCATCTTCTATGACCGTCAAATCGTCCATGAAAGCCTTCATTACGTTGCAGCTTCCGCTATTCCTGATGATCATTTCCATGGCCAGGACAAGCAGGATGGGAGAAACAGAGCATCCCATCGTAATTTATCTTTCTAGCCGACATAAACTAGTCACACGGTTATTGGCACCGTAACAGAAACGGAATGTCTCGAAATAGCTGGTGAAGACATTAATTTAGCTTTTGAGGCACGTGAAAAAAGTCGAGGGCGAATTGAATGACTCTATAAGGCACAGATCCATAAGTGATGGCCAAATCCAGCTAAACAACATGGATATCTTACCCTCAAGCTTCGCCTGCCTCAACCGATGAAATGAAATTTAAGTGAATTGAAGATGAACATACTGAGAACTCAAAATTCAACTCAGGGAGCAAAACGCAAGTTTCCTTCTTTTTTGAAGTTAACTCTAAGCTGTCTATCATTCTCTGAAATATCTCGGTTGCAGACGAAAAAATGGTAAAATACTATCTATACAGCCGAAGTAATATTGGCCTTTTCAAACAATTCGGTTTTAAGTAATTGATGCAGATGCGGATAGGACATCAGTTTTCTGTCTTTAAAGTAGACTTGGTAATGCTTTTTCTGCATCTATTTTACAGAGCTTTTCATAATTGCTTCCAGGAGGATTTAGCTCTTTAAAGCAATTATAGTCGCGTCTCAATAAGCAGTAATACAAGTTGTTGAAGGGTAATCTGAATTGCACTATGAAACGGCTATTATTGTCAAAATATCATCAAAATATGTTATGCTATGGAATACCAGCAAACCGACAACTTATGCTTACAAAACCACTTTCTCTTCTTAGCTAATCGTCAATATGACTCGGTCATGGTCAGCAGAATCGTTGCCACACTGATCCATTTGTCAGATGTTTATCTCAATTTACATAGTGCGTCTACAGCGCACGCCCTCCATTTGTCAGATGGCATTCAATCTAACTGACAATTCAGACATCACACTCATTTTTCATCATTTTCCCGCACTGACATGGGTGGGTCCATCAAGAACAAAACAATCAAAAAAAATTAATACACTATATTTGTGAAGGAGCACGAAATAAATTTTCTTCCATCCATTTTTATTTAGATTTATTAAAAAGCTTCTTTTTTCCATCAGCTTGAGCTTGAGGAGTAGGTGGACGTCTAAGAATCAGAATAGCCGAGGCACCCTGATTTCGCATATCTGCAACAATGTGAAATTGCTAATTAAATGCGGTAATTTTGTCAGCAAGATTAATCCAACACATTAACAGGAAACATGAACTCTTTAACGACTGTAACAAGCAAGTATTTTGCCGACAAATGTATGATCTCATTTTATATGAGAACCTGCACACTTTGTACATTATAGTATATTTTAAGAGATTTAATCTAATCATCATAGCTAAGGGATGAATATGAGCATGGAATAGTTGAATGTTATTCTATTCTTTGTATATCAATAAAGAATCTACAGGAACACATTGATCAGCACACACTGCCGTAGTTCCTCTCACCAAACAACCGTTCGCACATTTTGAATTGCTATTTAAGAAGCTTTACTATTTTCCCATGCTTATAACAGAGCTAACCCATAGACCCTTGACAAAGGCCGTGTCAGCGAAAGCTTTAGATTACAAAAATATTTTCCCGTCAATTTACAATAAACACAAGAGACCTGCAATTTCTCTCTCAATTAATCACATGACTACTGATAGTGATTCGGAAGCTGTGATTAAACTTGAGATTGGTCAGCTACGAGCGAAATTTGTGCAATTTAGCGATACTATACTAATATTGAAATATTGTTTCGGATACATCATGCTCCGTAAACAAAGTGCTTAGATAATTAGGCAAAATTTATAGAAAATAGGCAAATTTTCAACAATCATAAACCTTCATGAAATTAAATTGTAAAATCTGATACTGTTTTAGGACAGCATTCTATCTATTTACAGTAGAATTCGCATATATCGGCTTCGGCTATATCGGCGGTTTCTTTTTGTCCCGGCAGAATTTCCTATCTTTTCCATATAATCGAGTTCGCTTATATCGGCTTCGGCTATATCGGCGATTCGCCTATATCGGCGCATTTTCGCTGTCCCTGACAGAAAAAATTCGCTTATAACGGCGGATTTCCTGGAAATCCTCAAGCGATGTGTTTTGCCTAGAAGAGTCACTAGAATGACAGTATATGTGGACGCGGATGGCTGCAGATTCTGTTAGGAGTATCCGATTCTAACTATTCTAGTGGCACGTGAAAATTTAGATCTTCTACAATTCATCTCGATCATGTTTGGGGGTTTGATCAAAATTGTAGAATCTAGCAGCCGAGGAAAGATAAGTAGGCTTGCCACTGTATCTCACTGATAATTCTCACATAATTAGTCTTTCATTCGACGTGATGATTGCATTGTTAACGCCTTCACCTACGATGCTATTGTCAGACCTGACTTACTGACTGTTGCGTCATCAAAGGAGCACATTGATCGAAAACATAATCGAATAACGTCGAAAACATTGTTGAGTTCGATGCATGTCCTCTCTCTAGACAGAAAGCGGCTCGCCACCTCATCCATCTCTATGGTTTCGCTTGCACGTGACTCTTAGCAGCGTCTTGATTGACTTAGATTGGCTGGCTTCGCCTGCACGTGACTCTTAGCAGCGTCTTGATTTATGCATTCTCTTCTTTGTTTTGTGCTTCATGTAGCAGGTAAGCATGTAGGCATGAAAAAGCTTCAATCTTCTTGATTCAAAAAGCATACTCAGTTTTTGACAAACATAGTGATATCCAGTTTGTGATACTTACGTTGCAAGCATCAGTTCAGAAAGGCACAATTTTTAGATATCTATTGATTACATAGACACAATTACATGTACATGTACTGTACATGTTGGACAATAAGTCAATATGTACATGTATTTAAGTATAGCAACGCAATAATTCATGAGTCAATACACGTACATACATTGTATGATGCATGGCATGATCTCAGAGCTCGTGTAGATTTCACAAAACTTCAAAATTCAGGGAGTTCGCATATATCGGCGGTTCGCGTATATCGGCGGTTTTCGTCTGTCCCTTGAGGCGCCGATATATGCGAATTCTACTGTAATTGCTTTTCATGAACATAGAAGGAATACTTCGAAGAAATAGGTAAGCAAGTCGAATTACAGCCATTAACGAACTTGATGCGTCAGGCTGTCACGAGGCTGAACAGATGTCTTAAGTGGGTCTTGTTCCTGGCACTACTATGAGCTCAAAAAAAAGAATGTACCTAGAGCCTACCGGTGACATAATAGGAAGATGTCGACTGAGATGGTTCGAGCGCTCGGGCTCCGAAATTGCAAGCGACTGAGCGAAGTGGAGAACTGTCAAAAGCAAACCGTCGTACCCAACGTGGATGGAACAATCGACGTTAAATGGCACAAGAACAAATAAATAACTTCGTGCTACATAGGACTTGTGTAAGACGGATATAAAATAAATTCGAAATTGAATTGCTGTTCCAATTTACTGTTAAGCAGGGCAGTTAGGAATTTCAGGAACGCAAAGGCATATTTTGACCATTTATTAGACTCAACTAGCTTCCACTCCACAAATTTACGCTTGCATGAACAGCAGCAAGGAACCTTAATCATTTGTTGAAGAAACGAGATGGATCCATGTGTTATCGAAGTGTCGATTTCAATAAAATATAGTGCTCATCGCTTTTCAAAAAGTCAACAAAAAAACTTTAATTTCCAAATCATAAATTTCATTATCTACAAAATAGATCAAATTCAAAAATGTGGAATGCTCAATAGCAATGTAATGAGGGTTAGTTGTAAGATTTGCGTTGAAATGAAAAAATTAACTCAAAAGAATAAACCCAATTGAAAATTAGAAACCAAAAGAAAAAACACGTTTTCCGAAATTGAAGTGGAGTTTACCCTCTAGTTCATGGCACGGGTATCATACTTTCAAAACATGAACGTTTGAAACTAACACAATAAATCGAACAATATCTAAATATTCAAATGCCTCGGCTCTCCAACCACAAACTTTTCCTATCATTTAGGACAGACATTAAGAAGCGATTTCCAACGACTGCAAATGAGTAACTCTGTGAAAATATTTCTACTCAAATCAATAAAAATTTTGTTTAATACAAAATTGTTAAGTATTCAACCAACTAAGAAAAGGCAACACTGACCTATGACGTTCTTCCCACCACCACCACCTGGAAAGATTTTGTTGAGTGGTCAATCAAAATTCAATGAAAACTTTGGGAAGTAGGCGAATTAATTTCATTCATCTGTGTGGGTGTGCGTCAGTTCAGCGGAAAATCAGTCGTCAGCGTGTTACAAAAATTAATCTTTGAATATTTGCTAAAACATAAATTCATGATTTTCGAAAGAATGGCACAGCAAAGCTTTATAATAGCTTTGAACAAGGAGGTTTCCTCACATAAGAATGCTTCCGATTACATATCCGACAATATGAAATCTGCTATCTCTTGGTGTAGATGAAGATAGGCAAGGCTACTTCATTGTAATACAGATCAGAAGCTGACTCCCTATTTTTGCTGATAATTTGACTTAGTTCATAATGTGTGTGTGGTCTCCTACATGACAGTGAATTTTTTACGAAAATTACGGAATGAAAGTTATCTTTATTGGTTTCAACTAGACGACTAAACAGTGAACTGAATGGTAAAATTTACTATAACATGTAGGCCGACCAACAACAGGAAAATCTTTTGTCATGAAACAAAACCGAGCGATAGGAGGCTGCTGTTGATTCTATCTGGTGTGCAGGTAACCATTATGATTCAGATGTGTCAGTCAGTTTCAATCCAAAAGATGAAAAATGACTGCTAGTACTTCCTATAAATTTATAAGTTCCTCATGCACTTCTACATCACTATTACAGAAACGTTATATTGCAACGTAAGTCAAATCATGGCTGTCACATCGCAACTCACGACAACCTCTACAAATTGAACAATTGACATCAAGCTTGCAAGTCTCGCTCTCTCGCTCTCGCTCTCGCTCTCGCTCTCGCTCTCTCTCTCTCTCTCTCTCTCTCTCTCTCTCTCTCTCTCTCTCTCTCTCTCTCTCTCTCTCTCTCTCTCTCTCTCTCTCTCTCTCTCTCTCTCTCTCTCTCTCGCTCTCTCTCGCTCTCTCTCGCTCTCTCTCGCTCTCTCTCGCTCTCTCTCTCTCTCTCTCTCTCTCTCTCTCTCTCTCTCTCTCTCTCTCTCTCTCTCTCTCTCGCTCTCTCGCTCTCTCGCTCTCTCGCTCTCTCGCTCTCTCTCTCGCTCTCTCGCTCTCTCGCTCTCTCGCTCTCTCTCGCTCGCTCTCTCTCGCTCTCGCTCTCTCTCTCTCTCTCGCTCTCTCTCTCGCTCTCTCGCTCTCTCGCTCGCTCGCTCTCGCTCTCGCTCTCTCTCTCTCGCTCTCTCTCTCTCGCTCTCTCTCTCTCTCGCTCTCTCTCTCTCTCTCGCTCTCTCTCTCTCTCTCGCTCTCGCTCTCTCGCTCGCTCTCGCTCTCTCTCTCTCGCTCTCTCTCGCTCGCTCTCTCGCTCGCTCTCTCTCTCGCTCGCTCTCTCGCTCGCTCTCTCGCTCTCTCGCTCTCTCTCTCTCTCTCTCTCTCTCTCTCTCTCTCTCTCTGTGGTTACCATGTGCGCATTCTGAGTATCTTGATCTTTGATATTGTGACAAATTCATCATATCCTAAATAATCATGATAACAGAAATTGAATCGTTATGTTAAACACACTGAATTAATACAAAATTCACTTTGTTGAATTGACCGAATCAAACTTTTAAAGTGGCATGTACTTACTTGGCAAGGAAGAATCCTGAAATCCTGACATTGGCGGTGCGGAGGGTTGGACAGGGGTTCCTGGCGTGTAAGACCTCTGTTGCCCGTCACGACTATACAGATTCACTGGTTGACTTGGATCATAGCCTCTTCGAGCATTATAATTGCGACGATTCCTGGATTTTGTACGGCAACAGCAACAACAGACAATGAGAAATAGTAGAATAGCAGAAAAAACAATGATTATAACTATTATCAGTATCTTAAAGTGGTCGTTAACCCATACCATCAACTTGTCAAAAGGTTCTTTATCTGCGTCAGTTTTTGAATTGGTATTTGTAGAAGACATTTTGAAGCATTATCAATCATTTGTTAGTTTTAGCAGACCAGATTTCGAAGATGCCGTTTGTCCAAATTTGAGACGAATTAGACTACAAATAAAAAAAGACGCGATTATTAGATATCAACATTACATAGCACCGATATGTCAATGAAATGAAACACAATAATATGTCATAGTCTGTATTCACCACAATCGTCTACTTCATGAAAATGTTACTTCATTACAAATATATTCTAATCAATTAATAAATCAATAATTAATTACAGTATATTCTATTATTCGACGTTGACATGACATTGATTGGGAAATCACAAAAGAAGATATCCGATGTTATCACTAAATGTTCATTGTTCAGTACATATTGTATACATCCATCCTTTAATTATAGACTAGGCTTCCCAGCAAAATTTTAAAGCATACAATTCAAATGACATGGATGTTTGCTGCAAATATTGCTATCTGACTAGCAGTCCGCATTTCAATATCGAGATTTTTATCTCATGTCTCAGACATTGTTTCTAATACAGACAAAATTGGAAAACATGTAGCTTTTGACAGTGTTATACGACAATACGAAAGTTTTATTGCTTGCCACTTTACTGCCGTAATTTCCTAATAGCGTGCAAGCAATGGGTTACTGCAGCATGGGCAAATAACCCTAACAACTTTGGTGTGGTTCTCTCTGGTAGCAAGCAGTAATCATATGAAATCGAAAACAATGCAACTACAGCCATCCGATGGTCTTGCTGCACAATGTCGACATATTTGAATTCTTTCACTGACGCGCACTAATTGCATTGTAGCATTGAGAGCCTTGCCAGTTTTTTCCAGGGTTCTTAAGCTATTTCGATGGATAACTTCTGGGACATTCCATTAACATTTCATCAATTATACAACCGTTTTTGCATACTGCCATAAAAAGCACGTCTGCCGAGTTCTAGTTAGTTCCTCTCCTTGTCAGACACGATAAAAAACATTAACCCAATGGGACGCAGATTGCAACTGTTGGTCGAAATGAAAATTTTCTGTTTCGCCAAATGCGGTAAAAGTACTTTGTCTAGAGCCACAATTTTTGACATGGAAAGTCTATGTCATTACCTATCATGTTCATGCAACCCTGTCTATGAAGCTAAGCATAATGAGATTTGACTGGCCTGCTAATGTCAGCAAACACACGCATTTTAATAAGTTTAACTCACACTGAACCACATTCTCGCATACATTGCCGATCAGAAACATGGTCGTAACACATGCACATGATAGGTAATGACCTGAAGACATTCCATGTCAAAAATTGTCGTTCTAGACACAATTTTACCGTAATACGCGAAAACATAGAAATATTTCATTTTGACCAAAAACTGCAATCTGCGTCCCATTGGATTAACATGTGTTTTTCTTAGATCGTGTCTGACAAGAGTAGGAACCATGCAGAACTTGGCAGACGTGCAGATTCGTAGTAGGCATAGGGTGTACAACATTCTGTTAAAGTCTCATCTTCAGCCTCTTTACCAGCCGAAACTCATTCTAGCTGCCGGACTATAAGCCTACGCCCGTCCATACGACCAGAAATAGAATTAACACTTTCTCATAAAAAGATAATGAACTGCAAATCCAACCTGCCATTGTTAGTTCTACAATAAAGCAAAGAGACCACCTATCCTACTATATACAATTTACATTTATGCATGCAATTCAGATATATGCACTGAACTGTATCTCATCAATTACTGCATTAACCTCACACTGTGATATGACGTCAAACTGAAACAATTGATTTCAAGCAAGTTAAAGAAAAGTCTGTACGTCAAAAGAATTATCAGAGACGCCTGATATCACAGTGCTTCCACGGAATGGATTGAGACAGTTTCGCGAAAAGAGATCGAATTGAATGCTGTACATAATTAGGTTACATAATGCTGCTGTGAAGCACTGGAAAGACATCAATAAAACTTTTCTTGACGGCTTAAATGAAAACGAATCAAAAAGGTTCCGCAGGTTACCACTACCACGGGAAGTCATTGCCCTACCATAGTGTCTGACCGAGCTCGAGATACTGGATAACTCCTTGACCTGTTTCTCACCTCAAATCCAACTTGTTTTTCACAATTTTTTTAAAGAAAATCATTTGTTATATATCACATGATGATATACATCATTGGATGATAAAAGAGAGCATACGTAGACCTACACAATGAAAAATCATTCGGAACTAAAGCATAATAAAAGTTATAAGCTTAAATCTGCATTTAGAAGTGATGAGAAACCGTCACTGCGTTTGTCGTCGGGATGCAGGTTCTTGATGGGAGCTGCGGAGAATGGAACTTTTCACAAAATAATAATGATAATGATTTTTATTTGCCATGAATAAATGTAAAAAAATGAGAATGATTCAATTACAGAGACAAATAAGAATCCCATAAAGGAAACAATCAGCAAAGTCATTAAGCAAGACTCAAAATGATTCAAAGTCGCAATGTCTCGCTTCATTCAAAGTATTGATTAACACTCCTCTAGAAAGCATGGATGTTGGGAGCTATATCTTCGTCATCTGTAAGCTGATTCCAGTGAAGAATTGCATCCATTGCAAAAAAGAATCGATGATATTCACAATTATTGCGACGTGAAATTATTTTCTGGATGCTACGTCGGGCATAGAAATCATTGAAAAATTCAAAGAAATTCGTCGGATTCAAACAGGTCATACCATTGATCATCTCAAAAACAAAAATAAGTCGATAGCGTACTCGCCTTGTCGAAAACTTAATGAGAGTTTCAATAAACTTTCTTTGTAAGACAAATGACTCAAATGTAGACAAGGTTTCTTCTCGCCTCAGCACGTCTGATTACTGTGTTAATGCAGTTTCTGGCAAAGAAACTTGCTCCACACCGTCTGCACCTTTCCATTGAACAGTTTATCAATTCTCCAAAGCAGAATGGTGTGGCATCCGCACTTTTCTTAGTCAAATTCAACCTGAGAATTTGATTCTCAGCAAACACGGCCACACGTCGGCGCAAGAGCTGACAGAGTGGCTTCAGAGAGGGATGTTGGTCTACATACCTCACCGTACTTTCCAAATCAAGCCCCACTCCCATCCTTAGTTTGCACCAGAATGTGCAGCTGCAACCTGTCAGCGTGACCACCGTTCCATAAGTGCAAGCGTGACAGTACCGCTGGCAATCTTGAATTGTACAAGACAGCACGAAGAAATTGCAAGGAAACCATATGTCGGGCCATAAAGCCGTTACGTTTAGTTTTGTAAGTGCAGAAATCCATTGCTACGCAAAAGCTTGGCTCTAAGGACTTCTGGAGGATTTACAACAGCGTCACCAATAGAAACCAATCCTCCATCCCA
The DNA here is from genome assembly GCA_907163375.1 of Prostheceraeus crozeri. Lineage (NCBI taxonomy): Eukaryota > Metazoa > Platyhelminthes > Polycladida > Euryleptidae > Prostheceraeus > Prostheceraeus crozeri. The sequence goes on from CAJQUW010009239.1 coordinate 915,533, forward strand.
GCACTTCGTCATGCCGAAGTCAGCACTTCTATGGCGACAACCTCAGCAGACCAAGCCGAGCTTCTTTGCAAGGAGTTTGCGAAGAATTCAACATTGGACAATGGAGGTAAAATTCCACTTCCAATTCCCACGTGCACTGATGAGACAATTAGCCGACCTTTAGTCACAGTCCGAAGCGTCAAAAAATCATCGCAGGTCTCGATAGCTTCAAGTCAAGTAGAACGGATGGCATCCCAGTTTCGGTCTTCAAGCATCTCTCACATGAACTTTCTCCACTTTTATCCAAGCCATTCAGCAGAAGTGTATCCACCGGTTTCCCTCTTCTCGAAAATCAGCTTCTGTGGTTCCAAGTCCAAAAAAAGGTTCTAAAACATCTCTTCCATCTACATGTAGTAACCATCCTATCAGCATTCTTCCAATTGCTGGCAAGATTTTTGAAGCAGTGATTAGCCAATATATTGCTAACTTCCTTGAAACTCAGAACCTTCTATCAAAGGAGCAGTATGGCTTCAGGAACTCTCGATCAACTGCAGATCTTGTATCATATGTCAATTAACATGTGAGTCGTGTTCTTGACAGACCAGGTGATATGGAATTGATGATCAACTCCACAAACTTCTTGCTTCTTTCCTTAGTGACCGGCAGATGTCTGTCGTCTTAGAAGGCCAAAAGTCTTCCACCAAACTTGTCAACGTAGGAGTTCCTTAAGGGTCAATTTTGGGACCCACTCTTCTTCTGCTGTACATTAAATGACCTCCCAGACTGCCAATTGAGTAAATTGGTGATACATGCAGATGAAACGACGCTCTTCAATTCTAATGAGTGACTAGCTAAGAGCATTCAGCAACGTCAGCGGTTATGCGTTTTGGTTTGTTTACTTCAATCCTTCAAAATCTTCTGCACTCATGACAGTTGGGAGATGATGATAATCATGGCGTCAAGATGTCAAATAATAGGGATCAAAAAACAAGATTCCATCTCCTTCCTTGGATTGGCGGTTACGAAAGACTTGTCATGGAAACCGTACATCCAATCCATTAGCAAGCAGGCAACTCAACGCATTGGTAGTCTCAATCATGCCAGCAGCTATCTTCCACCAAAGACTGTCTGCTATCTTTGCAAGTCCACTTTTCGTCCTCTAATGGAGTATTGTTGTCATCTGTGGGCCGGCGCTCCACAAACACATTTCAACCTCCTTGAACGAGTTGAGAAACGTGTCAAGAATCTTATGGGTAAAAAGCTTGCCAAAGAGTTGCAGCCGCTCTCTGTCAGACGGGATGGTGCTTCACTCAGTCACTTCTACAGATACTATTTCGGTGGAAGCAGCTCTGCAGTAAATGATTGCGTACACAAACCTAAGATCTCCAGAAGCACATCCAGAGCTAATGTACTTATATGCTATCATGTGAGTTTAGAACGCGCAAGTACTGTGAGTCGCTCGAAAACCTTTTTGTTCGCACTGCACAGCTTTGGAATCAGCTTCCCATACTACTATCCCTGACCAATACAATCTTGATGCTTTCAGGCGTGCGAACAGGTTTCTGATGGGGAAAACTTTATCAGATTAGATCTGCTATTTTACTTATATTTATCTAATATAATACAATTCATTGCTTTTATCTTCATTCATGGGTGGCAGGAGTGGTGGAGTGGTGAAGAAATGAAAGAGACAAGCGGCTACCGCTGAATTCATAGCTGATGAAGAATTGCCTACATTCTTTAGTGGAGTGGTCGAATGCTGGACGACTCATCAGAGTCAAAGATATTTCTTGATACAAGGAAATTTTAATACAGAAAGTGTAGGCTGAAGTGAATAACTGAAAGGTGCCACGTTTGATGTCATCTTCCGCATGTAAGCTATACCTCTATTTAAACAGAAGCTCAATTTGCGATATTTGGACTCAGGAAAAATTGTCTAATTGTGAATTCTTATTGACAGGATGCCTCATAAATCTTTTTATCACATCTTGACAATATGCATCAACAACAAACGGATGTGTGACAATGTTATCTCGCTCATGAATATTATCAAGATACTCGATCTGACCTTCTCAGATCGCATCCGACACTGGATAGATAATGAATGACAATTTTTTTATCAGTTTTATACAAATTTTATAGGAGAAAGCATCGATATAACGACCGAGCTCGGAACCGTTTTGAGCCTTTTAAAACAGTTGCAATAATGGTCATTTTATGGAGAGGTTATCATTTACGCTCATTCAGTGACATTAGTAGAGCATTTCCATTTGATTTAGGTCTACATGCTATTAGGCTTACACTGCCTCTGATTATTCACTTCTGTGCTTTCATCCAGTCCAAGAACATGTGGATTTAAGTCGCTAATTAATGCATCTGTAAATGTGCATACTCGTAAATGTGTACATACAATTTTGAGTGTAGTCATGTATCGTTCTGTGAATTGTCGATAGCGAACTGTTCATTTTTTTCGAAGATAGATTAGACCATAGTTTTAAAACTTCAGGATTGTCATAAATTGACAATGCGCGCATTTTGCTAAAACTATGTGACTCGCCATGTCGATGATTTTGAGTCACTTTCTTAGCATCCAACCAAGGACCTCTGACCTAACACTTTTCATATTACAAACGCAATTCCACCAGTTTTATATGAAGTCTGCACCATCTATTTATTATAATTCCTCCATTTGGGTTGAAATTGAAATCCGTATGAAACTGCATTGTCTGAGCACATGTAACTGCTGCTGATAGTCTTCAAATGAAACGAGACAAATGCGGCTTCACAAGAGCTTAACTTTATTACTGTCCAACTTAACCGTCAAAAATCAACATTCAAAGACACCACAAAAAAGATAGCATCACTGCGATGCGTAATTTCCATAGTTCTTCCACATGTCATATTGGAAAGACGTCCAAGACAAGCAAACTAAGGAATTAAGCAGCAGGAAAGATTTTGGCATCTTTTTTCGAAGTAGCTCCCAGATGTATTCGTCCATACCCATGAGACCACCTCAAGGACAAGTCAGACAAAACAAAAATTAAAGTCAGAAACAATACAAGAAAGTTAGGCAGAATTCCATCTGATGAAGAAAAATCAAAGTTTTGTCTTTTTCGCAATAAATTCGAGAGGTGCGACTAATTTTCCACCAATTTAATACTTAAAAATGCATGAGACTTATTAACCATTTCAGCCCCGAAGCATCTGATACATTGCTTCAACTACTCATGACATGGGGTACACGTCATTCCATCATACCGTATTTCTTCCACTAATCGCTTGACCCCCAATGCTATACCGTCTCAGTGCCATTAATTCATCGATATTGTTGTGCTGATGATTTCTATAAAAATCAACCAAATATGCCCAGTACATGGACATCTAGATATCCATGCCGAGTACAATGCCAAAAGTGCACAGTCATAAGATATCATAAGGAGTTCCTGTTAATAACATGGCGGGGACATTTTTCTAAACTTACAGCTGTGCATTGCTGCACTCAAAATTCATACAGCTATCTCGACCGCTACCGCGGACTCATTTGCTGTATTCATTTTTCAATGAAGAGTACGGTGTTACTACCTCTCCTGGTGGCAGTGAAGATGCCAGCATTCTGCTCCTCAAGGATAGATCAGAAGCTTTGACCAAACTGGCTAACCTCATTCCGAGCATAGACTTGGACGAATCCCACGTTTCATACTTTGATGCTTCCGATAGAGAATCAGAATCATCGTTTTGTTCAGGTGACGATTGTAATTAAAACCTTTTATATGAAATTTAGCAAGAAGCTGAATATAATTTCAGGTACCAGCAGTTATTCCTGTTTTGGTGCAACAAGCACAACGGGGTAATGATAAAAAGAAATATGGTAGGAATATCTGGCCGTGTATTCCGACTAACGTTCTTGATAGCCTTCCAGACATTCGATACATTCCCTGAGGTAACTGCCATTTTAAAATACCGAGACTTCAGGGTCATCTGACTATCACTCCTCGACATCAGATGCGGAATTAACGAGAGCCAACCAATCAAACTGGTGCATTAACTCATTAAATCGGGCCTTCCTCGATCTGGTATGTATCCGTATCTGCTTTTTGACACTTGCACATCTCATATAAGACTGACGCCAGAGTACGATACAATGATCTGAGCGACCAATCGGTGGTAGGGTGACAGGTGCAGAAGTACAAGGTATGTTAGTGAAAATTTGGTCCAGAATATTGGATCCTCTTGTAGGGGCACAAACGATAGGATTAAGACCAGTTTTATGCTGAATATCTGAATACTGGGATCTCAGACCATTAAAGTCTCCACATAATATCGTCTTGAAACGAGATGGATCGACAGCAATATTCGCTAAGGTGTAATCGATAATACCTGTAACAGAAGCAATACACTCGTCGTCCTTCCGCGTATTATTCCAGAAAGGGTGATATAAGCACAGGACGAGGATTGAGTTGTTGATGATAACTGATAGGATTTCGGAGTCCGAATGCGTAAAGTTAGGAAAAGTTGTCACGTCCAAAACAGTGAAAGGCAAGTTGTCCGCAATATAAATGATGATGCCTCCACCTCTGGAATTCCTGTCCAATCTTGCAACTCTATATCCCTGGACAAGAACCGAATCATCGGATGAAGTATGGTCCAGCCAAGTCTTAGTGAATATAGCAATGTCAGGTTTGTGCTTTCTCAGAGCCAAAGAAACTTCATCCAACTTATTAGATAACGATCGGATGTTCGTCAGAAATAAAGAGGGAGTCAATGTAGTGTTGCAAGATTTACTCGGACGGATAGATGGTACAAATGGCATTTCTCTCAGAATACGTTTACTGGTCCGTGCAGGTCTCACCAACTCATTCTCGAACCATGAATATTGTCTAGAGCTTGTTACCACAGGGATATGTTGAACATACAGCTTGTAATACACCAATCGACGTCTCACTGACCTCGTCAAACATACACATTGATTAATCCTCGCAATTTAAATACCGAAACGACAAAAACTTTTCACGCAAAAATATTAAATTTTGCTAATCGACGGGCCTCTAATAGTCGACGGGTTAAAACTGAGTTTGAAAAAATTATCGCCTCCGGCGATTATTAGAGGAAATACAGCAACTGCAACTCCCCAGATGCTGACAATAACACAGCAATGACGTGCGGTACACGTCATGGGTAATTGGGGTAGTGCTGACCACTGTAAGTCGAACACTAACGCAAGTGCCCTCAAGACATCGGCTATCAAGAGGTTAATAATGCCTACACATTACGTGACCTATAGCTGCCTGATGAAATCTTGTTGTTTCAAATGGTCCAAGTAGATAGGCTAAACCAGACTAGCTTCAATATGTAAGCCTAATATCCGTTCGATTACCACCACATTTTACGCTACTGATATTCTAATTTACTGACCATTAGCCTATGAAGAATCGCCATAAGCAAATTTAGAATAAAGTTCCACATATCTTTTTGCGATTTCTGCAGGTTCTCTTCTCTTTTTCAGATGGAACTTACGAATAGATACGTCTTCAAATTTAACCAGGCTCCATATATGTAGTGGATGCCATTCAAATGGGCAAACTTGTCTACGCATCCATCGAGAAAATTCTGAACAGCATGGCACGCTCGCAAATAGTTATTTGAAGGATCTCCAACATATGCTCCCGCCTAAAAACGTGCATGCGGTATCTCTATCTCTGTTCGAACGGCCACATGACGTGCTGTGATGGCTGGAGTTCCTCCGCGTCGACCTGCTCAGCGGATTCCGTTGTCTACAATTCACAACCATCGTCGGAGGCAGTGGTGTCTTGATCATCTCAGTTGGAGTTCAGAATGGAATATTTCTACGGACAGACGAAAGCCGATTTTGCCGATGGACGGGTGAGAGTTCGGCGAATGGCAAATGAATGGTGTGCGGCGGCGATGGTCGGCATTTGTGAGAACAATAGGCATCATGGCGACTCCGTGATGATTTGGGGTGGAATATAGAGGAACAGGAGAACAGTCGCTATGATCATCAACGACAATCGCAACTCCGTAGGATATCTGTCTCAGATAATCATTTCCGTCGTCATTCCTACTATACACAAACATGATCTCATTCTCCAGCAGGATATGAGATGATGGATAAGGTGATAGAAAATATATGACACAATGATGCAGCATTGATTTCAATGTGCACGGATTTCTACGATCGCAACCGAAGCAATGCCCAGTTTCGACATCTCAGATTGGTCAACTGATATTTAAATTGTTCAGCAATTTATCAAAACTTATTCCATTATGATTGTAGATGGATCAATCGTGTCTGATTTATACGGTCAGGATTATAGCCCAAATTATGCCAATTTTTCAAATGTGTGCATTGCCGGGTTTTCTCAACTACGTAATATACAGATATAAATCCTATGATTTATATCAGCTGATTAATAAATTGATTCCACATTATTATTACTATGTAATAGATATAAACAAGACAGATTATGAAAGCAAAGCTCAAAGACGCAGTTAAAATCACTGAGACAGGTACAGATAAAGCAATACATAAAATATGTCCCGCATGATATCAAAACAATTTTCTTGGTGAGTTAGCAACTGCAGCCCTTACCCCCACATAACTTGTTTTTAATCCATTTCCCTATGAGTCTCGATATCCAATGAAATCTCCACAAACATCCGGAACTCCGGAAAATAGTCCACCTTGGTGCGCACTGTCGAAATGTGTGTGGTTCTGACAAGGAAACGCTAACGGAAATAGGATGCTGCAATGTAGCGGGAGCGAAAATACCTGTAAGAATAATCATAATCTTTCGAGACTGAAGCAGGTGGCCAACAGGAGATGCGCATCCACCTTATGCTGAGTCAGAAAATGACTGGATGGAAGAGACTGTATTCGAACAATGTTCTCCCAATATTGCATAAAAGGAATCCTACAGCTTCTGCCTTCTTTTAGGATGAAAAAATCATCTTTTGCATGGATGGTTGCAAGTCACACACGAGCACATGAATACTGTCGTTATCTCGAAATCGAATAAACCGATGTTGCTATGGCCTAATTTCCTAACTAAATTTATTCTGCCAACAACAAGCAGTCAAAAAGGTAAATTCTAGCTATTTTTGATAAATAGGAAACCACTTGGTGCATTTCTAAAATAGGTGTATTGAGTAAATTGGTGAACTGACATGAACTCGTAAAACATTTTCATATGCACCGGACAAGTGATGCTTTAGATTTGGATTCGAGAAAAGTTTCAACTGTTTTAACTGTTGGTCGATCATGACCGGGAAAGGCTTATGTCCAAAAAGTAAACATTATCAAAACACAGCTAGGTTTCAAAATTTCTGATCTTGCGGTAGGGTCTACTCTAGAGGAGTCATTGATGACTTGCTGTGTATGTGACGTGTTTAATGTTCGTGAAAGACTACTGAAAGCAGTGAAAGATAGAGAGGACCTTACAATGTGGAAATGGAAAAAGCTGGAAAAAACACATCGCTGAGGCTCAGTTTACAACAGAATTAATTTTGTGATTGTTCTCATTGTTCTCCACTGTTTCAATCGACATCCTGCATCAAGAATCAGTTCGTTTCTTTCGAACAATGCTGAAGACTCGTTCGGTATCGGCGCTACCGTGAGGAATGGCGGAAATTCCTGGCATGATCACTGCGAGCAACAAAGATCATCTTTCGGAAAATGTTTCGCAGTGATTAAATGCAGACGAATTTGCGTGGAATTATCAATTGTTAGAACGTCTCGGTGTCTGTGAGCAACTGTAAAGCGAAGATAGCAATGTTCGAAATAAGGAAATACCTTCATCAGAAAATGTGATCGATGGAAAGATGGAGATTCTAATTCGCATTCTCTACCGGACGTCGGGAAACTACGTGGCGGCTTTCCTGGTTGGCTGGCGAAGGGACTATTTCAGTGACTCTTTGAAGTGAATTCTTTGTTGCTGCGACACATATTATTGAAACAATAAATGCATGCATAGGCTTAGTTTTTCTGCTAGACCAAAAACATTAAAATTGCAGCACATCTTGCTAATTCAGGAAATCCGAACGCAGTTTGTTATTTTTCAAAACACATGCACAACAGGGATAGTCAGCAAGACAAAATCCCCCGAATTTGTTGAACTGGTGAAATATGGTGTAACGGTAAATTATAAAAAAAATCTATTCTTGGTCATATCCGGTAACAAAAATGGACGCGGTCATTAACGAGACGCCAAATCACAGCCATCAAACCAGAACTATCCAGGAGAAATCGGAAACAGTTTCAAGTCCATGGCACATCACTACTAATCGATACTAGCAATTAATTTACAGGAATCATTTATTTCAGTATATTAATGAATGTTTCATATATTTGGGCTAAAGCATATATTGATTCAACAATTTGCACGTGCTTGTCTATGAAGTAAGCATAAAATATCATAAATTCAACATCCTACTAAGCTGACAAGAATATCTGTCATTAACAAGCTACAATCACGCAAAACAACGTGTGAAGTTCACTATGTGATGAATGATCAGCAATAAATGCCAAAATCTTAAATCAATACTTTTGAGTATTACTGCATGTATTAGAGGACTTAAACGACAGACAAAATATGACCTTCGATGACCATAATATGAAATGATGACATCACAGACATTGAATGATGCATGGAATGATGTACCGAGACATGAACATCAAGCTATGCCTAGAACTATGAAGAATAGGATACAACAAACTGCAACGACTGAAGGGTAATGTGATATCCAACATCCAACAACAAAATTGACAAATGGAGAACGACTGCCATTATGAAACTAGTTGCACTTTCTTTGTCGTTTGGAATAGAGGTCTCTGCAAAATTGACAATGTTTGCGGTTTACTGCACCCATTCGTTTCGATTCGTTTTTATATGTGTCGGATGCAAAGATGTCTAACAGTACATGTACTTGTTTATAAATATTGAACATGTTTGGTATGATGACCTTCAATGAAATGAGATGGAACTGCAAGAATTTCACAAATTTTTTTTCAAGTCCAAAAAAGTAATGATAGAAAACTATAGTGTGTGAAATCCGCATTTATGCCATCTACAGTGCTCTCTACATTTCAGTAGTATAATCCGAAGCCATTACAGGAAGCTAGTGATACTAGCAAGAATATAGGCATGAAAATTGATATCATTTCAATGATATGATTTTTTTCCACCGAATTACCAAGTGGATCGAATATCATCCATAAATATAGTTCATTTTGTGTTTAAATTAGTAATTTATTAATGCTTTGTTAGAATGTGTATATAATTTAAATGCAAACTTCTCAGCTTGAGACATCCTGTTTGCGGTGGATTTTCAAGAAGTAGCCAACGCCATTACATTGTGGGGACAGTGTCACTAACACGATTTTCTAGCCACAAAATGTCAAAGTGGGCGTTGTCAAGACGAGGTTAATTCTCAATTTGTTGATTCCTTATGCATTATTTGCAGGATACATAATCATATTCAATTAGCTGGCATCCTGAAATCTCTCCTCTATTCGAGTTCTTGTGAACTCTGACATCAAAACTAATGTAAACATTATTATTGGCATTAAACATGATGTTTGCAGATGCTTTTAGTCAATCGGATCGAATATTGCGAACGATTCTAATCAAATTCAATGTAACCACGTCCTCTTATCATAGCACTCGGACCTATAGATTTCAGCGGTTGAACATGCAAACTTGTTTTAGATTACCTTGAAAGATAATTTTTAGAATCTTGTCCCCTTTTTGATTCGCTTGCGTAGGGGAATGCTGAGCTGTATTAAACATCTGCATTACCTGAATGCCTGAAGTTGATGACATAAGAAAGCAATTGAAGAAAAGTTCGATTTTCCACGGCTTGAAATTCTGCGTATGAAGCTGTCAACGTGGACAGACGTTTCAAATACTATTTCACTTGTATGAGAACAAACATATGGTCACGTGATTAGTGAATCACCAGCTTGAAAACGAAATATCGGTATATGAAAGTACCGCTTAATTTTGCAAAATTTGTGAATAATCTGTCAGATTGACGCAGTAGTCAATTAATCAACATCTGTCAGCTTCAAAGTACACCCAAATTTGTAGATGAAATGACGAAAGTTCAAAACCAAAACTAGCTTTAATTTGCTACTTCAGCAAAAATCTTCATAAAAAATTTATCTCAAAGGAGAAGAGTACTAGAAGAGCCTGTCCCAAGGTATTCTGTCTTCGGTATTCTATGATAGGTATTCTGTCTTCGGGAAGGCATTTCGTTGTGTCTCCTTGAATTATGCAAATAAAGTTAGCATAATTCAGGACTGCATTTACATTGATTTGGAACTTTTTTCTCCTAGCCTTTGTCCCTCAAAAATTGTCTTCTGACCGATACCATTTTTTCCTCTTCTGACCAATGGACATTTCACAACTTAAAAATGATTTTTTTACTTTCTTTATTAAATGAAATGTATCATTTGTGTGTTAAGTTGTCTCACCAAAAGGAAAAATCAACTATGGGTCAACACAATTGAGCAATCGTGAATTTAAGAATTTTATCCTGTATTCTCTCTACCAGACTTTTCTGAATTTTCTCAGAATTTCAAGTTATTGCTGAAACCACATGTTGTCCTGATTTTATGAAAACTCACGGAATTATTAAGAACCACAATGTAATCATGCATGCGAAATTTTGTTTGATAAGACAATAATAATAATCATATCAAAATCTCATATAACGACCAAGAATATCCCTCTGACCGAGACCACAAAATTATCGGGCAGATGACAACAGGAATATATAGCACACATACAATAACTTGTGCAAATGATCATTTGGCGTGGTCGCCACTATGATTTTCGAGTTCAGCATGAAAAATTGACTAAAAATCAAATTTTCAAAGAAAACGAAGCTGGAACGTTGAATAGACAAAAATTGCCCAAAATGTTGTCATATAAAATGGATTTACCCCACAATATCAGCAAGGAAATTTTACAGCATACAGCAAGATAGAATCTGACTGTTGAAGAAGCACCCCTACTGAGAAGCTTCCTCAGTGCCTGATCCAAAATTTGTAAGAGACAACATGTCGGCGACCTTTTCAAACGAAAAGTACAATGACCTTTTTATTTGGATATCAGGAACCCGAATAATCAAATTTTCAAGCGAAGTTGAAGCAGAATGGACAATGAAAGTTGAAGCTGGAGGGAAGGACCACAAAGCAAATCCAGAGTGATGAGATAGACAAAGATCTCAAAACCATTATGCACGACCAGTAGTTAAATGTTCCATCATCCTGCCGTGGAAACGTGTGATGCATATCAACACACATAGATCACTTCTGACTGACCTAAATAGGGAAGAATACACAAATTATCTGAGAAAGAATGTTGACTAAGCAGTGAATGCAAGACTGAATGACATGCACGTTGGATGGACTGACGGATCAGTGATGAAAATCAAGGAGGCAGAAGTGCAGTAGTAATGCGGAAGGGAGGGGCATACACAACAGTCCATGAACCTGCAGGCACAGGATCGGCCTTGAGAACGCCATGGAAGACTAGCAAAGGAACAGCTGCAGAATTATTGTTATCTGTGTCGATAATAAATGTGCTATTGAAAATACACGAAGTAATACCTGCACATGAAAACTTCAAATGAAGACCAAACCTGAAGCATCCTACAGAAAACTGCAAACATGAGCGTTCATATTCATTGGTATCGCTGTTACGTTGGAGAGCATTGCAGTGACCATGGCTCCATGCTTATTAGGCCTATCGCCAGCAGTAGCGGCCTATTCTTCATATCAACAGTGTTATCATGCTTAAAATAGCCAAGAATAGCGAATATTGGAATAATTTTTTTTTAAAAAAATAGAAGAATGGAAATTCATCGAACTCATGTTTTTGAAGTATGATGCATGGTATCTCCTACATATAGTCCAGGCAATCTGCAGCAAATTACAGTTCAACCCGCCACAGATTGCAATAGTTTCAAGAGTAAATCTTGTAGAAAAAATCCCGAATCAACATATATTAAAAAAAAGATAGGAAAATCTGGCTAGTGGAACACTCTGAACTTTCCAGTTGAAGTCACGAGTCTTTGCGGAATATAATGACCGGGATTGAGCCTCAATTAGCAAATTTGCTCCAATGAAATCGCAGATGCAGATCGCCACAGCCAATCAAATTGATGCGTTGCGGTTTTGTCTGACTTACTGCATTCTCCCTCCACATGGATTTCACCAATACCACCAATGTTTTCTAACTTAGAGCCTTGTCGATCGGTTAGATACACAAGGATCTATGTATCCCTTACCTTGGGAAATCTGAATCAATTTACATCTGCAGATACCTTGGAATGGGCATTATAAGATAAGTGTGCGTAAACGTGTTTTGACATAGATACTTGAAATTTTATACTACATATTCACAAGAGAGCACTTGCAAAGAGGGATTCGCTTATTGATGAACACACAATAATTGCACCACACACGTACCTAAGAAAGTTATCTACAGGGCAATGGTGAGTTAAGGCGTTTTCGATTAAGCGGCTTGAACACCTACGCGTTTTCACAAGAAAGTGGTTAGAAAGTCATCGTTTATTGATTCTTGAACTCGCAGACTTGTGACTTTCCTTGTAGAAATCAGCATCAGTTTACATCTGCGGATAGCTGCATCTGTTTCAAATTAGTGACTGAGAAATCTAGCCGCTTGGCAAGGACATAATGCAGAATAAAACTAGCTGGCATTGGTGAGAGCCATGTTTAAGGTAAATGCATTAAGTCAGACAAAGTTGCTACGCATTTTCTATTGACTGTTGCGATCAGCATCTGCAATTTCATTGGAGCAAGCATGTTTACTGAGGCCCAATGCCTATCATTGTATTTCGGGAACCCAATTATATTCTATATGGGTAACTTAATTTGGGGCATATAGTTTCTGATGGTATTTTTTACTTTAATTTTACTGGTTAATTGACTTTAATTGATTAAATTGACATGTCCAATGATATTGATGGTGAAAGTTTTCACGAAAAAGTTATAAACAGTTAAAAATTTTAGCAATTGTCAAAATAAACTTTTGAAGGTAATTTGGAAGATAAAAGTCGGAAAGAATTAGATCTTTGGCGTTGCTGTTCGTGACGTTTGCTGCGAAAGTGAACGACTGCATGGTAGTGAAAAGAAGTAGTGAGAACCCAGCAGTTTTAGGGATAATGTAGACTTGGGACACACTTAATTAAATTGGCAAAACATGTGCATTCAGACATGCTGGTGCCTTCTATGGATTTGTCGTGTGCACGACTTCCTGCATGTTTGAGTCTGTTATTCTTGTCGATATGTGGTCTGCATTAATTGGTACAGATCTTCTCATATATCTTTCCGCCCTTGTCAACAGCGGTATCGAGTTTTTGAATATGATTTGAATCCCAAGATTGATCGCTTTCATTGTGGCGAATTGAAAAAGTGATCAATCCTGTAAAATCACATACCTTATCTATCAAACTGCTCGATAGATGGATGGTGTATTGTATGTTCTCCGTATGTATTTCAAAATTATCGTACCAGAACATACCCGGTAGCGAATTATGTCCTTTTTACCGTGAAATATTATTTATGCCCAATGAATTGTAGAAGTGAAAATAGCACAAGTCGCATGATAATAATATCTTCCGAGATCTCTCGCGGACTCTCATCATGGAAGTACGGCCGTTATGACAGTTATAACACATGCAATCACATCGATACATGGAAGACTAGCTGTCACGAATAATGTCACCTGATGCTCCTACATTGCATAGGCAAACACTCAGAGAAGTCCGTTAAGAGGCTCTACTAGTAAATGACTATCAAAGTAGCTCGATAAAACGTGTCGTTTTACAAAAAGAGGTGTAATATACTATATACAAATAAAACTGAGTGCAATAACAGGATAAGGCAAAAAGGTTTCAACGCCGAGGAAGTTGTAAATCATGTTTGATTTCCTTCTTTTCACACAAATCAGGACGAAAATATGATATGCGCAATGACTCTAAAGATGGCAGCGAAAAACCGAGATTTACAAAAACTTGATACCGAAAAATGTGAAGTCACACTGTCGCTATCAAACACATCACACGGCAAGATATGTCTTGAGATGCTCCTGGACGGAGGTTCCTTTGATCGCGGTGTATTTCGTCATGCTTCCACCCACGCCGGGAGGTGCTCCATAATCCTCGCCTATGTAATTGCCCTATGTAATTGCTTCCATAATCACAGGTGATGCGGTAAACGAGGCAGGCGCATTCGGGTAGAGGCATCCGGTCCTTCAACGGTCTTTTGGGTATCTTCTTGGCTGAGCACAGTATCTTGGAATCTGCAGCAGGAATTGCTTGTCGTGTAGACGTCATAATACCCTTTTTCATGACTTGGTGAGCCTCAACGCCGAGGGAAGGTAAGCGAATGAACACAGGCTTCCTTTCTGGTCCAAACTCGGGCGGATCAACCTCTGTTCCGCAGCATCTCGAGACATCTCTTGTCGTGTAATGTGTTTGATAGCGGCAGTGTGACTTCACATTTTTCAGTATCAAGTTTTTGTAAATCTCGGTTTTTCGCTGCCATCTTTAGAGTCATTGCGCATATCATATTTTCGTCCTGATTTGTGTGAAAAGAAGGAAATCAAACATGATTTACAACTTCCTCGGCGTTGAAACCTTTTTGCCTTATCCTGTTATTGCACTCAGTTTTATTTGTATATAGTATATTACACCTCTTTTTGTAAAACGACACGTTTTATCGAGCTACTTTGATAGTCATTTACTAGTAGAGCCTCTTAACGGACTTCTCTGAGTGTTTGCCTATGCAATGTAGGAGCATCAGGTGACATTATTCGTGACAGCTAGTCTTCCATGTATCGATGTGATTGCATGTGTTGTAACTGTCATAACGGCCGTACTTCCATGTCTACAGCTTTTACTCGCACTGCCCACCTTGTTGGACAAAGTGGAAGGAGTCCGGAACAAGGCAAGCTGACATCCTCATCGGAAATACCAACAATGACATTGGAATGAACATAGAGTGACTTAGGCTGAATGTCATTTAATTTCTTTTGCACTCGCGAAGATTATCCGAGTCGTGTGAGCATGTCTTTAATGGCTTCAAATATGTCATTAGCTCGAGCGCTATGAGGCCGATACATTCCCACGAAGCTCTCGTTAACTTCTAGCGTTTGACTATCATTCCATCTTATACAAAGACCATCACAAATTATTCCATAGAATGGACTTTTCTTAACATCGGATACTAGCAATCGTTGCACCTTATGGGCCATTATCTCTAAAATTTCATTTTGAATTTTACCATCCAGGTAATTGTTTCTTCTTTCACACCACGCTTTCAATTCAGGAGCTTCTTCGCATCTTTCCTCTATAAGTACACGAAAATTGCCATCATCGTTGTGTAGTCCGCGTAGTGCTTGTCCTGTTCGAGCCAAATATCGTACAGAGCTTAGCACTGTCAACATAGCGGTGCGTGCCCGTACCTGCTGATCTCTCGATTGTTTTACGATCAGATCGTATACTGGTGTTCCCTGGTTTCTTTGAATTATGAATTCTACTGCTTGTCGATGGTGAGAACTTTTAGCGTGAGTTTCAAACTTCTCGGGGCCTTTCTTCCAGTTTTTGAAACCTTTACATTCGAAAGTCAAATCACGTTCGACCGACCGTTGACAATCAAATTTCCTCGCTTGAACGCACGTGAAGCACAGAACGCTATCTTCAACGACATCGTAATGCAGCCATTTGTATTTCCTAAACCATGTTGACTGACACGCCCTTCCACGACTTCTCGGAAATGTGAAGTCATTGGCAGGTATGTGCTGTTCCTTAGGTACACTCAGTTTTGAAGAAGCCTCTTCATCCTGAACAACACTGGGGTGGCGAATGTTGATCCCGCGGTTGTTGGAACATCTGCTGTTCGATCCTCCCTCGAAACATCTGCCGTACTGGGCGATTTTTGAGAAGTTGGCGATTCGTTTTCTACATTTTGGGTTTCAACCGGCTTCTTCGGCTTCAACCATGAATCCAATGTAGTCGATTTTGATGGACCACGTGACATCTAAAAAGCAGGATAAAAACTAGTTGACTTATACTAATTCGATGTTTGCAGGGACATTTGACAAGTTAATTTACATTTAGGAGTCCTGAGTTAGTTTTCTTTCATTGCTGTTATTTGAAGCAATCAATCGATTTCGAATTTATCAATGTCGATTAATAAATCTCAGTTTGATTAACGGCCATTCCCACGTAAGAGGATTTTGTATGCTTATGTATTTTCTCCAGTTCTTAATGGTAACCTATTATATGGCTCTGACAAATACATGTGTGTTATTGTGTGTCGTGTAGAATAAATAAGATCTTAATTCTTAAACTAACTACCTCCAAGATAAGATGAACCACCATCTTATGATCGGAGCTGCTGGCGAATTGAATACAACATTTAACTTCCGTCTCATCGCTCAGGCTGGTCCTTCACAGTTGGTTAGGCCGATCAGGGTGCCTGCTAGATTCATCGACTGTCGAAGTTGTCGTATTCAACACTACCCCCAGACAGGTCATCCGAACAAGGTAGGGGTGGAAGAGTCAAACTAATTTATTAAGGTGGCCAACTTATCTACAGGACATTCTAACTATTGGCCTAATCGGTGATACAGCTAAGCCCATGAGTTTTTCTTCCTTCGACTGCTTCGTTGAGCGTTACTCTAACGCTTTCCCACCAAAGACAATCACCCGGGAAGTTGGCCCGGTGGCGAGGACTGTCACGTCGAAGTAAGTCGAATCTGCTGTCAGAAACGACGCAGCGACAGGGCTCTGGTGCCGCTGAGGAGGTTACTCCATACCGTATATTGTATCACCGACCTTGAGTGTAATTGCATTCATCATTTTATTTCATCACGTCACTCATATACTTACTAGGTATAAAAATTAGAACAGAACTGCAGGTGGAAAAATGTGATTGTTCACTGTTAGTACAGCAGCGCACATGTAGAATGATCATAGAGCTGGATGGGGTGTTGGCGCGGCTTTCTCTGTCTACAGAGGACATCGCATCGAATCCTATTGTTAGAGGCAGCAACCACGCTCACACAGCCTCGAGTGGAGGAGACGACTTGACAACGCGACAATCAATAGAATCATGTGAAGGCGTAAAGCGCACGCCATCTCGATATGAAGAACGCGTGAATATAGATATTAGGTTAAAGATACGGCTTTTAGATATTGTGATTGGAAAATGGAAAGAAATGTGCACAACGCACGGATCAAATTCACCTGATGGACTTTGTCCAAGTTAATGGATTAAACAGCCTCTGGGCATCGTATCCCACAAATTTCAGATGCAGTCTCAACAGGACGTCCACATGCACCGACACTTACAAAATCGTTTCTCTCGCAAGTTTAATGATAAACACAGATGTGTTGAATAATTCATTGACCTGCAGTAAAAGCTAAAGGAAGGCGAAACACGTTCGCTAAAGCAGACAAAGAATCATTCAGTTCGGACTGAAAATTGATGAAATGTAAGCAAAAGATGTAGCAAATTTCTCTTCACGCTCAGATGATAAGTTATTACTGTATATATAACTAGACTTTTTAGAGGGGGCAAAATGAGTGGTCTCCAAATCTTAGGGGGGCAGTTGCCCCCGCTGCCCCCCCTGCTGGCACGTCCCTGCCATGATGAGAGTCCGCGAGAGATCTCGGAAGATATTATTATCATGCGACTTGTGCTATTTTCACTTCCTATTTTACTGTAAGTTGAACTTAAAGTTCATTTGTTGTGTACAGTACATGGTGCTGTCAGTGGAATAGAAATGCCATTGAGGCATTATACATTAATTTACATCCATACTGAGAAAAAACCGCTACTTTACGCGCACAATGAAACTAAGTTGATACTCTGGTGCTATATTATCGGTACTAAAGTCGAATAACAAATAAATTGGTAAGAGAACTCATTTATGAACAACGAACGTAGTTATCGAGCCCACACCATTTCTTTAGATTGTTGGAATCCCCCCGCACTGCATATCGGCAAATTTGTAGCATTATATTGCATTTGTAGTCACGATCGAGACTAAGGACTGTTTTGATTTTCTAAATTGTAATTTCTCTTTTGGTTGGAATAACTTTTAAATTTGAATATTTGTGAAATAATACTAATATTACTTAACATTAATTTTAATTGAACCCTTCTTTACCCGTGGGTCTTCTGGACCCCCAAGACACTTTTGATATTGCTCTAAAACTACGATAGATACAGCTCTAATTTTTTTGTGACTTTTGGCTTCTACGTATTTCTGATAAGCTATTCAAATATGAAAATTTCACCCACAGGAACATATAAAATTTGACCTTTAAAAAGTGCTTTTGAAAATCGCGAATTTTCGTTGATTTCTTGCAAAATTAAGCATCCTAATCAACTCAAATCACAATTAAGCATCCGACATAGTAAATGTGACGGTATAGCATGCTAATTTATCCACAGATGCATCTATGCAATTATTACATGAATAATAGCAATATTCTCAAACACTACTCATAATAGCTTTATGTCATGATGTCAATTTTATGCTGCAAATAGTGAATCCCATAGAGATCAGCTAATTGCAAATCTCAAATTAACCCGAGCATGACTGCAACTTTAAATATGGAGTTGCGTCGATGTTCAGGCACGTAAGCTAGCCCTTCTGATGATTCCATACAGGCTATTGGATGAAATGGCAGCTATCCTAAACTGTTCTCCACCAATCAAAACGTATCGTTTATTTTAAGTCATCTACCAATTTTCAACAGATACTCAAAAATTCAATTCTTTGGAAAAAGTGGAATTCAAATATTGAATTTCAATTTATAGTCACAAGATAAGCGAGTTGGTAAAAGCAGATGCCACCATTGGAACAAACATGAGCCACTTGTATTGTACAGCAGTTTTGGGAGCCGCGGGTTTTCGGATCTCAATTTAGCCCGGTAAATGAGGGTTCATGGAACATCAATGCAATCTTATTGTGTATAATTTGCATAATATCACAAAAGTCTAACAAATACTATACTAATTTTAACATTATAGTTGTAATACAATCATCATTTCATCAATTTCAAGTTATAAGAACATGCTGTCACCCTTTTTTCACCAATTTAGTTGAAATAGCTGACCACCCCTTTGAATGAGAAGTTACTTCGTCGAACATTGAAATAGGTTGCTTTCTCTTATAAGCCTACTGAGAATATTGAATCTTTCTTCCAGTCAATCAATTAGTTGATGTTGTCATTGTAGGTTAAAGATTTAATGATATGCGAATTAGTGAGCAATCAATATATTTTTGATAATCCTTTATTTATTATTTTCAGGTATGGTACTTCCTTGAATATTTTTAAAGATTTTCCCTTCAAAGTGAATAGTCGTTGCTCATGGAGGTGAAGCATTCCATATTCTCAAACTGAATAATCATTGTTTCAGTCCAATACCGTTGTTTTTCTCTGTTGATCACACTGATTGCCACATTGAGAATGGTTAGGACAATTGGCAGTGAGAAAGTATGCGTCCCATTTACTATGAGAAGACGCTGTGTGATGAATCAGATAGGAAATCGTTTCTTGAAGATGACACACTAGCACTCACTGTCAGTGTGTGTGCAGATCAATGTGTTTCAATCATTTCAGCATAACCATATATACGTCTGTCTAATACAAATGTGTGAAATGTGTGCAAGATTGGTCAAGTGTTGGCTGATTATCATGAATCATACAGGATTGAGAGGAAGCAGCCGGCTATTGTGAGCATATTTACGCACCAGCATTTTGGGATTCTTTAGATTCTGTTCCGTACATGAGGGTGACTTTCGTTCACACTGTCTTCCCCTCCTATGTAATCGCTGAGTGCACGAGATCTTGGCCTATGCTGTGATCGCTGTTCCAAGTCTCCGTAATCACTGTTGCGTGCGCCTAATCTTGACTGCAGCTATTGGAAATTGTATCAGTTGTGTATGGTTTAGGATTACGAAATAAATTATTTACAGCCCAATATCCTACTCAAACAATCATCCTCTTTCTGTTTTGTGTGTTCCTTTCTTCTCTCACCGTGATTGCAGATCCTATGTGCATTTACCTCAGTACTGCTGCTTTCTGCAGTTGAAACATGGAATTTCTCATCAAGCAGCCTCACAACTGACTCCAAAGATGGATGACAGATTTTCATCAAATTGTTGACTGTATTCTGAATAGTCACTGAAACATGCGAGCAGCCCCTGATCGATGGCCGGAATTTTATGGATTCGCCGTGTGGGGTCGAGGACCCACTTACGTCGTTCTAGTCGAGAAAGGAAGCATTGCAGATGAAGCTGGTTTATCTCCAGGAGACCATGTCCTCGAAGTTGATGGCAGCGACGTAAGCTTATTAAATGCTGAGGAAGTCAAAGTGATAGCAAGACGATCGGCGGTGAAACCACCAACATTAGGAGTTGTATCGCGAATTCAGTTGTTGGATATTCCATTCGACCATAATATTGGTGGATACGGGTTTGCCCTCAAAAGTTCGCGACCAATTGTTGTTGATTCTGTGAATCCATATGGTCCTGCATTCAAAGCTGGTTTGCGGAAAGGTATAAAATTTTAGCTTAAAATATCAAAATATTATCAGACAAGTATTTATCATCGAAAACAGTATCCATTAACGAAACAAAACTTTCTAATGAATCATAAATTGAGCTCAGGAGTTTACTCTTTTCAAAAGTGAAGATCATTTTTGATGCTTGGCATATCACACACATAGACACATTCGTATGATTACGTTGTGCACAGTAGACTGAACGATAATAAAGATAATCACTATTGAGATATTTTTTATGTATATCGATACTGATGCATGTTTAGTTCGAATTTAACTTACTACAATCGAAATGCCTCAAATGCATTTGTTGATATTGAAGTCAGGTAGAATAATTCTATGTCTGGTAATTTCTCGTATCACTCGTATGACTAAATCTTAAAGTCCTAAACGTTGAATTTGCAGCCATATGGAGCCTTCACTTAACTAGACACTTTGATTTGGCAACTGCTTCCAGTGAAATCTTGATGGATATTTTTGTTTGAATATATGTATGCTGAATTGTTAAGCAAATGGCATACTGCATATCGATTTCACATTATCTGATAGTCAGAAGGCTAGTTTCCCACTCACTTTTTGTGCAAATTATTTATTTCGCTTGCTTTGTTCATGTGGAATTTGTGACGTCATCGCTCATCGACATGTACATTTCATCACACTTTAGTGTTACAGTTGGGTCTATACATAGAAATAGATTGTTTATCTGAAGTTGACTAGAATGGAAATTGACTCAAGGTCGCGGCACATCCGGGGGAACTAAGTTGGGGCATGAATCACCAATTAAAAGCTTTGATTTACGCATGTGACCGATTCTAACCCAATGATACAGCGGTTGACAAGTGTATCTAAGAGAAAATGCGTGCGATTCTTGTGCCACTATTGTGTATTGCATGAAACTTTACTTCCATTCTAGAGGTTTCATTGTTATCAATTTCTATGGGTCTATAGTCAGTCATGGATATCAAGTGAATATTGAAAGAAAGAAGCAATATTAAAGTAAAGATGTGGAGCCTTAGCGGTTTGTGACATCAGCTGTTGTTTAATGAAAAATCGCTTTCCTACACTTTTGATAAGCGGTTATTTTTGTATACACAACTGCATTGCATCAAACTGCAATATGTCACCATGTTGTCTATAATTTGCTATTAAACGAAGGTAATCAATCATGCAAATAGTATAAAATCCCAGCATTCTCCTAGAGTCGGCGCTAAGTTTTGGGAGCTTGCAAAAAAATTTGAATACATGTAAGGAAATGTATCATGTTAAATTTCAATTATGATTATCATTTCCAATGTCACTTTTTGATAAAGATAAATCAGGAGCCATGACAAAAGAGCGAACAGAAAATATCCACGGAACATTATGATGGAAATACGTTGACAGTTTTCTGAGAATGAAAAAAACGATTTTGTCAAATTTTTCAAAATGCAAGAACAATATTTCCAAAACGATAGTGATACGCAACCTGCTGTCCCTGGCCCTATTTTGCATAGGATTCGACTCCGGGAAAGGTGAATGGCTCCATTTCAACCAAAGATCCGTCCAGAGTTCTAAAATGCGCTCCATTTATCGAAAAGGATCAACGGTCAACAAAAATTTTACCTCGCGCACATAGAATTCATGCTAAAAGCACCTGATAATTGTGTTGCAGAAAACAATGAACATTAAAGGACGTCGAATTTGTCCTTGGATATGATACTTTACCCATTTGAAGTTTCCTTATTTGTCAAAGTGTGAAGCTTGGGCTAGATTGCTAGCCGGTGCTATATGTTAGTATTACTTCAGCTTTAGATCATACGAGTAGAATAATAGTTTTACAAAATTGAACTCTTGGTTAATAGAAGTAGACAGCATTAATAAAAAGTAATGCCGTAGAAGATACCACCAATATGTCAAAAAAATCACATTGACTGTGTTGGTGCAAACAATTCCTATTTGCGTCGTTTAGCACTGTGCTTCAGTAAGGTTGCGAAGATTTTATTCGGTCTCGCAATTCGTTGAGGTTTTTCTAATTTCATCGAAATCATGCCTTGGTAAATGCCTAACAAATTTTCATTCTTACTTAATAGACAGGCCTACATAATTTCTGTTGGAAATCGATTCAATTTAAAATTGTCAAGGAGCATGCATTCGGCTATTGATGCCCGTGTATGACGAAAGTCGCTCGCATCAGACGCTGGAAAATACATCCCAGCAGAATTAGTTGTGTTTTGATATATCAGCATTGAAATAGGCTCAATGAGGAAAACCAATTTACAAAAAAATCCTAGTATACTTTAAAATGCACATTCATTTGGACGTAGTGTAAATAGTTTGCAATTGAGGCCACTGTCGCATATGAGGTATTAGTCAGGTGGTTCAGTGGTCTGTTAATACTAAACCGATCATGTTAGAGCTTACTTGAACATAAGTGCATAGGGGTTGTGTACTATGTGGACGTGTTTTAAGGTATCGGTGTGTTTCAGCACCCACCCCATGAGTCGCTACACTGCTTGTGCATGCAAATTATTAAAATTGAAACTAAATACTGATCCTGTTGTCATAGCTATCCAAGGACTGTAATATGGTTTTGTGTAACTTTATTAGGAGACTGTCAGTTACCCTCCCTGAGGTGAAAAACTTGAAATTCAATTTAGCACGACACTTGCACATAGCTATAACAGGTTTTTCAGTTTGTTAATACATATGTCAGTTATTAACGGCGTTGTGCATTCATTAACGTCATTTTGCAATGATTAGCGACTTTAGGATCTTTAGGAGTAGGATAGTCACAATAGTGTGAAAAATGTCGCTAAACAATGGCAGATATCTCGATAGCGTGTGAAATGACGTTTGTCATCGAGAAATGTCTATCTATTGAACGATGTCGTTGATCAATGACAAATCTCAGCAAATAAATGAGAAATGGCATTAACTTGTCAGCTTTGACGTCAATCAACGACAGATTCGTATTAGCAAACGCAAAAACCTGTAGAAAGCTCACTATGAACGCCTGACGGTGCAATATTACAATATCGTCAAATTGTCATCCTTTCCCTCGAAAACTATTTTACAGGTCATACACGAAGACGTTTTGGCTCGTTCACCTTTCAGATTAAGCAGTTTACGAGATGGAATGTTGTTTATGAGTTTACTGTGTGTGTGATACTTTGCTATTTTGTAATCGCCTTATTTAACCATCATTCTATCAACTAATTATTATATTTGTTGAATTATTTTTAAATTATTTGATAATTTTGCACTTTACTCCAGAGGCAGCAGGCCCCTAAGTGTCTAAAAAGCTCATTATGATAAGTGAAGGCAATTTTGCATCTCGCGTATTGCTTTTAGACCAACATTATTTCAATAAAATCTAATATTCATGAAACGATCGATGTTGTATTCTTCCACAAGAACTTAAGTTATTCAGATTATCATAAAATCAGTACGGAATGCGGGTGAGGATTTTTATTGTTGAAGAAAATACCTGCATGCAGTTATTTATGATCTTTTGAAATCAGAAACATGCCGCATGAAATAAGTACATATGTTATTATGTCCACAGGTCATCGGAACGACCAGTTAAAATGTATTTTGCTATTGGCTCACTTTCGATTGAAGTGTTATTACTCTCGCGTCACCATTAGGCTCTCAAAGTACCGACTGTTTTATATACTGCGTGACAAAAAATCTTGACACTTTGAAATTATAGGGACCATTATTTTCATTAATTAAGTATCATCAAAACTATAACTATAAATGATAAAAAAATATTTCATGCATCTCTAGCAACCTGCACAGCCCCTAGCATTAATGTAGGCTCAAATTCTAGTGTTCATAGAGTTCATACGATCCCTCTTGCTCAATACGTTCTCATTGCTTTTCAACCAATCTTTTGAAGCGTTGTTCGAAATTGGTTGGAAAATGTGGATACGAGTTTTTCACCCATCTACCAGTCTCATCCCACGCAAGCTCGGTGAAAGATCAGGGGAGTGTGAGGGCCATGGGAGTCAGGCCTACTCAACTGCCGAGCTGTTGTCATGTGGCTGGTGTGCTCTGTGTAGCCGCACATTGTCATCTTGGATGAGGAGATGGTGCCCCTATACTGTTGGAACAACAACATACTGTTGGAGTCACATTCTCCGCCAGATAACAGTCATCCAAGGCGCCTTGATGACAATAGCAGCCTTGACTCGTCCATCGTGCCAAAAACTGATCGAAATCATGACGCTGAAACCACCGCTGAATCGACCATGTGCTGAAATGCAGCAGACTGTATATCTCTCACGAGAAAGTCTGTGAGTACATACTCTTCCGTCGAAGAAGTCGAGGGTAAACAGTGACTATTCGTCCACATCACGCGATGTCACTAATCAGCGCTCCTTTTAGAATGTCACTCGCACCATTCTAATATTTTTTTCGCTTGTGTTCGAGACCTGTAACATGTTCATTAATACGGGAAAGCTATCACATAAATTCACTAAAGTTCAAAAAGCTATTGCGAGGTATGCGCACAGCATGTCTGTAAGACTTAAATCCTGCTTCTGTCAAATTCAGTTCGTCAATATACAGTTCTAACGTAACAGTTGATACCAGGAGCAGATTTCCAACCTATTGCTAGTTGTAAAACGCTCTAAAACCGATATTTCTTCACTGCGATCATCAGCTTTCGGTATGTGGCTCTACCTTAAGCGCATGATTATGATGTCCGGCGGAAGCGCTTGCGCTAGCAAATATTTAGTTTGGCTAACACCAGCAGAGGGGACCTTCGATCATGACATGTGCTAACAGCTAGTCTAAATGCGATGCATCCAATTCTCTACAAACATGCGTTACGTCCAAAGCGAATCATTCCAACAGCCACACATTTCGAGAATTCATCTTTGAGCTCCATCATGCAGTTACGACTTCTGTCAGAAAGACAGAAAATTTTGCAATTATGTGATGTTTAAACTTATCCAAACGTTGATCCTATGTAAGAGGATGAACGAGATCTTCAAATGGCTATGCTAGAGAGGACACATAGAAATTTGTTTGGGAGTAAGATTGACTTAGAAATTTAACAGAGCTGCCATTGATTAGTAATGATATGTGTTTAGCTTTTTTCTGTCAGGCGATATATTATAATATACTATATAATATGAATAATATATAATAAATAATATATAATATAATTATGAATGCATGAATAATAAAGAAGCAAAGTAAAAAACTAAACTACTTCCTAACGCAGTAGAATTCGCCCAAATTGACATTTCACTGAATGCGCGAATTTTTTATCACCGACTCGTTGATTCATGAAGTAGGCCTGATGCAGGTAAACAAGTAAAGCACGGTACTTAGTAGTTAAGTCTACATGTACATCTATTGTATTGTCACTATAAGTCAAAAACACATTATATTGAACTTTTATTCGAACCCGACAGTTGTATATAAACTGTATCTAGATAGTACATTCAGATGTTTTATGCGTATTATTATATTGTTAAGCATTATATTGTAATGCGGCAAGAAATAAGTATAATTCAGAAGCTCGCAAAAATCAGCAAATTTAAAGCAGAGAGGCAAATTTAGAGCAGGGAAATTTAAAGCACGAGGTACCGTATTATGAGGATTCTACTGCATTTTGATTTGCATCGGATTATGTGGTTGATGAATAATTACATTCGCGTGCTTTGAATAACCACGGCATATTCCATCAATCATTTATTGAAATCAAAATATTCAAAAAAATTTTACAAGATGTCAGTATTGCTGACGAAATAGTTTCATGAAAAATAGTTCAGCTTCCTTAGATAAGTGAATTATTCTTGATCGATCTCCCTTAAAGAAGCAGTCTTGTTCTAATTTGACAATTGAAAAATGTGGCAGCGTTTTTTTAAGTAACGCCGACAATACTTCAATTGTCAAACGGTGTTGATTCAATATTCAGATAAATTTCAAGAAACAAAGAATGGCTTTTTCAGAACTCTTCAAAGAATGACCATTTCAAATATTTGGCCATGTATTTGCTTATTCTAAATATACATTGTTATTCTTGTTGATAACTTTTGTCTGACTGTGGTAAACTTTGAAATTCTAAAGAATTCGGTCAAATACAAACTATTTTTTCTTGCTTGCAGTGACAAAAATAGTTGCTTGTCTCAAAATTGAATCCTCTGAAATTTCAATTGATTTTGATTGTCAGGATATATTTAGTTTCTTCAAATTGCTCGAATATCATTTGACTCACGCAGAACTCTGAAAATTCTTGGGATCTTCTAGAATAGACTTCTATTTCCCATGCATAGTTCAAGAATAAACTAATTACCTATTTTAATTTCATTTTTTGACTTAATTCATGTCTGTCGTATATTTTCGTGAATACCGTTCGGTCACTTTCATCATTAATTATGTAGAGATCTTATCTTAAATGAATCAATAAAACCGAGACTACGCGGCGAGATAACATTGAATTATAATCAACTTAATGTCGTCCATTTTTTGTGTTTGATTTCTGCATCTGTTTTATAGGAGATGCGGTATTGCAAGTGAATGGTTACCATGTAGGCACAGCAGAAGTTGTTAACATGTTATTGGTGTCCGAGAGCAAAGTAACTCTTGGTATCTTGACTACATCAGCAAAGGATGGAAGTATTGTGAGTGGTTCAGCGCTTAATGGACGGAAATCGAAGAACAACAAGGCAAAGGAATTGTATTCAAAGGTAAAAATCAGAAATATTATCACAACGAAATAATCAAAACACTTGTTACGCTAATTTTGATTAAAATGATAGTGACTGGGAGGTTGTCTAAATCTAGAAAGTAAATTTATTTCGTTCTTGAGTGTATGAATTTCCAATAAATATACCTGAACAATTTTTACTAAGCAGAAGTTCTTTTTTATATTTCTGTAAAGGCCTACTTGTTGCTCACACGTTAATTATATAACAGCAGAGTTGAGTGCTAAAAGTGACATACAATATCGCAAATTATTTTTTCCTTTTATCATTTGACAATGCAGATAGCAGGATTGTGATAGCGCATTATTTTTCATCGTTTTGAAATTTATTGATACCTTTTGTTTGATAAACTGGTGGCATTAGCAATCGTGCAGTACTTTCTTTACTATCATTCATGCGGTCTTTAGATCATTATGTTTGACATTTCCATGTGTTCATCATGCGCAAACTTCTCTTCTGTTACACCAACAAAACTGTCATATATTTGTTGACTGACTTGCTTCACTTGATGACTGATGTTTGCTTTACGTGATAGTCTTTATACGGGGTTTAACCATAGGAATAGATTGTTTATCTGAAGTTGAGATTTATTGTTATCTATTTCGATGGGTTTAACCACAAAAATCCAGCTTTTCACTTTGTTTAAAAACTCCATGTAGCTTAGACAACAGCTGTTTGTTGACGGGAGTTGAAGCTGCTTGGTCAGGCACCAATCAACGTCAATGTTGATGGATCTAAAGAAAAATAGAATTATTGAAGCCTACTGCAGAATAGTTGCAGGTTAATGGCGTAAGGCAATATTTTGTATATTAGAGTGTCCACGACATAGCATTATTTTTAACGTGCATGTCCGTTCTAGCCCTTTATTATTATGATTGTTATAGATTGTAAGATTTCTGAGGGTTTTACTTAGCTGTAGTGGTTGCCGATTTTAGTGTATGAAGTCAGCAGGTGTCTGAGAAAGGAATTAAAAAAAGAAAGAAGTTAACACACAACATAAGGTATCACTTGTTGCATTGAATAGCAACCACTATCATCGACGAACAGAATAGCTTCCCTATAAATGACCGAGACAATTCAGCGACATGCACTTTAATAGCAGTAATCATTGATACATGTTGACAGAGATCAGCAATAGCATTGAATTAAAAATGGAATCGTAGTGAACCATTGATTAATTGGAATACAGATTGTTGTCTCGCGCATTCATAATAAGGTTACTCTATTAGGAATATGGTTCTTTTTCAATGTGCAAAGCGGGTCCTTCATGTTATATGTTTGTGCCAACCCACCAGCAAAACTCGGAGGACGTTCGAGTCCATTCTCAGACACTTTTCTCCAATCGACTACATGCATTTAAAATCACGAAAAAATTGAACCACCGTGGGCATCTGGTCTATCCCTTTTGAGTGAATAAATGCTTTGAATATTAACATGATCAACTCGTGCTTTTATAAGTTTCCAATTGAATTTTGTCATAAAAAATGATAAGATTTTCAAGAGCATGTTAGAAAGTATTATTTGAATGCTTTACATTAAGATGTCAATAAATAGTGCTTCTAAAGTATATTAAATAGCTGAGTTCAAATGTGCTTTATGGTCTGAATGAATCTCATGAATCTTTTCTTTGGCCAGATGAATCATTTACTTGGTCCAGACTACGAAAAGAAAATGACGGTCGTCGGTCTTTTGAAGCAATACGCCGAAGATAGGGACGTCGCACGCTTCGTTAAAAGCTTGTTAGAAACGTTGATGTACCCTGATGAACAGCAACTGTTATCGGAAGTAAGGTAAGTTCAACAGGAATCTTTGTCTAAGATTTTATTTTCACGGCATTTGGGAGTATAGCGTCATAAGGACGCAATAAAGTCAGTTATTGCATAAAAGTCAACTAAGAGTTCAACGTTTGTTATACTCATACTCTTATTATACTCAGAGGATGCTGCCGTTCTACAAGGCTCGTCAGTGCGGCTCGGAATGGCCTAAACTAGCTTAAATTATGTCTAGAATGACTGAACAAGCTGAAGGACTGCACAACAAGCTGTGCTACATTTATTTATCCTGTCTTTGCTGTGCAGCTGATAATCAATTGTCGAGCCATTCAGCTCGTTCAGACATTCTAGATATTTTACGCTATTGTATGCTGATAATTGATGGTCATACAACGTAAACTAATGGTTAATAATCGTAGTCCATCATTCTCTCTTTTCATCACGATTTGAATGATTGATTGAATTGATCCAGTGTGTCAACATCGTTCCAACAAGTTCATAATATCGCTTAGACAGCGTCTTTCAGATCAGGAATAAATCTTTATTTATTTTCATTTCTCAGAAATAGCAACTACCTACTGAAATTAAAAATCCATTGAATTGCTTCATTTGACATAATCAATTCGAATTTATCTCTCTAAGCTGCTCCTCTATCCAGTTGTGAAAAACAAATGGCTTCTTTGCTTCACCCTGTATACATTAGATGATGTCCATTCCAGCAACAAAGGAATCAGAAATCACCTCACCCACAATCTAGATGCATGATAAAATGGATTACTGGTCACACTTAACTTAATCAAAAGATGTGAATAATTTAGGATCGTCTTGCTTGTTGTGTATGAGCAACAGTTTTCATCAACCATCTATGAAACTTTTACGTCACTGCTCCACCACTTTTCTTTTTATGATGATCATAGTGCAAAAAGGTATGTTAAGTCAGAAAAGCATTTCCTGAGTCAATGTAGAATGTCCAATCAGTCTCCGATGATCGGCAATTTGTCCTCTCATTCCGACTTAGTCTGGTGATCATTATTGAGGTCGCTCTAGCAAGCTGAATACTGAAAAGGATCGACAAGGCAAGGATGTCCGGCGTAAATAATTAAATATTGAGTTGCATCCTCAGTTGAAAAATGGGAACAGACCTGAATAGCTGCCATTTCATCCAATATCAGGAATCATCAGCAAGCATAGTTCACATCTCTCAACATCGACACAACTCCCTATTTACAGTTGCAGGTATGTCGGAGTAAATTTGAGATTTGCAATTAGCAAGTTGGTGAATTTTCGCCGGACATTCATTAAATATCACTTTGAACACACCACTGGCAAATCGCCCAAGTTAAGTGCACCTGCGATAATTAATAAATTCTGCATTTTACAAACACGATTTAAATAGAATAATTATATATTGAGTTGAATTTCACTAACTTGCTTATTGTGTCGATGTAGTTGCAACTTCAAATAGGGAGTTGTGCTGTTAAGAAAGCTGACTTCAGACGAATGCGTGTTTCATTTTGACGACACGTGAATAAGTCAATGTTCACCTCTGGTCGGCCGAAAATCTTAAAATCAGATTCAAAATTCCTGTACAAACCCCTTCAGCTACCGCTTGTGCCTGCATTTCATTTAATGGAAATATTGGCACAAATTGATGCTCGTAATATGACTGGTGAAATGTGTTGCAAAGTTCCCCGCGAAAAAGTCGTTCCATATTTCAAAAGCAATCAAATGATGTACCAACAAGATGGAGAGGATAATCATGTACGCTCGTCAAATGCTCGATTATTAAATGCCCAACAATGGATCGGTAGGTGAGGCTTCCTTGAGTGCCCGGCATTTTTACTTGACCTCACTGCATGTGACTACCGGTCGTAATCATATCTTCGTAGTCGAGTCTGCTATTCTCCAAATGTGACATTCCCTTCTCTAATCGAGCTAACAGATCGAATTCAGATGGAATTGGAGGCAATTCGTCTTGCTATGTTCAGGGATTTCCCGAAACAACTGAGGAAGTGTTTGCCAGTCAATGGTGACTTGTTTAAAAGTTAGAAGTATGTTGGATTTGTTTGAATTAAATATCATGTCACGCATAATGCACAGATTCTGCATATAAGTTAGTTTTCTAGAATATAGAGATCAGTTTAGAAATTAAAAAATCCTTTCATCATTCGCGTCTTATGTTGACTCACCCTGTATTAGAGACTCGGATTTTAATAGAAGAAAAAAGGAACTTTGTTTTCACATTTTTTTAAATTCATACATGTAATTACCATTCTTTTCGGGTTCTCCAAATTTAGTGAGAATCTAATATCATGACAGTGTCAAGATTTGATTCTGATCAATATGATTTGATGCATTAGTACTTATGACCAATACATAAGTGATTGTCAAATTATTGTCATACTCATTGCCTCGAAAGTGCAGCGGCAATTTTTAAAAGATCTAATCTGATGATCGATCTCATTTGCATTCAGAGCTGATATACATGTATGTCAGTAAATGAACAATCTTGATAGCAAGATGAAGAAGGATTGATAGGGATTGACGAGTTGTAATGATGCCATGACAGCCGTCAGCCGACACGAATGAGTGTACTAATGCACCAGATGATCAATCATAGCGTCCTCGAATGACTGACATTGTTGATAATCTGAACTTACTCACTGAATATTCATCAGTCCCGGGAATGCAATCCCTACCAATCATTGGTATGGGAAAATTAAAAGTAAACTTTAATGCATTCCATGGGATGATGATAAATTTAAAAAGTACTTTGATTTCTGATGGAGATTTTAATGTAATGACGCAAAGTAAATATGCGATCGCGGTAGCTTATGTCTCAAGAACAGTGGGAATAACACAATAGGAAGTTACGCTGTACGAATGCGATTAGACAAGGTTACCTCAGTGTGTTGTTGGTCTAGACAGTATGTTTTTGCTATCAAGTGTGAATAATTGATAATACGGCAGTGTTCTATCCAACAATAAGCTCTCGAGTAAGTCCTTTCTGACGATGAAAACACATATCAATTATTCAATGGTCACAATAAACATAATATTAAGCTCATATACCGTTCCAAGTTGTGAAACAATCAAATTTTGTAGGATATATTTCTTTCTTTTCCAACAAGCAATATACCTAGGTACATGTATGCGTATTAGAGATGTGCGCAGCGCCATCCGTAAGGCAACTGGATAAGCACTTGAGACTTTTAGTAATCTAAGGTATCGGTTAAGGGACATCTTAATTTAATGAAAATGCTATTTGTATTTCTCTCTCGTAAGAAAATGCAATTAAGGTACATGACTGGAAATAGTTAAAATAGCATTTTCTGATCGAAATTTATTCATATATCATGTTAAGCAAGACAAATGGCTTTAAAATCACAAATATTTACCAGTTTCGAAAACTTTTCTTTAAGGTAAGGATAGCAGCCCTTTTTTATTTTCTAAGTTTTCGGATAATCCGATGTCTACAGAATTTCAATAACTCAAATTTTTCCTGTGAATATCTATCCCTACGGCTACGTCCTTCACCTTGAATCAAAACCTGGTTTCAGTCTTCACGATTTCATGGTGAGAATTAAGAGTTTTTACTGGATTTACACATCTTATAGTCAAAGTTTCTTAATCTTCCAATCATTCGATATTCTGTGTAGCGTGTAAGCCCTGTGTGAATCCAATCTAGTCTAAGTTTGCATTATCATAAATTAGTCAAGGATGTGGAGTATCAGTCCCAAAATCCTATAATTTTGGCTGGAGTATCGAGTCCTATCAGAAGACTGGGCTTGAGAATCTGGCCAATGCTAACAATGTTACTAGCATCCAATTACGCTTGAATAAAAATGTAATAAGAAACAACCATACACATACAAAAGGCACTGCAGAAGCAGCTCGCATCAGCGAACACACGAACCTCAATAGTCAGATTGCAGCCAGGCCTGTTAAGTGAAAAGTACGTACATACCATTGAAATGAAAGTATTGCCCCGGCCCCATGTGTCTAGGTCTGGCCGTGACCATCAGTATTGAGGAATATCATCTCTAGACTCAAACACGAAGACAATGCGATTGATCTCTGTGAATGGATGCAATAGTGACTTTGATGGCAAGATAGTAACAACAACTGATGCAATAGGCCCATTTACTGCAATCCAGAGAGTTGCTTCCAGTTTATTTGAGCATCACAATGTAAGATTTTGTCTGATTCGGTAAGAAATCCAACTCCTGGAGATGGAGGCTTATCAAAATGATAGGACTGTGCATCCCTGAAATCAATCAATATTCAGTATGCATGAATATAATCGTAGTTTCATGAAGCGTACGTCGAGATTGTATGTCATAAATAGATGAGATCTCATTGACTAGACTGAAATAATAGTAAACCAACGACTGAACTAGGTAACCGGCTCATTTTGGCTAACCTTTTCTGCGAGCAAACGGATCAAGTTGCAAAATTAGGTAACCTGATATGAGTTGATAGATGTACAGAACATCACATGTATTATTGTGGCTTGTATTATTATGTATTATTTGTGGGATTGGGGCAATATCCACAGATGGTCATCTGTCAGTCACGGGGGAGAGTATATGACGCGGAAAATGAATGCGCTAATTATGTTGAGATACTCTGTTTCCTTGGAGTAAGTGTATCACACTGAAAACTTCAATCTGAAAATTGACTTTTATTCTCGGCAATTTAAGTTAGTGGGGGGAGAGGAGTGCGAGTATCATCACATCGGTATCATCGGTGTTACAAGCTTAGCTAAATTACTCGGACGTATCCTTTCACAACTCTCTTTTTCAGGAATCTCATTCCACCACGTCACTTAGCAACTTTTGACCGACTGATAGAGGTCCGTGAGTCAGATGCATCGCTTGTTTCATCTGCTCCTGTGAAAAGTCGTCGGACAGTAACCATTGACAGAACTGGATCGGATGGAAATTTCGGGTTTACCCTGCGTGGTCATAGTCCGGTTGTTGTTGAAAGTGTTGAGCCGAATGGTAGTGCCGATCGAGTTGGTATTCGCCCAGGTGATTGCATTCTTAAACTGAATGGGCTAGACGTCAGTCGATGCAGTCACGCTCATCTGGTTCAGCTGCTTCAAGGAAGTGGATCCGCTCCATGCATCGAAGTCCTTCATAAACCCGAAATCATCAATGACCTTGGTACAAGGCGCAGTGGTAAGTCTGATGGGAATTTAGTTGTAAATGATCGCTTAATATGCAAAATTACATGTGAATTCATCAACTAAAATTATTAGTATATCATTAGTAGTTATTGGGGCTGTCCTATAGCGCGTCATTTATTAAATTGAACTCTACTGGCGCCTCATTTAAGCGGTATTAAACGGAAAATTCATAGAAATCATAGAAACTGACTAAAAATAACCAGTAGACATAGAAAAGAGCAGGGGACCCATCACGCTGCCTTGAGCCACGCACTTTTGAAAACTACTCACTACACAGTTTTCAAATGCCATCTTTTCAGCATATTATGTTCTCGACCTGTTAAGTATTATAATGGTTAGGTATGGTTCAAAATGAGATGACAGGAAAATCACAGACATCGACATGTAGTTTAAAGAAATGCAATTAAATGTATTCCGTTGATACTCAACTGCTGTGCTCCCGAAATGAGATTTACCTGCAGGTATGTCTCGTTTGCATGTTTTCGTATATCAACATTTTATAGTTGCTCTGCACTAAACTTGAATTATCCAATGATGAATTCCGGATTATTCCAACACACATCATTCGTGACATCCCAAATTATAATTTCGAGATTAGTCAATTTTTTGCGATTGATCTCGTCGAAGATCTTTTAAGGCAGAAAATCTAATATCAAATGAACATTTATCTTGCAGCATCCCATTGGAGAATAAGAAATAAAAAGAAAATTAATTCACACCAAAATCAGGGTGTCCGTGACCTTCAAAGTCTTGAATTACCTTGAATTTGAGAAGAATCTTGAAAGCCTGGAACATCATTTTAAAGCTGTGTAGTATGTAATGTAGACTTCAAGCTTTGAATAATGGACAAAAGACACGTATTTTTCGATGCGTCATTAATCATGACAATTCATGCAGCTCTATTGGTAGCTCCTTTATAATTATTGATTTGATTTTAGATAGTGCTCTGATGAAGCATGGTATACTTTGTCAGAAGGTTGAACAAGCAGTACTCGTGTTGTAACACACAATGATAGTTTGCATTCCTAAGTCCAGATTTTATGTTTATTCAAGCGATTATTGTATTTTAGTTGAAATGATTTCAAGGCTTTTACGTTCATGAAATCATTAGAATCATAAAATAGAGGACAAACTTGCCATGCAAAGGATATGCGGCTGCTAGGACTCGAACACACGACCCCAGGTTATGTAGACCTGTCGCTTCCAACTCAGCTATGACCGCGCTCATTCGACGCATGTCAATTTGCAGGATATTTGCGATTGAATATTCACTCTAATCACGATACTCCCACGATCACCAAAAAGCAGAGCGATTTCGTGCATGTGGTTGAATTTCTCTGTGTGATTTTTTAATTAGCTGAAATGTCTCTTGTAATTTGCATCTGCTCTGAATTTTTCTCATTTTTTGATGGAAATTCAAAAATTTCAAAGCGGGAATTTGATTGCAAATTGACGTAAACCCGAAATTCAAGGGAAACGTGATTTGCATTACTATGAATTTATATCTCGAACCAATTAAATTCACCATTGACTTTGAAAACCTGGAAATTTTAGGAAGTTTGACATCGATAATCGTGAATTGTGAAGTTTGACCTTGAAAGAACTTGAATTTCACGGTCAACTTTTTTAAAATCTGTTTGTAAAAGAGTAAGGAGATTCGCACTCATTTATTCATTTATTGAGACTACATTGTCATCATTAATAATTCCGATTAAACTTTTAACATCTCAATATGAAAGTTTCACCAAATTATATGTCCTATCTCATGAAAAACAGCGACTTCATGGCAAAGACAATTTTAGTCATTTTCGACGATAGACACTTTATAAATTGCATGTCAAAAGTTTTCGACGAATTTGTTTAGAATTGTCTTTTTTCTATAAATAATTAATTGACTAACCTCATCGAAATAGGGTAAGGATAATTTCACTGAGGACAGAAAAACTTCTCCTCCCTTCACGGTTAATGACGCAGGTAAGAGAATATAGGAGGTTACACATTAAAGTTTCGAATACATCCGACATTGTTGTTATCGTGATAAACATGACCATTATGTAGAGTCTTAGATTCAATTCAATAGTCAGAAGCATTATCATAATTAAATGAGAATTTCAAAGCGTTTATTTAAAGTCATTTAAAACCAGCGTTAATTTCAAACAATTTATTGGATTAATTATTATATGGACTTGTACAATTCTGACTAGCGAAAAGTAATGCTGTTTTGAAAATATATTATGCTAGCTTAAATCCTCTAATTTTTGGAAAAATCGATTCTGAATCGAAAAATGGAATCAGATCGAAATCCTTGGATAGCTATTTCATCTAAGTTAAAGGTGTGGATGCTGAGACGAGCTACTGGTAAAGCTTGGAGGCGGATGCTGGATAGGCCGCCTCACCAGCCTTGATCTTAGTAATAGAAGTATTGGTAAGATCTTATTCAACTCCCTATGCACCGACAATGATGCAACTATTCATAAATGGACCGGAGAAGATGTACATGGCGCGATCAGTATCGCAAGCGACTAGATAATCGAATAATAAATAAGGAAAGCAATAAAAATCAAAGCAGATTTAAATAATTCTAATAATGTGCATTTAGTAGTTAATTCTGTGATACTTAGATGAAGCGTCAAATAATCACATAAAAACGCGCTTATTACATTTTTGCTTGGGGATTGAAAGATGCCACTCTTAAATAAATATTTTTACGATGAAAAATGAAAAGTTTTAGTGGACGGCGCAGCATTGTGAGTACAAGCTAAAGGATCAGACAGTACTTAGGGACTGAAGGTTGATAAACATAGATAGAAGGGATCAGACGCGATCGCTGCAGCTGGATTGTAATACAAATATTTGCTCTGATGAAATGTGATAGTTTATGCTTTGTTGTTTTGAAAACAAGACAAGAATCTCATCCGAGGATTCCTCCTCAGAAGTTTGTATATACCTACATGTGTGTATGTATCCGAAGCGCACAATGAAAATCCTCCCTATCATTCAGCTGGTCTCCGTAGTGCAATGGTAAAGCGCTTGGCCTAGTAATCTTTCGGTCCAGAGGTCAAGCCCCGAAAGTGTCACTGGAAGTCGTCAGGAAGGGCATCCAAACTAAAAGATCACAACGCTCCAGATTAAAGTCTGACTTGGTCAGCACCCAGTATGGGGAGTAGTGACGTTAAATCATTTTTCTATAATTCAGCTATTACTTGTGTCATGTAATGATCTTTTACATATAAATTATTGCGCTCCGCGCGCTCAACCGCATTCTGCCAAGAACTTTCGTTTCGTCACTTGTGCTTACAAAAATGATAAGTATCTGCTTTGGTACATAAAATATTTTTACTTCATGAAGTCATTACGATGAAAAATGAGCTAAATCTTTTTAATAGTCGTAAAAAGCAAATAATCTGGGACAAATATCGTCTTCATTTTATGGAGATAGAAATTTTGAAATTTTCATTTTTGATCGATTTTTTATTATTTTTGTGGCATCTTCCAATTTAGCTTTTAATCTTCCATATTGTTGCACAAGGTAAAAAGCTAACAATACAAGTAGAATATTGTGACTTCAATTTTCCATAATGTCTGAGTTGAAGAAGTTGTGCAGGTAAGTAAGTCTCTTCAATACGCTAGGTTTTTCACGCAAACAACAAGTTACCCGTACCGCATCAATGTTTTGAATTGATGAATTACATGTAAACTATATATTGCAAGCAGCAACTATCGCGATAAATTGGAAATTTGCAGGATAAGATAAATATACAGGTATTCTGACATAATTCGTAAATATAATGATTTTGGACTTCAATTTTGTACAGAGAGAATCAAAAAAAAAATAGCATTACACTTAGGACAATTATGCAATCTCATCCGAATGTTAAACTTGAAGAAATTACTTTTCAGAACCCCGAGGAGCTTCAACACGTTCAAATTCAATTTGGGACTCCACAATTCGACGGTCAGCAAGTCCTTCTTTGACATTAGCCTCTCAACGTACCCTCTCATCTCACCGGTTCAAAGATCTTGCTGATGGCCTTCTGACATACGAAGAACGTCGACAGTTAAAGCATACTCTGGAACATTACAAAAGTACTGCCGATATCGAGCATTTCGCCATTCAAATTGCAGCTCTGTTTAATAACCCTGACAAGCAAATGCTGTGGGCCCATTTACTGCCTAAACTGCCGACTGAGCATCGACGATATTGCATAAGAAGGGTGCCAGCTGCTGGTGAAGCCATGTCCATTCAGCAGGAAAAACTTAGTCAAAATGAAACACTCGGAAGAGCTCACAGCGCACCAATGCTTCAAGACTTCAGACATCATGAGTGAGTCCATTTTCAATGATAGAAATTTAAAGTGGATGTCTGTTTTCATTAAGTGGTTAATCATATATTTTGTAGAAGTCATCCACGTAGACCATGTACAGCATTTGCAATCCTTGGAACAACCTAGGGTTTGGCATTAGCCCTGTGGTTGAATTTGCACGCTTGTTAAATGGCCGCTATTCCAACTATTGTGAAATGAATATCGCTATATGAACAGCATGATTTGCAAGGACCGATGTTTTCTTCAATTTTCGGTGAGAAAAGGTCGCAAGATTAAGTTGACAATTACTAGAAAAATGAGTATGGAGTCCATTTTTATCAAAATTGCATAATTAAGTTGCGGCAGTATTTTTTAAATCATGCAAGCACTGAATTTTGGAAATTTTGTCCATATGCTAGTGATTACTGTCATTTGAGAGACGATCCCGAAATGCAGCGATCCGCATGCCCTGAACAATAACAATACCAAGATTAAATTATTAATTGTCTGACGATGTTTTGATAACTGCCTTAGTGTCTAGAAGCAGTTTCACATGCACAAAAATTTAGAAATCAAATTCGAAAATAGACGGCCTTACAAGCCTTGTACTGATAAAGACAAAATACATTCATATCGTACTTATATCTATGGCTCTGATCGCAAAGTTATTGTTATCTCAAATGAGTATTAGAATTGGAGATAATCAAATAGTTGGTACAAAGACAAAAGTTTACATGTGAGTAGTAGAGCTTGCAATGTAAATGTGCGATAGCTAGCTGATAAAGCGTTAGGCATTACAACTTTACATATTAAAGTTCTAGTCCATAGCCACACTATAATAAGCGCAGTACTTATATGCAGTGTATATACAGTATTATTTCTGCACTGCGCATGATGTAAATATTAAAAAAAATTAATGCTCATTTTTAGCTGTTGCAATGACATTATTATGAAAAGAATCAAAAAATGCTTATTTGAAATGTCATCAGAATCCATCCAACCGTTTAGAGATTGTGAAGGTGAATTTTGTGTATAGGCTATAATCAAACCTAGTCATATTTGCCAATTTCTGTCGGGATAAGTCAGATAGGTTTATCAAATTCAGTTTGAAGACTTGTTCCTACCAATCAAGATTGACAAATATTATATCCGAGTGATGATGAACCTCAGTGATGAATATGCAAGAGCTTCTTTGTCAAAATTTAACTGAATTTTGAAAAATTAAATTTTATTTAGAACTAGAGCGAACAAATCATGCGGCATGCTTTGATAATAGATAAGAATATTGTTCTGCACACGATCCATTATAGAAATTTCCCTATTCATGAATAAAATATTTCGCCAATGGTTTTGCTTACAGGAAATCACTTTTGAGCAAACAAGTCTCACCATTAAATAATCAATCATATTTAATTGCAAAGTAAAATGATTTTATCAACTCCGCGGGCGCCATAACAAACAATCCCGTCTGTTGATGTTCGGCTTGACATTTATTGATGTCTTTATTAATCGACAAAAGCAGTTGGAAGCCTTTCGATGGATAAAATGACTCAGGTTCTCTCATGGATAAAGAAACTCTGGTATCAGTCAGGCTCGTAGTGACGTATGATAAACTTTTGTAATTATGGCGTACCTACTCGTGGCTGCAAATTAAAGATGTGCGTCGGATTGGAGAATGACCGTCAATCCGATCCGATCCGAATGACTTGATAGAAAATCCGATCCAATCCGACATGATTTTACGGAAATCCGACCCAACACGAAATAATCCGAAATTTTTTGATTTCTTTGCATATCTTTGAATTGCAAGTATTGAATCTCAGCGCATAACTGCGGGTTGTGTAGGCCTGCATACATTTTGAATATAGTCAAACAGTTGGGCATATGCATTATATGTGTTCGCAGCCTATTATTGCTACCGGTCAAAATGATGGTGTGGTCCTCTAAGAACAGCTAGACATAATTCTAATATTTTTTGGTGAATTATCTCAGTAATCATTCGGATTGGTTCCTTTTGTGTATATAGGCTCGAATGATAGGACACGAGGTTCAACATTTTTGTATGGCCTGATTACCCTAATGATTTTGTGATTTATAAAATGTCTTTATTTGAAGGAGATATTGCGCCACAATATAATAGTCTACCTGAATGTAGGCTACCATGAATGCTTCCATTTAAATAACTTTCTTTTGAATGGTAACAAAATGTGGAAGGTTCTATAAAGCCTGCCTGTCTATAACTCCGTATATCACTGCGCTAAGAATGAGACAAGCTGATTTAATGATAAATTATTTCTTAAATTATAATTATATGATTAGATATCTCATTTGGTAGAGCGTTGGCCAAGAGTGCCACAGATTGGTGGCTCAAATCCACCAAGACGTTTTATTCCGTCGGTGACATTATCTGCATAGTGTCTCATCCTCATCTGACAACCGAGTCAGCGTACGCGGATCTTATCATGTACTAAGTAGAAAGGAAGTGGATGACTTCGAATTCCGATTTCCGACCGCGAGGGACGGTGTTTGAAAATAAAGTGTGGAATAAGTGCACCATACTATGTTTTAATGTAATTAAAAGTAATTTGCTGAGTTGGATTGACGACACAGAATATGTATAGATTTCCATAATTTCGAATTAATTCGGATTTTTCTTGACCGATCCTGTCCAATCTAATCCGAGTCCGAAATGATTGATCCGAATCCGATCCAATCCGATCAGAAGTCGGATCGGATTCGTACAACTT
The DNA here is from genome assembly GCA_907163375.1 of Prostheceraeus crozeri. NCBI lineage: Eukaryota > Metazoa > Platyhelminthes > Polycladida > Euryleptidae > Prostheceraeus > Prostheceraeus crozeri. The sequence goes on from CAJQUW010009239.1 coordinate 956,853, forward strand.
TACTACAAATCAAACAATAATCAATTTAGTCAGAACTTCTTGTGATATCATTAAATGGTCAGGCCCTTGGACGAAGCCTTCCAAAGTACTGTTGCTGCAGATAGTTCCATTCAGGCCATAGAGATAGTAGTACCAGGACACAATGCTCTTATTTTTCTTTTGTGTTTGCGAGAGAAAGCAATCTCATTGACACCAGCATGAAATTAACTTCGAATTAGAGATATCAGTAAGTGTAGGCAGCATTGATAAAAGTTGATAGCGCAGATATTGATAAGTTTTACGCTTCTCACTTGAGGAAATCTCTTAAGTTATGAAGAAGGTCAGCTTGTAAAATTCTTATATCATTTTTTTGATGATATTAAAAATTGACTTTAGAAGATTGATATATGGTCTGATATTCAGAAATCTGATATAATAGTTCCAAGAGTAATTGCATTAGATCATCATATACCATCATGTAAAAAAGTATTGAAATTTGGTAGCTTATGGACAATATACGTGTACCTAAATCAGATGCAATCTTTGATGTAATCTGCAGTCTGGCAGTGTGGCATTTTTCTATACACATGTATGCAACGAAATCTAACCCTCATGCGGATGTTGTGACGAGTGAAATATTGCGATTACACTGCCGCTGCATAAAATGATGACAAATTTGAGTGTATTGAATTTACCTATGTAATCATTCTATTACTTGTTTTCCTTTATTGAATTGCTGTATCCGTTCCATTACATTAACGATGCCCTATCAATTAAGATTTGATTTGCAGTAATACACCAAATATACTAGTTTGTAAGCATTTTTGCGTGGCATGGTATAAAGAATTGGTTCATTAACTCTATGGTTAATCTGATTGGTTGATGGTGAAAGGGTCAAATCTCATTACAAAGAGTTCATAGGGCCCGAAGCTTCACCTTACGATCATCACAACTCCATGCGACTTAACATCCTCCTATTCTTTCTTGCCTTAACAATCGATTTTAAGCAAAGTTTAGAAATATGCTGTATTTTGCAAATATTATGTACTTTTTTAAGGAAATTTTAATAACGCCATTTTCCCTGAAAATGTTAGGGGGAAAAGTCATACACATAAAAAAACAAAATACATGCGATATTCATACAATCGTACAATACAAGAGAGTGGTCACTTCATACCTTCTCCATCACACCTTTTGCCGCGTCCTTGAAAAATTGCCGCCATTTTATTTTCGCCTCCTCCCTCCATCTTCTCTAGTCTTCTTCTGTGTGTTCCAGGTATCTCTTGATACAGTCCTACCAGCGAATCCTTGGCCGTCAGTTTTTTCTTGTCATTGTTTCATCCATCTCTTCCTCTTTCACTACCTTTGTCATTGTTTCACTACCCTTCCGTCTCCCATCCTTACCACATGCCCTGCCGATCTCAGTATCCTTTCCACCACTTTCAGTGTCACCGTTTTCATCAAATCTGACTCCACCCTCAGCTCCGCCATTCCTTGCTTCTCCACCAACCTTACACTGGAGATGCGATTATTATGCATCTTATATTATATTACATGTAAAATAAATAAAATATAATGATACATGTAAAATAAATAAAATATAAAAGTGCATACATATATAACTTGTAATAAATATTATATTATGTATCTCATGAAATATTATACTGCTTCTTAGGAAATATTCTACAGTTTCTTACAAAGCAGCTGAATTTGATCTGAACTGTCTTTTTTATTTCAGATGTTAGTCAAGAGATAGGTTTTACGGCAAAAAATGCTCATGCATATTACAATTAATTCATAAGATAATTTGTATGTTAATGTGTTCGACATTTTTTAAATATTTGTATCAATATGTGTTTTCACCTTTGTAGATCTGCCACCTTGCCTCGTTCGTCTCAGAGTACGGGCACAGTTCAACTCGATCATCTTGGTTCATTCAAGCAACAGTTGGAATACTTGTTGACAAGTCGTGAACGCTCTCACCTAAAGCGTGCGCTTCAGTCGTATGCGACAAGAAGAGATGTGAACACCTTAATCGATGAAATGCTTGGAGTTCTGGATACCCCATCAAAGCGAACCCTTTGGCTTTACATCATTCCCCTCCTTTCGATGCATCATCAAGACTATTGTCGTGATAAACTGAAATTACCTCATTCAGTGGGAACATCAGGTGAGAGAAAAGAAGACTAAATAATTTGCGCAATCACTAAATGACTAATAATATATTCTTGCTGATCGACGTTGGAATTATGAGAGTAGTATACTAAAACAACCAAGCGAAGTGAAGATAGAAAAATTATCTAAAATCGCTTTCATACATGTAGTTGTTGTCAATCGTCAGAGCCAATTATCCGATCACTCGCAGTTATTTTGAACGTGTCATTGTACTTAATTATGTGATGAATCCCAGTGTTCATCAAAATTAGCGTGTCACGTCTGCACCACTGCTGTGCTGATTTGACATGTCGATGCTGCACATCATGGACGTTATTCTGACCATCTTAAGGAAGCAACACGACTATTATGGGCTTCGGGACAATAAACTGAATTTCCGGCCTAGACCCGCTAAGAAAAAGCACTCCGGACACCCTTCATCCTGGAAGCCATCGCTGGCCAGTTTCAGTCATTTCATATTCCAACATTACTCAAGCATTAGAGTCTAGAGCGGTACCGAAACTGCCAATGTCTTCCAGTCTCACTTTAGGAGGGTTTTCCTCGGTCACTTGCCCATCACATTTTCCTAACTGCGAAATTGTCAGACATCCGAAGCATCTACTGCGATTGATTTATTTGATAAATAAACAAAATGAATGAATGAGCCTTGTTTATACTCGAAAGCACATTAGGCATGGAGTCTTTCTTCCTTGTGGCCGAGCAGTTATTTATCCACTCTCATTCTTTTTGTGCTGAGTGTCTAGCAAGAACACAGAGTGCACCCATTTTGAAAGTCTTGAACCAAGATCTCCCGGACGCAGAGATAACACTCTACCACACGCTCACAGCGCTGGTATGATATGTTTCATGTTTAATTGCCATAATAACTGACCTATTATCCTCGCCTAAAATATTTCGCAATGCACGTGACTTAAAAAACCCGCTTAAGAAACGCTGCATTAACTTTGCAGAATATTTCATCCAACCCATCTGCGCAGTTATTCACTACCGTATTTTTCCGTATATAATACGCACCGTGTATAATACGCACCCCCAACTTCCGAGCAAAATTCATGAAAAATGCTTATTACCGTGTATAATACGCACCCCAAACTTAACATCAAAATAGTTATACTTTTTAACTTGAATACATAGTTTTTCCTCAGCGAAATTCATTAGTTTCAGCTATTGGCCGGACCCTATTGTTATCCCGATAGGCGTTGTGCTGGCAGTGATTTTTCAGTGAGGTTGTCGCGTTGCCTCAGCAACGATGTCTAAATTTAACGCTTATGTCAGTCAGCAACGTGGTCATCATCTGGGGATTTCCGCCATTTCAGTACCTCAATCCTCCGCCAGCATCATGCAGCGCGCGAGTTACACAGCTTCCTTTAAGATCAAGGCAGTCGAACATGCAGAGAAACATGGTATTAGAGAAGCAGGCAGAACATTTGATGTAAATGAATGCAATATTCGCTTATGGAAGAAAAATAAAGAGACTCTGAGCAAACAAAATCGCACTTGTAGAGCTGGTGCAAGAGAAAGACGAGCAGCCCATCCCGAGTTAGAAGACAAGCTAGTGGAGTATGTTCCTGAGAGGAGGGAAAGTGGGTCTGCGGTTACGACAGTCCAAATTCGTTTGTATGCTCTCAAAGTCATGAGAGAGATTGATCCGTCCTCTCAATTCAAAGCTTCGCCAAAATGGTGTTACAACTTCATGAATCGTCATGACATCTCCATTCGCCGTCGAACATCGATTGCTCAGCGTTTGCCTGACGATTTTGAGAACAAATTAGTCGAGTATCAACGCTACATCATTCAACTTCGCAAAACTCGTCAATATGCCGACGATATGATCGCAAACGCTGACCAAACTCCATTGACATTCGACATTCCTTTCAACCACACGCTGGACTTTAAAGGGAGGAAGTCAATTGTCCTCAAGACAACGGGCAACGAAAAGAACCGTTTCACCGTTATGCTGGGGCCTACGGCGACGGCTCGAAGATGCCGCCCTACGTAATTTTCAAGAGGAAGACCTTGCCCAAGAACACCGACTGGCCGGCAGGTGTGATAGTTCGTGCTCAAGAGAAGGGCTGGATGGATCAGAATCTCACCAAAGACTGGCTGAATGAAGTTTGGTTCAAAAATCGCTCTACTCAACGACGCATGATTGTCCTTGACGCTTTCCGTTGTCATCGAATGCCAGAAATCAAAGCGCTCCTCCAGAAAAGTGACACTGACCTAGTTATCATTCCAGGTGGTATGACTGGTCAACTGCAGGTGATGGATGTAAACTGCAATTGTCCATTCAAGCAGAAAATGAGATCATTGTGGAACGAATGGATGCATTCTGACGCCCATGCCTTCACCCCATCTGGTCGTACCAGAAAACCTGAGCTGCACGATTGTTCACTGGATTAAAGTCGCTTGGGACGAGTTGGATCCCAGTATAATTCGACGAGGCTTCAAAAAGTGCTGTCTCACGAATATGATGGACGGCTCTGAGGACAATCTGCTTTGGGAAGACGAAGCTGATTCTCCAGAAGAAATTGACGTGATTGACAATGAGACAGAGGCGATGTACAACGAAGAAGAAATTTATCCTCTGACTCTTCAAGTGATTAGACATTTACAGTGACGTATACCGGTAGGAAGTTCTCCTTTGTTTGACTGTTTTTGTTATATTCTGCAGTTTGCATTTTGTTTGATTTGTTTTTATTCTTTCTAGAAATATATACATGTAAACACAGTACAAAGCTGTTCTCGCTCATTACAAAGGGCGGCCGGTATCCAATATGATGATTGTTTCAACGTATACAGTGCCAGTCAGAAGGCTAGGAATTACAATATTGCTTTTTTAGCATTTAGTATACTTGTAGAGATGAAAAAAAGTTCCTTGGAAAAATACAGTTTTCCTTGTTACCGTGTATAATACGCACCCCAAACTATCGACCAAAATTTGAGGAAAAAAATGCGTATTATATACGGAAAAATACGGTATACAAATATCTAATAACAGCAGTTTCCTATAAACACAGGAACAACAGAAAACACAGGACATTCCTGAACTTAACAAACTTTTGGTGAAACAAGGAAATAACGAGCACGCATATGATTACAACCTTTTTCAATCTAATTTTGGTCTCCTACACTATCTAAACCAAAGTAAATATGTGCGGAAAAATAGTCAACTTCCGGCGGCTTAGAGCCATAGTTTGAAAAAATTGACGATAAAAACTATGTACAGTGCATAAGGCCTCAACATTTCGCTACAAAATATTACATTTATGAAAAATAAAATGACTTACATTTTCTTGCGCAATCCAACTGGGATTACTCTTTCTGTATATAATGACGATGATCTTCCAGAACTAAGCCAATGTATTCAGAAACGTTGATTTTTCTATCAAATGTTTTGTTTCTAATTTTTGTCTCTTTCGCTATCGAAGACAGAGTATTTAGAAACGTTGGTTTAAACACCACAGCTATCAGTTTATGATTTTTTCGCACCCATTCCTATCATTCATCACAAGATGTTTTTCATAAGTGGCCTATATTAGCAAAATTACCTACGCTATGCATACAATTTTGTGTAGGAGAGATGCATTTCTGATGACTACACAATTTAATTTGGCATTCAGATACAAAACCCAATACTTCATATGTGATCGAATGAATGTATTCCACTCTTTTTTTCGTTATTCAGATTTTTTGAAAATAGGGGAAACATTTGGCGGTGTACTCTTGACCTGAATGGCCAAGCGAGAATTTTCAATTTAACCGACTTCAATGCATTTTCTCTTGCTCTACTGTTTGCTATCACAACTTAGGAGAAATAATGAAAGATGACTTTATTCTTTAGACATGAAGTCTGTAAAACTTGTGGATAAATTCTTAATTTCTGTTTCAGCATCAAAGACATCGAAGACCGCTCCAACTGTGGGAAAAGAACTTGAGGATGATTCTTTCAGAATGAGTAAATATGCTATCAATTTTATTTATATTTTTGATCTGACAAGGGATCTGCTATTTTATGACAATTGTATCGTCAAACTATGCAATGGCTTCAACGTTGTAAATTAAAAGGCTATTGCATGGGATTGTTGTAATCTGCAGAAAATCGCATAACATAAGTTAGCGATTCTCTTAAACCTCAACCTTAATCTCATATCCTTTCCATTTTCACATGGAACAGCACACAGATAATAGAATGCTACTAAATATGTTGAATGAAATCTCAAGCAAGTGCGTCATTATATCAATTTTTGATTAACATTGCTTGTAGAGTGACATACAGTATGAGTAGCACATGAAAATTAATCTCGATGCATTATCATAATGCGTTTTGAGGAGACGAAAATGTTTTGTTTCTTGTTTTGATTTACATGTTTTTCAATATGAGACAATTATGATTATGATGAAAAATGATGTGCCTAGTATTAACTTTTTACATGAGAGATGGAATCGAATAAGTATAATAACGAAAATTCTTCACAACAAATGGTTGGCACAATAACATGAAGGCTGTCATGTAACTGTCATGATGTAGCAGTCATTTTTAATAAATTCCTTTCATTTATCACCCGAAATGAATGCACGTTTCATACATTGCTATGAAACTTTGTTTTATTGAAGTCTGTTTCAAATTTGTAAAGTGGAGATCTGTCCTGTTTTTGCTCGGAACTTTTACCCATTGGCAAAACTTAAGAGACCTTCAGCGCCATTCAATTTTTTTCAAATGAATGATATACTAATTAATAAAATCAACGCAATGCGCTCAATTTAAGAAATTGTTTTCAAAATAAAGCCTCCTACAATTGAAATTTAAAATTCTGTCAGTTTCTATCTCCAATTAATTTAAGGGATTCATTCCCTTGCATCTTGTTAATACACCATGAATGTTTGTCACAATTGTGGTCTAAATACATGATTCGCATTCTTCATGTAATTGTTGAAATTTTAGTCAGAGTAGTGTAAAACACATAAGTCCTCCGTAAATGAATGATAAACGCTGAGCTACGGAATAAAACAAAGTGTACTAGCTAGAGATCTTATCGATTCATGATATACTGAAATGACATTCCTTGTTCTTTGAATTGTCTATCCAACAAATGAATTGGATTATGATAATCCCGTATTGTGAAGGCTGTTTTTCATGATTTCCTAGTAGTACAGCAGCCAGAACGAGTTTCTGCAGGGAACGAGGCCGAAAATGAGACCTGCACTCAACGATGCACACCCTATGCCAACTGCGAATCTGCGCGTCTGCCGAGCTCTACCTGGTTCCTCTTCTTGTCAGACATGAACTAAGAAAAATACATGTTAATCCAATGGGACGCAGATTGCAGTTTTTGGCAAAAATGATGTTTTCTATGATTAAGCGGAAAATCACTAAGCCCAGAGTCACAATTTTTTGACATTGAGTATTTTCAGGTCATTTCCTATTGTGTTCATGCACCCCTGTGTATGAAGCTATCCCATTCAGATTTGGCAAGCCTCCTAATAGCATTTTGAGCAATCATATCCACAGTTAACCACATTATCGTGCACATCGCCTATCACAAGCATGATAATATCACACGCACATCACAGAAAGTGACCTGAAGGCATTCCATATTGAAAATTATGGCTCTGGGCTTAGCCCTTTTCGCTTAATCAGAGCAATCTCCGCCCAATTGGATTGAAGTGTGTTTTTCTTTGATCCTGTCTAACAAAAAGAGGAACCAGGTAGAACTCGGCAGACGCGCAGATTCGTAGTAAGCAGAGGGTGTGCATTATTAAGTGAAAGTCTCTTTTTCGGTCTCGTTCCCAGCAAAAACTCACTCTGGCTGCCGGTCTAATAGCTTTCATTTGTAGAATAGTTAATAGAAAAGTGTTTCGTCAAATGATAAATTAATAAAAGTCAGAATTAAAGAAAACATAAATTATGTGTTCACTTTATGAACTTTTATTTTCGATCCTTTTAGTCGGTGAAGCAGCGACTCTGCTGCGTCAAAAAGCTCAGCGTGTTACTGGAGTTTCGGTTGTAAGTAGTTTCGGTGTTGTTTGACGACATGAATGTCTCGTTACAAATGTGATCACCCTTTCCCTTCAGTCCACTTCAAGTGACGATGATTATCGTCAGACTTCATCAATGACCTTGCCTGACAGCGGCGACAGTAGTGCTCAAGAAGGATTCCATGATCTTGAAACTCACACATTGAGAAGACATGCACAAACTCCTGCTTTACCTCGTTCAAATTTTCTGTCTATCAATGGCCGATCAGACTTGTCCAGTAGCTCCTCAACGTTGCCTCCAGGAAGTCTCGTGGTGGCGCGTAAGTCCCTTCGATTGGCATCACGTCAGAGCACCACTAACTTGCCACACAAGTCAAAGTCGCGTCCAGAAATGAGAAAAATTTATTTCCCCAAACTGCTGTCATAAAAACGTTTTTACCTCCATACTAACAAAGTCACAAAGTAGCTTAGACTCCTAAATGATATCGATCTTATATCTCTTTGTTTACAAACTGTGCAATTTTCATGTTTGCAGTGCACATCTATCTGAAGTTCCGTCACGCTTGTGTGTAGTTGGATGCATCTTTCACCGACCATTGCTCATCATTGATATCATTTTTTGCTGTGTAAACTCATTCAGTTTCAATCAACACACAAATGATTTCATGGAATTCTATTGCTTTACATATTCAACAAATTACGATCACAATTCACCGTTCAAAACATAACCTACGTTATGAATGCAGCATTTAAATTCAAATTCCACTGCATTTTTTGTTGGTCTCCAACCGGTCCTTCGACTTCTTCATCGGCTGTCCATATCATCATATGTTTCTGCTAAGAGCGGAATTTATCCTTGTTGCACACGTGTAACCGTGCAGTGTACGTTGTCAATTAATTACTGAGAATATTTAGAGCATTTTGATAAAATTCATCAGTCAGTGTTTTAGATACTCGGTTGCGAGAAATCTGGCAGGTTTAAAAAATCATAGAGAAATTAGTAATTTGTCAGATGAAAATCGTAGTCGAACATTTCCCGTCTGAGCATCAAAATTTCAATAATAAACTATACATCTGCTTCTATTTACATTTTACTACCACTTTTCACCTTTACATCGTGATTCTTGTTCACAGCTATCCGTCATAGTCACGTTTTAGATCTCAAGTCTAAATATAATTCAAAAGTCGATCGATCGTAGTCACTGAGATTGATGTGTGACTTACTTAGCACTAATTGCATGATTGATTTTCACTGGTGGCCAAAGTGTCGACACAAATGCTTCTTTGTAGAATGCCTCGTGTTGATTCAAATCATCACTGTGAAAATACATAGTTCAAGTGCAAGAAAACATGCTACGTGTATAGATATAATATAGTTCATTGGAACATTCATATTGAGTAAGACATTTAGAACAGATGAATCTTTTAAGAAGAATCGACAAGCATCGTGAGACAACTTTGGCCATGAGTCCTGCTATCGTGTTTGTTACTTAGCCGCTGTGCGTCACTGTTTGTCAAGGCTTTCTTCGCTGTAATCACCACAACTTACTTTTAATTTTTGTCTCCTCAACTTTTTGTGCACAACAGTTGCACATCCACAACAAAGAGATCTACTTCTCTTATCAATGATTACTCTGAAAAAGTTGAGCAGCTTCGATTGTCAGTTAATTCGGCAATACCATGTTTTGCCAATGACCTACGATGGATAAGATAACGAAAGACGTCTCAAGAGCGCAGAAAGATGGTTGGATCCAAACGAACAGTGACGCACAACGCAACTATGAAGTGAAACATTAGATTGAAAAGATCATTATCGAGTAATCATCTGCGAATTTACAGACCAAGGAATCGACTCCAGCATTTACCTGCAGAATCCATCTTCAACCTCCAATAATGCTCTAAATTGGCTCTCATCTTATGACAATGATCTCATTAATCACGAGAAAGAGGAAAATGTGTACGAACCCTTCGATGGTGATTATTCACGCGCCGGAGCATCCAGACAGAACTCCTCTCGTGTCTGTATTCACGAGGGAAGTGTTTATCGTGTGAATGGAGATGTAGTCAACGTACAAGACATTCCACAGGGAGCCAGCTTCTTGTTGGTTGAGTCAGAGGATCCGTCCACCTGTAGGAGAGAAGATTCATTCGATGCCCGTGCATTTAGGGCACTGAAAGCTCTTGACGATGCGGTGGATAGTGCAAACAAAGAAGATGCAGAATCACCGAGATTGTCTCAAGAAGGTTCGGAGATCGCTGCCATCCCTCCAGCCCCACCAATCACCCATTCCGTCCCTATTCCACCCGCACCTCCCAATCCTGGACTAACACAGAAGAGCGATGGTCCTGTGATGAACGTCAAGCGTCTCAACTGGGATAAACTAGAAGTCGGTGATCTTCAGGGGACGGTGTGGGGTCAGATCAGCTCGGATAAAGCCCTGGAAGAAGTGGTCAACTTCTTGGAGCTAGAAGAGCAATTCGCGATGACTCGTCCGAAACCAAGTGAGTTCAACATCAATGCATATGGTTTACATAAAGAATTTGATTAGTAGTATCAGTATTCATTTTTCGATTTGTCATCATTATTTATAGTGTCATTAAAAAATGTGTAAAAAAGCGTGCATGGGACACTTTGTATAATCTTTGAATATCGGAAAAAATGCAAGCTATTAAGTCAATACAAGACACCAACACCCTTGATTCCGCGACCGCACTCGCCGGACCTAGGAATCGAACCGAAGTCCGTGGTGGAGACGAGCTCGCACCTTCCTCACTAGGCCACGCTGACGGTTCAGAAGGAATGCGAGTAAAGACAGAAGTCATCTCCAAGTAATATCGACAGCATATTGTCCTATTATTATTGACAGAACGCTACCAGCGTTCATATTGTAGCGAGACAGCAAACAGCATGTCACACAACCACGTCACAGTGTAGATTGACAACAAGGGTCTGTCGTAGTACATTTAATATCGAAAGAGAATGACAACTATTAAGTCAATACAAGACACCAACACCCTGGATTCCCTGACCGCACTCGCCCGACCTAGGAATTGAACCGAAGTCCACGGTGGAGACGAGCTCGCCCCTTCTTCACGTAGTACAGAGCTCGCACCTTCTTAGCATAATCTTTGTCGCTTATTTACATTTAGTATAAATCTTCATTAGTATGAGAAGTCTGCATCTAAATGCCTTACGTCAGAGTTACTATGTAGAAGCATTCAAGAACTTATTTACCCCTGCCCAATCACCATTGATCAGTTTGTCTTATTTAGATCAATTCGTCATAAAAAATTGAGTTGCTCTGTTTTCATCTTTCAACTAGACTGCAAACTGGGTCGCTTGCTCCAATGGCCCTAGCGATCATTCTACGCATTAATGTGTAGTTATATGCAGCCTACTTTGCTATTTGCGCTATACTTTGAAAAAATGTTTCAAAACTGTGGTGACCACAGTACACTGTGCGTAAAATTTTTTTTGAATGTACATGTCATCGTTAGTTGTAGTTCATTATAAAAGCATTTGTTCTAGAATAATCATCAATGGTGTCATTTTCCAGAGCCGGCGATCGAAGGAGTTAAGCAAATTAAGAAGATTTGCATCATGAATCAGAAAAAAGCATATAACATATGTGAGTTGTGCTCGCTGAGTAGTGCATGTATATCTGTATATGGTATTTGTAAAGGCTTTCGATCCGTGATTCATGGTTAATGATTTAAGACAATATCATCCAAATTTCACTTCGCAATTCTAAATTCTCTTAGAAGGGTAGGATGGATAATGTCGTTTTGAGATATTTCTCAAACATACACGCTATCTTGAGCTATTCATTCAATAATTTCTCAACTATCCAACGCCGCTATATTGACTAGCTCTTTTTAATTAATTCCTGATCTTGTTACAAATCAGCAAAGCGTTATTGAGGCTGTCTCACCATTATGCATTCAATTTCCTTGTCCTCAATTTTACAAGTACATCAGTGTCGCTGTTTCTTAAATGGGTATTGATTAAGTGCAATGTTTGCTTTTCTCACTAATCTACGATATTTTTTTTCAAGCATTCCTCTTCAAAAAATCCATTCTTCTTTCATAAAGTCTTCTCATAATCATCTTTGTGATTGGCTATCGGTGGGTAGACACAATAGAAGAAATAGTGTTCATTGGTTTCGATCTCTGTGTGTCTTGTTGATATTTCTCTAACTCAGTTATCATGTTTTTGACCCACACATGGACTGATCTTCTTGATCGTTATTAGAAGCCACAGCATCTTTTTGAAATAAAACATTGTGTCGGTGAAGGTTCCGCAAACTCCGCTTTTTCAGCTGCTTGTTGGCTATGAAATCGTCATATGCGGCCGCCGGTCTCTTATCAATAAGCAATGATATATTCATAGATTGACATTGACTCATGGATTATTTTTGATTTATGCCTATCTGTTTCTGTCAATCTCAGATTTCGCATAGTCCTTACGTTAAATGGTAGGACTAAATCATACCCGCGACCTACATATGCAATAATATGAATGAGTTCAATACAATTAATGTAGTTGATTTTTCATTTTCTTTTAGTTGAGTTTCATTTTCTGCAGTGCTATAACTGTACAGCTGTAGAATTATAGCAAAAGACTGAGTAGTGCTCCGCTTCGCGAGAGAAGTTGAAGTATTCTATATTTTACTATTAAGTGTTAATCTTTCACTTATTCAGGGCTATTATTCAATAAAGAAAAGAAATAATATAGAAAATGTAAACGAACATTCCATAAGGATATCAATCTGGAAAACGAGACAATGTTTAACGGAGCTTGTGGATAATGCTTGCTGGAACCGAAATTCATGAATGTAAAACTACTGAATTAATGCACATTATTAGACAATTTAAATAGTATGCATTTTAATTTGTAAGGAACTATCTGCATGTTGAAAATACATGCATTATATATCATGTAAGACATATCTAAGTTATTCTAAAAATTATTACAGTTTCTTTCTATCTTCAGCCATTTTACTCGCACACCTCAAATTACCTGTCAATAAATTGCGCGATGCTTTATACGAAATGAATGACAGCATTTACACCCCTGAGTTTCTGACTCAGCTACTCAACTATGCTCCAAATCTGGAAGAGGTAAGCCATTTTTATTACATCAAAAATTCATTGTACCTTCAAACCAGCATTCATTGATCACTATCGATGCCGTGGCCTTGTGGTAGCGTTTTCGCTTTTCATTCGGTATATCTGGGTTCAAACATTCGAAAATTTCAATTTCTTTTTTATTGTATTCGGTATGTTGTTGGTCATTGTTGCATTTTAATCTCTAATCACACATCGACAATTCATTGTCCGTTATGTATCATCACATTCATTGCCTGACGATATGAAGTAGATGCTTCACGAAATATATTGCGAACTTCAAAAAGTGATCGATCTTTTCACCTCGGTCTTCCCAAGTTGGAAACAATGACTGACGACCCCAGCCTTTTCAAATGAAACTTATAATTGTCAGAATCTGAATGAAGTGGCGGTTTTATGATACTCTTTCCCCCTCTAATTGCTGATCGGAAAATTTAAATCAGAAAACTGCTATTAATTTCCCCTTGGAAATTGACAGGCAAATAAACTCTTCTAAGAGTCATATCTGAAATCCTTAAATCAATTTAAATCTTAGCGGAGATGTAATTGTAAGCGAAACAAAGTCTCCTAGAAGCCATAAGTCTCGATATCACAGTACTTTGTCTTCAGTTTTAATGTGGTAGAGATGCAAGGCGAAAACACTGGGTGGAGGGTAAAAAGGTGGCAATTAGATATGAATGCTACAAGTGTTGTCTGATTTCCGGGGAGCAATTGTGATCGAATTTTGCATATCCGCCCAGAAAAAGAAATTGTGGAAAAACAAATAGTGTAATGTCGGCAAGTATCTAAAGTAATTGCTAAGTATTTGAAATGTAACTGAAGAAAGACGGAGTAATTTGTGATTGTAGTAAATTGCATTGATGAAGATGTAGTTAGTAATTGCAATCAATTACACTGCATGAGTAATAGACACAAGGCTGGACATTGATGAATAACGAGTTGATCATGAGTATGCGAGAAATGACAATGTATGCATCCCATAACTTTCCAGACGGAGAAGTACGATTCGTATACTGGACCACTTGAAGCGTTAAGCATTGCAGATCAGCTTGGCTGCCTTATGACCCGAGTGCCTGGCTATGAACAACGTCTGAAAGCGATGCTCTTTAAGGCCAATTTTGGCGAGAAAGCAAACGAGTTAAGGGTATGCTTAGATGTCGTTGGAAGAGCCTCTCGAGAATTAGTGAGCAGCCGTCGACTTGCACGAGTTTTCGAACTAATTCTGGCAATGGGAAATTTCCTGAATAGGGGAAACACGCGGATTGGAGGTGCTGAGGCTTTTCGGATTTCATCTTTGGAAAAGGTAAGTTCTACCGATTCACATTTCCGACGAAAGTATTGTATCAATTGAAAATTATGAAATGTGATAGAAGCCGAGTTAAATTGACTCCACCTCTAAGGTGTATAATTCTTAAAAAGCTTAACACTCTTTAATTCTCCCATAGATTTTGAAATTTACTCCAGCATTCCTCTTAGCTGATTAAATCAGAGGGTCACGGAATGCGGCCACAAAAGGTACAAGAGATAGCATTGAAAACTTTCTGAGCAGGTCTTCATTGGGCCTGGCAGTTCATGATTCTGTTTTTGTGACCTTTTGATCATTATCCGCTTATGCAATGGCTATTTTCAAAACATTGAAGCAATATATTCGGACGTTCTGTGTATTGCACGGGATTACACAATCCTGCAAAATTCTCTTTGAGCAGCGTTCATATTATTACATTGAAAAGTTTAAAATCAAGTATTTCTCGATATTGAGAGTGGGGCCATTAGAATCGTCATTTTTCGTAGAATTTTGCCATTTTCGGAACGTGCGAGAAAACGTTGACCCACAAGCGTTGAAATGTCTGTTAAAAAAGACGTTCCTCACAAATGGGAGAGGATGGTGTGCCGGTGTGGAATTACCAAAGCAATCAAACGTGTCCTGAAATCACGATGCTGCGATGCAATTTTGATATTTTTGAAAATCGCAGAATCATGTCCTCAATCATTGCCGTATGAGAAAGAAGTAAACATAGGAATCAGGCGCTCTATAATAATAAAGGACTAGAACGGCCAGAGACATTGAAAGCAATACACGTCGTGGACATGTGTTGTCATGACAGCGGTACCTAAACAGTGGCAGCTTCCATTGCTTGACAATAGGAAGTTGCCGGCATCCTATCAGTGTCTTTGTAAATATTCAAGGTTATTATCATTTCTCTTTATATATAGAGGCATTTTGATAAAATAACTTACAATAAATTGTTTTGCGGCAAGAATCTAAATCTTTTGCGGGTTTCAATAATTCGATTCTTCTATAGATCGAGCAATCGGCGCAAAGCCGATCAACTGAAATTGCCATCAACAAACAGCTGTTGTCCACTCTACTCCATAGAAATAAACTGTTTATCTGAAGTTGACTAGAATGGAAATTGACTCAAGGTCGCGGCACATCCGGGGGAACTAAGTTGGGGCATGAAGAACCAATTAAGAGCTTCGATTTACTCATGTGACTGATTCTAACCCAATGATACAGACGTTGGCAGGTGCATCTAAGTGAAAATGCGTGCGATTTATGTGCCGTTATTGTGCATTGCATGAAGCTTAATTTCCATTCTAGAGGTTTTATTGTTGTCAATTTCTATGCTCTACTCTCACTAACTTAACGAAAAGTCGAATTTCTATGGAAATTAATATCCAAATCGATATATAATGAAAGATTGAAGAAGTCAGCTTAAATTCCAGGGAGTCGAAAATTGTTAAAATATCGACAATTTCAACATATTGCGCATCATCATAGAGATGGAATCAGATTAATTTGAAACTCATTTAAATTAGGCCAATGCTACAGCACGTGCAAAGCACCAAAAAAGTCAAAAGAGCAGCACCTGATTGCTGTATTATTTGAATGTCATTGAAGGCAATTATAGAAACACTTACAAGAGAAAACTTTATCGGTGCCATAAAATAGAATGGTAATGATTTATGTATCATAAAACAGAATTTCAATGAAAACAAGTATTCCTTATCAAAATTCAGTGTTACATTAAAGTTGAAAATGTTATTGAAATCTCCTTTGAATTACTTGCGTGATAGGCATTAATATAGCGAAGGAACCTCACGGTTATTTAATTTCATTTAGGGCGATTAAAATTCAATTAAAGTGAAATTTGGAAATGTCAATGAATTGCGAGTAAAAACTCTGGTCAAAAGCTACGAATATTCATGTAATCCATTTTAAAGAATACATCGATTATACACAGTTATGAAAATTCCTAAACATTTTGCTTTTGATCCAAACATCGGTTTCACTTTGTTAATGATTTCATTTAAATTCAACATCAAGAGAAATTGAGATATCTTTCACTATAATAAGATCACTACAACCTGCCGCTATCTACATGGCCTTGAAAACGTGAACTTAAAGCTACATTTTTATTCTGCGACTGGTAATTTACTTTTTGGTACATGTGTCCTGGAAATATGTCAGACCGGCGAATTTGTTCAATCTTTTCTAGACATTTGTGACAGCTTGAACAACCTATATATCTTATCTCACACACCAACATGTACTAATGCTGGTAAGAAGATTTTGATGAAATACTTTCTCGGAAGAAAATTCCATCAAAAGAGAAATTTGGGACTTCGCCCTTACTAAGAAGCCGTTACTAAGAAGCTTGTTATTATCACACCCATTAATCATCGTCAGACTTAAGTGAAATTTTTCAAGTACTATATTACTTTTGGATTTCTAAGGCATTTCATTTGTTTACAGAAATCTCGTGTGCATTAGTGAGAAACCCAATCAGAAATACACATTTGCAGTGCATTCAAGATTATGTGGGCCATTATTTTCAAAAGAAATGCACTAGACGTAATGGCCTTCTATAGCTTATTATCTGTCGTTTGATTATCTTTTCTATGTACATGCACGAATTCCAGTGTCCCATATTCGAGTATATAATTTTGTTGGATTTCTAAAAACAGATTCCGGTTGAATGGAACACAGCCTGTTTACTTTTTGTAGTTTGAAATCAATCATATTCTTCATTTTATACCATTTTATGAATAGACATTGAATAAACAGAAATTAAATTAAAATTGGTTTCGAAATTAAATCTCCTAAGATTCAAATCAAGATATTAAATTTTGTAACTTGATTTGTATATATGCCACATTAATGGAGAACCCAAGTTTTGTATCACTTATTTTTATTACTTATTCATTCCATTTGTGCACTTGCGGATTGGAGAGCGCCACCAGTCTTCATCAGGACTACTTCAATTCATAATTTAAATTAGTTGGCATTATGTTCTATTATAAATGGCTGCTGGGATGATTTTCATCATCGTATGAGAATTACCCAAGGTCGACCCAAACGCCAAGGTCCAACCTTGCGCTAAGGGCATTGCGCATTTTAACGGGCGTGATGTTGAGCACGGTCATTAATGATTTTTCAGTAGACACAATGATTGATCTGTTTATATTCACATATCTGTTAAGCGTCACACATTCAGTAGGTATGTGGTAGATTGCATAAACGAAGATCTTTTTGTTTTATCCTAACTTACCGTTTTATGAAGCGTCTTTCGACCTAATCATAGTTCACATAATTCAGTAGGCGTTTAGACATTAGGTTTAGGCCTATTCTTGTTCGGGTTGTTATATCCCAGGGTTCCGCAAACTTTAAACCCTTTCGGCCATATTCAAGTAAATATTTTTCGTTCCGGCGCATTTTAGAATTATCATCCTCTATACACACATAGTGGTATCAAAACTGCTTTTTTATTTGCTTCATTTAATCATCCGAACTAAATGATCCCCGAACTAAAGATTATATTATTAATTTGATTTTAAACTAACAAAAAGATTTATTTGATAGAAAACAATCATTGATTGAACGATCGAATTATGATTGATCACAGAAAGAAAGAACATCAATGTGCTGGATGCGCCTGAATTTCAGAGCAAGGTTTATTGAAATTCGGTTCGAATTTTTTTACTCGTAGATTAGTCAAGCACCCAATCGAAAAATTGCAGACAAGATAGTCAGTGAAACTGACTACGGGACGTACGCTGCCCTAACAACCCGTGTATTTTGTAGAGGCGATGGTGTTGTTGAAGATAGCGTGCGCACGTTACGTCTGAACTTCTTCGCTGCCAGTGTCTTCAATGCGTCAGTATGTGATTCGCCGCTTTGGATTGATTGAAATGAAAGCAATGAAAACTATTAAATGAGACCCCCTTCAGGCAGCAAAACCCAAATTTTTGGATCGAGCCAACCGGCCGCACATCATGCTTTAGCTGACCGCATGCGGCCGCAAAAACGAATTTGCGGAACACTTATATCCATATTGACCTGAAATTGACCATGACTACTATAATGATAAATGTAAACAATCTTATTGTCTGATCAGTGTTCATAAGTACTAGATAGGAAGAATGCACTTTTCATTTATTTTTTACGATTTTGGAAGTCACAGATTTCAGTTTGTATCAAATATGATCCAATGGGAAATCAAGGTGATTCAAAATTAACTTTGAGCAGCATTTTTATTGATAAAGTAATTATCGAAGCAATCATCAACGGCAGTCTGTGTGCCATTTACATGTTAACATCTTGCACGCAAGGAGTCAAGCATCCATGAGCATCTACAAACTTCCTTATTAGACAACATGTTCCCTCTAGAGATTTCCATCATTATTTCTGATTACAATACCATCAATTTGCGTTTCAGAGAAGCTATCTACATTGTATATAAATAAAATCATTAGGACCTATTCTGAATAATGGGGATTAAAACTGTGAGCTCCAAACATTGATATCTCGATCTATCTTCGACTTTTGAAAATTTTTGTATGATCCTTCTTCTGTAAACAGGCCGTCATGCTGGCGAAAATTTAGATAGACTTACATTTCAGCAGCAAGGCTTTATTTTGTTAGTTATGGCATTTTGGGTCATGTATACTTGAATCATATGAAAGTGAGGAAAAACAATAAGTTACTGATTAACCAATTGAAAAATACTTTTTCCATCTTAGCATTCTCTATTTTTCTTATTACAAAATGATATCAATAAATTTTATTATTATTATTTTACTACACCCATAAGTGCATAAAGCACCAAGGCAGAGGGAGTTTTCAACATGCAGGCGTACAAAGTAAAGTCGACAAATTCATTGATTATCATATATACAGGTAGGCCTACTGGGAAAGTAACAGAGTTCCCTTTTCAAAATAGCAAATTGTGCAAGTTCTTCTTGAAGCTCGGTAGAGATGTAGAGTTCACAATGTCAGGGGGTAGGGAATTCCTGTCGTCAATGACACGCTGGGAAAAAATATTCACGGGCTTGAACCCTCAAAAGGTTTTTAAGATTTTGAAGTCATGGCCACGAGTCCTTGGAGTCACAGGGTTGAAGAACTTCGCTGGATCGAATGGGGTAAGGGAATGAAAAATTCTGAACACGGCTATTAAGAACTATTTGACACACATTATTCCAGAGGCCATATGCTATAGTGCACAAGTTACGATTTGACCCTAGACGAAGATGGCCTGATTGAGAGACAATATCAGTATTTTTTAATTCAGTACATCTGGGATAGAGAGCAGCATTGCGATATAAAGAGGATTACGATTTGAAAATATGGGACATTGGGCCTATTTGAAACCTGTTGAAACACATTTTTCTAGTCAGCTAAATCTAGCCGCTGAAGCAGCCCTCGAAGTCAGAATTCGAGGAGATCCATAAGGAAAAAGTCAGAACGTGTGACATCGAAACAAGCGTCCTCAAGATGCTCAAACCCATGTAAGTAGATAATTGTAAAAACTAAGCTGAAACCACATATCTCACTGAAATGCAAACTGAAATTTATTTATCATGTAAAAGTATATATTGAATGGATCTGTCGAAGATAACATTTTTATCTATAGAATTAGCATCAATGTAGGCCTATCAAAAGTTTCTATAAGATCAGATTCTGAAAATATCTTCCGGATAAACTACTAATGGCTTCTCTAAAATTAATGAAGAATAGAAGGTGATGCTTTGGTGTGCTGGTGTTTGCTTGACTTAACGAAACATTTCTAATTATGATACTCTCTTATGTGCTGATCAAACGCCATTCCCCATTTGATTAGAAAATAGAACTTTTGCAAGTATTCACAGATTTATGGAAATATTCCGTTTGGAGAGAAACGTTTGGTGACATTTCGCTTCATTTATATTCATCAGATTCAAGGCAACCCATTGTTTGATATCTTGGTACACCGACACGAAATAGGGTGATTGATCATGTACCAGAATTAGACCGGTGATGCTGTGTCGTCTGCATGTGTAAGTATTTAACTAGTGGCAGTGACATCTTGTCGCCCACCTCGATCTGAAGGTCAGACAACAATCTGAAGAGGAGTGGAGAAATGAAAATATGTTTTTGTGATTATTTCTTTGCTTATATCATTACTTCTGCTTATCTAGCACTAAAATTTCCGTGAATTTGACTTTTTTGAAACTGTGTAATAATAACAAGAAAAATCACTTGCGTGCAAAGCATTAGGAAGACAGTCAATCAAATAAGACCTATGCTTGATAGATATCGTGGTTTGTCAAAGCACGTTAACTCATACAGTGCAAGATAGACGCATCAACGGTGCTTTAGCATATTATGATATTTCACTGCTGGCACGAATTACAGAATCACACAAATACGGCTTTCCGCAATTCAGGACGCAGATGCGTATTTAGAGTGTTTCTGAGAGTATTTGTTTATGGATAGTTGCTCATGATTAGTGTCAATATGTATTGCATCAAGCAGCGGTACTCCTGAAAGTGATATCACGATTTTTATATGGTCTGTGTATGTGCTAGGCCTAGCAATGTTTTAGCCGTGTAGTCGAGCCTTGGGAGCGCTTCAGGAAGTCGCTAGGAAGGGCTTCCGAATTAAATGTATCATAACATCCCATCAAGGTATGACCAAACAGCACTAGGTGACCATGTCAGCAGCACTCAAACCTTCAACAGGGGAGTGATGACTTTCATTCACTTATGAACACAATAGCCTATCTTTTCTTCTTTGATCGACTGTCACTACAGCAAATTGAGGTAATAAGCAGCAATAGCAAAAAGAAGCAGGGTTCAAACTTCAATAAACTGGACAAAATCTATTTTCTCAAAGCATGTTCTTACTGTCATAAAATCAGGGAGCAATTGCGAATGCACATGCAGAGGAAGTAATTAATTGAATGTGAATTCTGACATATTTTGACACGTGATTTTCTTCGAAGTTTTTATTGTATAAAAGAAGGACTTGCAGACAATCTGTTTGTATATGTATTGAGTGCAATATTTCGCAGATAACCTGTCTGCATCATCAGGCATAGTGACATGAGCTCGTCGTAGACGCTAGGATGTAATGGAGGGATTTGCAGACTATCTATTTATATGCGTCTTACTGACATGAAATTAGGTAGCAACTGTAAATGCATATTTCATAGTGAATCTCACTTCCGGTGTCACAACACCCGGAATGAATGTAAATGCACATGCAGAGGAAGTAATTAGTTGAAGGTCTTACATATTTTGACACGTGAATTTCTTCAAAGCTTCAAAGCTCTTCAAAGGAATTGACCGACGCTGTACTTAGCTGCTTCACACAGCAAAACTATTCGATAATCTAACTACATGTGGGTACAATGAGTGCAGCGGGGACAATGCAAAGCTGTCAATCTGATGAACAGCTTAGTGATGGAAAGTAGTGACGAACGCATTATGGAGTGATTTTGACTTATTATATTGGCGCAGGTATGTCGATGATACTTGGGAGGTATCACCCCAATCTCAAGTGTCGCTTTTCTCGATCATATTGATGATATTGAGTTATCGATTGTCTTCACGGTTGAGATTGAAATTCAGGAATCGATTCTTTTTTGGACATTGATATTAAAAGAATGCCGTACTTTTTCATTTGGATTACCATTATTCAATAAACCAATGAACTCAAATCGGCTTTTGCCATTCCATTCGTAGTCTAGTGTTATTCCCATAAAATATCGGTAATGTCAAGCATTACGAAACGCGCTAGTCTCATCGGCAAGGATAGTGAGAAACGCGCTTCCAACTGGGCAAAATTCATGACGTGCTTTCTGCGAATGGTTAACATGCACATTTATCCACCTTAATTCTTTTCGTGGTTCTTGTTATGGTAAAAATCATGTTCCCGACGAAAATGCGTAATTCCTTACATCAGTAAAGTCTCCGAATCTGTTTCAGCGTTACTTGGTCGTTTTGATATCTCTGTCTTCCATAAACCCATTTGTAATATTAAAGATGTGTTAGGACTCCCAAAACACACAGTGAATCTTCGTTCTTCTGGGGGCGTCAAACATAAAATTCCTTGTAACGAATGCGATGTATGATATGTAGGGCAAGACGACAACAGTTCCTGTGCTCGTCTGAATCAGCAATCAGCATCAAGCGACCCTCCGTATACTTGCATCCTGACAATTGGGCACTTGTTGAGCGCGCTCTGGAAGAGAATCACACAATTAATTGAGATTCATCCCAAATTCTTTGTCATTAGTCGCAGTACAAGAAGCAACTTTTTCTTGAGGCGTGGTATACCAAAAGAAATGTGTGTCTGAATAGATGTGACATATTTCTTCCGTCCTTATAAAATGAATTTTAATCTTATGGTTATCGTCGTTTTATTGCTTTTGTTTTTGCCTTTTGTTTGACTTCATGGTTTTACTGTTTTACGACTACTTTTATATTTTTTGTCACTTTGATTGTCCATTAAATGGTGCAAGTGTAATGCAAATCAGATTGACAGTCTTTGCATTGTCCCCGCTGCACTCATTGTACCCACATGTAGTTAGATTATCGAATAGTTTTGCTGTGTGAAGCAGCTAAGTACAGCGTCGGTCAATTCCTTTGAAGAGCTTTGAAGCTTTGAAGAAATTCACGTGTCAAAATATGCAAGACCTTCAACTAACCTTCAATTAATTGTTTCCTCTGCATGTGCATTTACAGTTGCTACCTAATTTTATGTCAGTAAGACGCATATAAATAGATAGTCTGCAAATCCCTCTTTTACATCCTAGCGTCTACGACGAGCTCCATGTTCACTTCAAGCTTTTATTGGATTAGAAATACGAGTATAAATTGCAATTTGAAGCACTAGAAAATTTGCAATTTTTTGTATGAATTTTGTTGCCGCTCCTCTTGTTTTACTAATGCATAATCCATTGCAACAAAAAAATGACAAATTTGAAAAATAAGAAATTTTGTTAGATCGTTGGCTTTGACTTAAATCAATGGGAGATGTCTATCAGCAATGGCAAAATCCTGTATCAAGTAATACAAGTTTTGGACTTTAAGAGTGACATCTAGGCTTTGGATCATGAAATAGTGATTTCAATAATGGCATTGAATTTCTTTTGTGACGTTGACTTCAAATAAAGAAAAACGGAGTTCCAAAGGGAATGTGTAGCATTTATCCAAGATATTACAATGTCAAGATTGAACATCACTTTGTCTGTGATGATTTCACTTTGTCGATAACTTCTGCGCTATGTCTTTCATGAATTGCTAAGTTCCTCCATTATTCCCTGACTGTCCTTGTTAAAATCCAAAAACTGTATCTATTACTAGATACATGGTAGTTCTAGTTATTCGGCATGCTAAATGTTGAATTTAAATGTTTTAAATCTATTCTCCAGAATATTTTGTAATGATAACCAAGAATGTTGAAATTTTCCAAATTATTCGTAATTTCAGCTTGAATCAACAAAAACGTCTGATGGGAAATCATCCCTTCTTCATGTCCTGGTTGAGACTGTCCAAAAACGTTATCCGGATTGTGTTGAACTGCGTCGAGAGCTGCCGAGTGTTCCGGAAGCCGCAAGAGGTATGCAATCATCCCGATATTTGCTTAAATATACAATTGAAATGTAAATCCTGCATGACAAATATTGTGAATCAATTATGTTAAAATACATCAATTTTGTAGTGGAACAAAGTGGTAAGATATTAAGTTTGTAGATCTTCAAATTGTGGTGAAAAGTAGCATGTTCAATCATTTCACCGACCGTATACACAAAACAATACAAACGATTTAAGCAAAGATAAATGCTCGTTGAATAGTGCGATACCATAGTGTAAGCAATCGCGTGATAGAATTGTAATTTCGAAACCGGTAGTACGCACAGAATTCAAAACTCCTTGATGCGGTGCCAGCATGTTTATTTTTCGCTTCAATGCATCTAGATGGTAACAAATTCACTTTATTAACAAAGCGTGCGTGCTTCTTCTTTAAGTTGAGAAATGTTGAAGATCATAGAAAAGCATACAGTCAGTTTTAATTGCTGATTACTATTAAAAGAATGAAGATGGACCGAATCAGACTGAGATTATTGAATCCGTTGGAAGATCTAAATAAATTTTCCAGCAACAAAGCGCAGCAAAGGCTCTGCAAGAAGTTTAAGGTTCTCAATGTAATGATGAAGTAATATTCTAAATTGACAGATCTTCGGCGTCCTGCGCCTTTGTTGGTCGATCTTATAATGACGCTCATTATGCAAAGTTATTATAAGATCGACCAACGGGATCCGAAGATCCATTTAGAAATTTACTTCATTATTACATCGACGACCTTACACTACTTGGGGAGCTTTTGCTTCGCTTTTTTGCCGGAAAATCATTATGATCTCCATAAATTTCATGACCTAAACGTACTTGTATCTAGAGATTCTACTCAGATATGACTATTACTTCATCCCAAGTATAACATATGATAAGCAAACTAGAAGCACTACGCATCACTATATCCAACGACAATACGGTGTAGTAGATAATGCATTTTAGCAAGCGTCATTAATTCGAGGATCATTTAAGGTAACTTATGACTATGGGTTTAGTCTCCATCATTCAAAGCAGACTTGCACTTATGCACATGTACACATCTCGGAATATCGTATTTCATCTAAAGCAATAGACGTACATACTTTCCATAGCTGCTTTCATGCCACCATTTTTATTTGCATATTTCGCTGCCCATCATTTCTCATACGATGCCTCAGAGATTTTTAAATGAATATTTGAACTGTTCCCATAATTCGTGCAGTGTGTGTGATGATGTCAGGTATGTGTTCAGTAAAATACAAAATTTATTTAATGCATTTCATTCCTTCATGATCATGATTCTTAATGACTTCGGCAACTTGAAGACTGTTGCGAACATGCATTGACTTGACTAGTGACTGATCTTAATGATCTAGGCCTACAACTGACCTCAATCATATTGATAGATGCATTTCAGTTATATTTATTTATTCTCATAATGCTTTCACATCACTGCTTTATTTGCATATTTTCCTCTCGATCATTTTTCTAAATCGTGAATGAAGTGCGAAGAAATTTCAAATTGTTGAGGTGATGGATGAAAAAGAACGCAAAAGACCAGAATTCATTGATTCATAAAAGTCGCAGTTTATGAACTTCAGTTTTACATTGATGTCTGATGATCAACTCCTGCCTTTAGCCCGGCTTCTGTCTTCAAAATGTCGTGAATTCATGATTATGGTGGTTTAGTGGCTATTTAAATGTGTCAAATATTTCATATATTTCGAGAACACATCGTTTACATGAGGGGATTTTAACACATTTGAAGATGTCTTTTTTGATTCAAGCATGTTGAAATGCAAGTTCGTATATAACATTTTGTCGAATAGATTGCCAAGTTTCAGGAAAAAAGGCCTGATTTCATATTAATTTGTGCGGGAAGGAAACCTAGAGCCAATTAATGGTTATGAAATCGATCTTTGTAGCGAGGCCTTTCATCAGTCGGCTATCATCAGGGCCACAGAGATAAAATGCCTTGTCTACGTGTTTGGGTCTAAAGATGATTTTCCTCAATACTGATGGTTACGGCCAGAACTAGTCACCAGAGGCACAAAGATCAATTTTCCATTAAACGTAATGCAAATTCTAGCCTGAATTCTGACGAACTAGAACATTGACACCGCATTGAACGCACACAGTCAGCAAATTTAGATCGTGAGCAGTCGGACGGTGTGAGCAATATTTCCATTTCACGAATTTATCACTAAGAATAATTGAATCAAAGATAAGTACATTTCACTTGACAGTTTTGCCTGCAATCTGACCACTGAGGTTCGTGAGTTCGCCGATGCGAGCTACTTCTGCAACGCGCGCTCTTGGTCAATCACGCAAGTCAAAGAGAGACGAATATTTTTCAAAGTGATGCATTTAGTATTGATAAAGATGCATTGCTTTCTAATACAGCAAGGTAGGATTAGATAGGATTATTTCTGCTCATGACCTAGACTAACCTGCACGCAAAAGAATCTACCTATGTGGTCAGGCCTGACAAGAGCTGTGCCGGCTGAAAGGCCTCGCTACAAAGATCGATTTCATAGCCATCAACTGGCTTTAGGCTTCCTTGTCGAAGATTGATGATAACAGTATTCTGTAGTCAATAGGCTTCAATTCCTATACTTTCATTCCGTTTTAAAGTACTGAAACTCTACCCTTCTGCATCCAGCTGCTGCAAAATGTCATCTCGAAGATACTACAGAAAATAGACAAGATTCATTCTGCATGCTATTTTCATTATTTTAAATGCAAACGTATTGTAGCAATTTAACATTCATCGAGATGGTTTGTGCATCGCTAAGTTACCGATAATTTAAATAAATATTTTGGCTGGAAAACAGCTAGTTGATTCTTGAAAAAAGGATTTCTCTATTTTAACTAAGAAAAATTTCAGTGATTAACTGGAATCTGATCGCTTGCGAAGTAACCATTATCATTTTTGCACTTTTAAAGTCAATATGCAAAGTCTACTCACCGGTCTCTTCCTTTCCTATATAAATTTGTCAATGATCTTAAATGGTTCTGTCAATGTAAGCAGCTTTCCTAAATGGGTTGTTTGTGTATTGAGTATTAATTCATTTATATTGAAATTTAGAATTAAAATTTATCAATTTGAATGAGTAGGAAACATTCTTGTTTTCCTAATTTTATATTTTTTACTTTTTCTTAGAAACTATCTTCATTATTTAAAATGCATTAGCCCTAAATCTAGTTAATAGGAAAGCTTGTAGATGTCAAGTGGTTGCAGTTTCCTGATGTAATGCGAAGTAATAAGTTATCCAATTCAGATTGTTCGTCCTCTTCAGTTTCAATAGCTCACTTTTTTATAAGTATTTTCCTTTAATCCATTCCTGACTTTTTTGAGAAGTGCTAATATTTTGGTATGAGTTTCACTCACCTGACTTTCAATAGCAGTAGAATTGAACACTGTATCAAACAATTCACATTAATGAGACAATTTGGAAAGTAGTAGAAGTAAGTTATAAAACAGACAAATCTGGATTTCCCAATAATATTTCACTGTCACTTTCTACAGTTAGAATAAAAAGCATGCGGAAATTATGCGATTCACTTGATGGGTTCTAGAATTTTCCAGCAATTTGCCTGACATATTCGCAATATTTAAAATCATTCCATATTAAATTGTGTTACTATTAGGCGATTATTCTTCTTGATCTTGCAAACAAGCAGGAAGAGGTGCGTATTTCGTTTTCTATATTTCAGTTAACTCGCCTTTTACATTGCTTTGTATTTTTGTAGATGAGAATTCATACCGGTACCTCATGTTTTGGTTTAGGATTAGATATCCATCTTTACCGATAATGAAATTATCTGAATACTTATTGTAACTCTTCCAGGCTCGAATGCAGCTTTAGTAGAAGAGTTGAAAGAACTGAAATCAATGCTTCAGGTAGAGTGTGGTATTTTTGATTTCTTGAAATGAAGTGCAATTGCTTTTGCCTTGTTTAAGTTCAATGCACATGATTCACGCTATTAACTTCTTTTTATGCATCTTGCAATCACTTTTTTCTTTGTTTTATCGTTAGGATACGGCTGAAATCACCTTCGAATTATTGAGTTTGTGCCATCCGTGGAGTTTTCAACACGTCGATTCGTCGGTAATTACGATTTGTCTCCTGGTAGTTTGATTCTGTATGAATTTTGTTACCCCTAATCCGCGAATTAAAGCATGAATCTATTTTTTCAACCAAAATACACTTGACACATGCCTATTATGTTGTATAATTTAGACAACGTGCACTGCACCGGTACTGTATGACTTACTTTACCACATTGGGGAATATTCAATTAAACATAATATTTCGAACCCAGATATAGGCGTATAAGAATGTTTACAAAGATGCACTTAAAACTTCGTAGCACAGATTTGTTTATCAGTTTACCTATTTATCATAAGTTGCCATTTTGCTCAAGAGTAAAATGTATTAGTCAAGCACAGCTTAATTATTTCCAAGTAATGTACAATGTCATGTACTTAATGGGCGAATATGAAATATGCATCTTTGAACAGATGTTACATCTGGTTATACATTTATTACGAAAGCTATTGAATTTTCATTTATGCCTCTTTTGCACAGTTTTCTTCCTTGCTATGTGAATAAGAATAATAATAAGAAGAGGATAAGAATTATTTCATCAAAAAAAAATTCTCCAGCACGATCTGCTAATGTTTCGGTCAAAATATGCAGATATACCTCACCTGTGACTTAATCACATACTCATATTTACTATCCATCTTGCTACTATTAATCGGGTATAGATATCAGGTCTAGATAACAAGGGTGATTGTAGGTTCAAGACATGTCAATCGCACATCTTCATCACAATCATATTGTGAATGAGATATTAGGTACTAGATAAGCACCTACACTCTTTTGTCGGTTGTTGTTGGTGTAACACCGAAAGCTTCGGCGTTTTGAAAAGTTGCATAATTGAAACCTTTTCGTTGCAGACGATGCTATAAAAAGATCTCTGGTTAAGCATTCTATCACTCGGGGAATCTAGTCACCTATTTGTAATTTCATGTCACAAATTTAAACGTGACAATTGACTGTGTAGCCGAAGTACATGTTAGTCATGAAATTTAGGGTGAAATTTTTCACAGCCACATTTTTGAAAGATTTTTCTAACCCGCTGTAATTAAATTTTAGGTTACCGTCCAACTGCACAAACTGCAGTGCAATAAGCTTGCCTTTTCTTAAAAAAGTATAGAATTTGTTCCCTACCACAAGTGTTAATGTTATGGATAATGAGGAGCATAAGAAGACACAGACATGTTCTGCGAAATAAGTTCATTATGTATTAGTTTTGGTTCACATTTCCTTCAAGTTTCGTAAAGCAGACATTGAATTGTTAGTTAAGTTTTTGATGTGTACGGCATATTATTGTTACAGCATGATCTTCCCAAACATAAGTTCTTGATTCAAGACCGTGTCGTATTTGAGCTTGGACCGTGTCAAACCGCACGTGTTCTCTATTTGCATTTGGAATGTATGTATATACTCTCTTTTCTCTAATCAAATCGCACTTACTTGTGAGTTCTTTGTCCCTCTTCTTTCACTAAACATGTCATAATTTGCTGAAATGACACCAATAACGTCGATGCTTGAATCCTTGCTTCTTGCAAACGATGCTTCAACATTTTATCTTTTCTGGGCGCACTGATCAATGTCACAGCATCTTCATCTATTAAAGAAACAGAGAAATTGACATCCATCATCTGCATGGTAGCAGTAATTCATAATTCCGAAAGCACATTTCTGCCGATAGAATAAGCAAAAACAGCTTCCTAACCAGGATTTTAGCAGAATAACTGGAGGTTTAGTGGTTTTTAATAGGAGTAATTTGATTACTCCTACGTTCATATACTTCCTGTTACATGAAGACACAATTTAACCCGTGTTCAGTGGTCAGAATACGCAGTCTGGAAGAGTTTCCAATTTCAAAATCATTCTAAGAAAATAGGTATTTAGCTCAACTCATGTTTGTGAACAATCTTTTTTGAGACTAAGCTTCATCAAAATCTTGGAATTAAAAATGAGAAAATGGTTAAAAGGTGTCAACGAAAACTTGATTTTTTCAAATTATTGAAAGACGAACAAAATTACTCCGCTCATTAGAAATATACAAGCATGCGACAATTGTTTTATATTCACAATAAGTTTTTCTTGAATATTGAGTAGCCATTATTGTGCTGCATAGGGTTGGAACCGGCCGCCGGCCTGGCCCCGGTCGCAAATTTTGAAGACCGGCCGTCCGGTTAATTTAATTATGACCATGTCGATCGTTGACGACATTCAGTCTAGAATAAATTGCTCAGTCAATCGTTACAAAATTAAGAGCATCATGTAAATGTTGTATAATTTGAGAGTATTTATACGCATGTTTTGTGACACAAATATTGCGAACTGATCGTTCAACAGTTTAAATAATTATTGCTGGTACCTTATGTACGTATACATGCAGTTGAAACTCTACTTTTTTATGACAAGTTTGGCTATATCATTGCTCCAGACTCTTATACGTCAGCTCGCGGTCATCAATGTAGACTCAAAATATATGAACTTAAAATGTATTGGAGAGAGTTCTCAATTGACGTCGCAAATCACTGGAATTCCCTCACAAGTGACGAAGCAAATCTTACTTCTGTGAATCACTTTAAATCACGTCTGCACGTCGCAGACAAAACACTTCGCAGCATCAGCACTCAATCAGTGAACAAATTGTTCCTTTATCTGTAGAAAAACTTTTGTCATAATGGAACTTAGAATTTGTTGGCCGCTTTAAGTTTTCTTGTGGAGGCGGGATATCGATATACGCAAATATTGTTGCTGTATCAAATCAATGTTATTAATATATGAATGTCCGTTTGGCTTATCTGATTTTGATTATCTGTTTTCAATTTGCTTGTGTTTGATTGAAAATGTAGTTGACATGGTCATAAATTATAAAGTAGGTCTATAACTCATTACAATAGCAAACAGGTCATTACGCGCATTACTGCTCATCGCACAAAACATGTTATGAAAGTGCGAATAACTGCATCGTATAATATTGTATTGTAATGGGTAGCTCTCTCTTAACCAGAGTACCGGTGGGCCTACCATTCATGCATTTCATGTGTCCCACGTGCAAATTCAATAATGTCTAATGGCATAAGTTGATCAACTAATGTCTGACGATCAAAGCCTACGGTACTACCATGGACAGCTAGATAGTATAGTGATAGTATTCTAGCTGTCCATGGGTACTACGTACAAAGCCTACGGTAACCAAACGGTACAGAGACTCCAGTCACCGTCCCATCCCCTACCGGCCACTTAAATAATCCGGTTACCGAACGGCCGGTTTTGATGACACCGTCTCGGCCCCGGTCGCTAAAAACCCGTCCTGTTCTAAACCTGGTGCTGCAGACTATTAAACATTCCTGGAAGAACTTGTTCGGCAAACTTTCAAATAAGTAGTTATTTTCAAAATTATACTTCCGAATGATTTGGAATTTCAATCTTATAGGTTTGTTATAGTCGTAAAATATAAAACTTTACTTAAGAAAAATACTATACTCATGGACATAGATGGAAACACAGCAGTAGCGAATAGGAATACATCAGGTGAAATACATCAACATTTGAAGCACTGAGCTGATTGAGCGAGTGATTGGTTGTGTGAACAGACAATGAACTGCTAAAACTCAGAGAGCATGTGAAGCATTCAATTTTTGTTTTTCGTTCCAGAATATCGAAGCAATCCTTGAGAAACTGAAGAGCATTGATGAGTCGACTCTTCCTTCAACGGACAAGTTCAGCAGCTCCATGAATGTAAGTAATTCGTTGTTTATCATGTTTCAAAATGTAATGGAACCATACGCATAATCTAATTTTACGCTTTAAAGAAAATAATTGGATCGACATGAATTTTCTTGAAAGTTGCATTCGTCTTGCTATCTATTTTGTACGAATAGTGACATTTATGAATCATGCTAGGATTTGAACCTCATATTCAAGATTTAAACTTTTATCAGTTAATACGTACACTACTCGCATATCTGTAAGCTACATGTAGATTCTATATCCATTAAATAAAGATATTTCATGTAATGCGTCTCCTACCGTTATCCTACAAAACAGGTATGTGGTCTTCTAATTTTGGTGGTGACGACATCTTGGATTGCTTTACAAAACAGCTGAAGATGTGTCTAAAATATACATGCAGGATTAATATTAACGTTCAGCATTCAAGAAGGACAAGAGGCGAAGAAGAATCCATTTATAGAAAAAAGCGGATCTTCAACTATGTGAGAACATATTCCTAAAGTTTTCGGAAATGATTCTAAGCAAGCATAAGTACCGGTATATGGAATTATCTTCTCATACATGATAATGATTAAATGTTTTTAATGTTTGATGATTAAATTTTGAGCTTCATCGTCAACCGAAAATGCGAGATAAGACCCAAGCAGCTCTTTGATTCCATCACATGATCAGGAAACAACACCAAGCCTTTAGCACATCTTCCTGTTCAAAACAAAGCTCCCTATTCAATTCGCAGCCAGCATGATGTGAAGAATTCCTCAAGTATTTCTACCAATTTCCTTTCGACATACATGTATAGCACCCTGTGTCACATACGATGTTTGTCTGTAGTAACTACAAGGCGGCATCAACTAATTTGAATAGTTTGCCTCTAAGGGCGAAATACATGTAGGCCTGCCATTCGCTATTTAAGGATCTCAGCATTCAGCCACAATAGTTCGGCAGCCAGAGCTAGTTTCTGCAAGGAACGAGGCCGATAAAGGGACTTTCACAGAATGATGCACACCCTTTGCCTACTACGAATCTGTGTTTCTGCCGAGTTCTACTGTTTGCTCTTCTTGTCAGAAAGGAAAAAAGAAAAACACATGTTAATCCAATGGACGCCGATTGAAGTTTTTGGTTGAAATGAAATTGGTCTATCGGCAGACGGGCAGGTTCGTAGCAGACATAGGTTTACATCAGTCAGTGAAGTCTTATTTTCGGCCTCGCTCCTTGTAGAAACTTCTGACTCCCGTACTATCAACGATAAAGCTAGAATGGCAACATGATAAATTTAATTTTGACTGAATTTGTAGCAATTTGCTTTTTTAGCAATTTCTTCAATCAGCTACGGACGAAATTCAAGAATTATTTTCTCTGCAATCGGATTCATCGAATGATCTTGAAAAAATGCTCAGATATTTCGGAGAGGATTCAAAAACAGCTTCTGTGGATGATATTTTTGCAACCTTTTCTCGCTTCTTGATCGCCTTTGAGGTAAGACGAGTATAAGGTCATATCATTCATTGTGATATGCAGGCATAATGTTTGTAAAACTAGATAAACTAGATAGATAGGGATAATTGATTGAAATCAAGCAAATTAGTGAAAAAAAAATAAACGTTAATAGAAAGTTTCCTCTTAAAAACTAATGCATTTTTCTGGTTTGAGAAAAAATTCAAAATTCGCTTAGATAGATGTTGGTATAGGCCTATTGGAAAAAATTCGAATACATCATGATTAATTTCATAAATATTCCATGTGATAATATGATGGACTATACCGGTATATCTTGATATGGTAGATATCTATAGTTAAAGGAATCTAAAAAGCCATGTAAAAAGCTCAAGACAGAGAATACTAAGATATCTTTATAGCTACATAGATATCTTAGTAGTCCCCGCTAAGAGCATACTTAACTCTTATTCTCGAGAACCTTCGTAGGACAAACATCCTACGTCAAGAGAACGACAACTAATTCATTGCCGACCGACAAGACGCGCATTGAGTAGCCATCAATCAAAAGCTTACTTAATTAAGTATGAAATAAGGAAAATGCCTCTATCTACTTTAAGAACAACAAAAGTAGTACAATGTACATAGCTACATTAATAATGCTATCAAATAATTTTGAACGTTAATTTATTTCACATATACTTTGTCCATTTTGTGCATCTTTTACATTTCTAAGTTGGTATTGGCATCTATTATATTTTAACTTTGTCTTAATTCTCGATAAATGAAGGTGATAGTTACTTGTTGCCTGTTGAATTGACACTTGTCAACACTTGTCTTGAAAACTTGTCATAGAATAGTGCAGTTTGCAATTTCAATATACCGAAAGCCTGTATTAGACCGTTACCTGCAATAGACCGCCTATTTCCTATATTTCGGCAGTATGATAAGTGAGTACCAAGATATTTGTTTGTGTACGGCCGGTTTGATATGTGATGCATTTGCACTTCTTCATGCGTCTTTGTATCTTCTGAATGTGTATTTGACTTCTTCACTATCAACAATTGCCTACTTTAATCATTTAGTGCCTGGAAAACGAATCACAATTTGCGTTGTTGGTCGTCTTGTTTTCTGTATAGGCAGCAATCGTGCGTTCATATATGCTAGATAGATATAGAATTCATTATGTGAAGTGTTGAGCATTAATTACTAGTGCACGGGTGAACTGGCTGAAAATGTTCCTTGTCAACAATGCTTGATAATATATACACTATATATTATGCATGCTATATATTCAATACATTTCATTAAAAATCGATATCTGTAAAATATGTGTTTAGTATCATTCAATCACAAGATAATAAGTTCTACTAGTAAGCCGAAGCGTGTAAATACTTTCATTATATAACGGGCATTCAGTAAAACATTTTGTAATTTGAGCTTCATAGATGGAGCACATACGCAAATACGAGCTTTATTAAGGCGATGTATCTTCATTAATAACTTCAGAATCCAAGATGTTGAAAATTAGACCGCCACTTTCTTATAGAACGCCACCCACAGACAGAGGGTTAAAAAATTGACTGCCATGGCGGTCTATTACAGGTTTTATGATAAATGCAATGTTATAAATGTAAAAATGAGTAAACAGTTCGATTGATTTTCATCTTGAAATAAATTTAGCAATTTGGTTGAATCAAATGGTCAAACTAGTCGATATTTTGATTGTCAATATGCCGATCGCTTCTTTTTTCAGAAATGTTATATTTTTGGCTCTTACTTATTGAATCGATTTATTCTGTCTTCAATATTAAATGGCACCTTTTAGACTACATATTTCATGGAATATTGTTGTGATGAGAGTAAGACATTTTGAATATATCAAATGGTAAAACAGTATTGCATTTTCAACCCTGTTCATCATTCTTTTTGATTTTACATTGTAGATATGAAATTTGAAAACTTGTAATTTGTCACCAATAAATATACCAGTTGATAAATCACTGCAACCTAAAATCAAAGGTGTTAACGGTAAAGACAGGAGTGCCACAAGGCTCATCTTTAGGACCACTATTATTTTTGATCTACATTAATGACATGAAAAATATAGACGTCTGTGGTGATCTCAGTCTGTTTGCGGATGACACCAATCTAATCGTAAGTGATGGGAGTCTTGAATGTGCCATAGAAAAAGCCCAAATGTCATTGGACAAAATTCAAGCATGGATGAAAAAAAATAGACTAAAGCTAAACTTAGGAAAATGTGAATATTTGTTCATTCCTCCCAAGCTCCAAACCAAAAATGTCCATTTTGATTTGACAATAGAAAACTGCAAGTTATCTCAAGTAGACAGCACTAAATTTCTTGGAATCAAATTCGATAATAACTTTAAATTTGATAATCATATCTCATCGATAATCAATAAATTGAAAACATTTATACCGACATTATACAAGCTAAGAGATATCATGCCATTAAAAACATTACGCGTACTACACGAACAACTATGTCTCCCTTCTATTCAATACTGCTTAATAGCATATGGTAGTGGCAACAAACGGTCACTTAACAAACACAGCGTTTACATAAGACCTTGATCAAGATAATATACCGCAAGGAAAAACAGTCATTGGATATCTCGTTTTACAAAAGTGGACAGTATATGAATGTGGAAACTATGCATGAATTCGAGCTACTGACTCTCGCATATAAAATAAAATACAATGATAGCAGCTTGCCAGCATACTACAAAACCCATTTAGAAGAATCAACTAGGCGTAGTGAAAACTTTAAAATCCCATATTTTAGTACATCACTATAGCAAAAGAGTAGTAAATTTAGAATACCATTTTTGTGGAATGGTCTTCCGAGCAACATTAAAAAAGCTAAAACAACAAAAGAATTCAAGCAAAAATTAAAATCACTAATGATAGATAAAATGAATTACTTTTGATATGATGTGCATAGATCTGCATGAATAGGTCAAATATCCTTCTATGTGCTTTATAATTATGCGTGCATACATAATGTACATACCCGTATTATATATTCTAATATACACGTGTTCTTGTATTATTCTGTACTCGTATTATACATTTTCTTTCTTGTAAGCAAAAAATAGGTCCAGGCCTTATACCCCATGTGCGGGTCATCTGGTCCTTTTCTCCAATTGACAGTCTTTACGTTATGTCATGAAAAATTTGTATTCACATTTGTAAAAGATGCATGAAACTCATTTTGTTTGGGGAATAAATATATTTTCTATTCTATTCTAAAATCCGCTTGATTGACTCTCCTGTTAAGAGAACAACGAAATTTCAAATAGAAAAATATTCGACGAAGACATAAAGTATGCTGTAGTGTACATCACAGTCAAACTGACAGCATCCTCAATACAGAATGACATATACGATACATGACACATAACTCTGCAACGAGTAGACGTCAGTGCATAAAAGATTAGGTGGGGAACCCTAGTTATCTGCGATGCGCTTGACAAGCTTACTGCAACTAGGGTTCCCTGCTAAATGGCAAATTAGACAAAACACAATAAAGATAAGACAAAAGAGTGAAAGAAAGAAGTGTCAAAATATTTTAAAAAATTACATGTACATAATCGTGTCAAACTGAAAACCAGTTTCTCCTACAGATTTTCAATGTCGATTGGTGTACCACACGGTACAGTTTTATCACCGTACTTATTTACAGCATTTTTCGGGGGCATTTGTGCCAAGCTATCAGATACAGTCGCTGTTAAATATGTTGACGACTTGAATTTGATTCTAACTTTTGATCTAAGGACAACCAATTTTGAAATACTTAAAGTAGAAGCTGCTGTACAGAAAGAACTGCAGAACTTAAATGCATGGTGTAAAACTAGCGACCCATCCCTAAGTTTAGAGAAAGCGAAGGCAATGTTGTGTTCAAGAAATCACATGGAATTAAGTGCTTCCTTTCCCATCAAAATTCTTGGTAGGATCATTATACTGGGAATGACAATAAGCCAGAATTGAAAGTGGGATTGTAAGATTCCATCATTCTTCATCAAGAATTGCAAGACTCCTATTTCCATCAATAAACATGTACTACTACTACTACTCTTAAGTTTGAGCGGTGCAGAGTGCGCGACATGCGTCGACCTGGTCGTCCCTTTTTGCTACCTACTGCTACTACAACCCGTTGATGACAATAGGAGCGTAAATGCATGTGATCTGTTTGATTTCATTTTGAGCAATGTTGATATATTTAATCTTTCGCTATTTCTCTCTATCAACACCAGTAGCTATGAATGAATGAATATTCTCGTCACTGTTTGAATATGAGATTCAATAGGGTTTTTCATTTGACTTTGTTTTGCTTGACATTTTTTGCGTTCTAACAATGGGATGTGTTCGGATTTAGAGACCGTTTATTTATTGGAAGATCTTTTATTTAAACACGCCTATTTGTCTTCCTTCCTACAGTTCCCTGAACATGTAAAATCACTCTATTTGCATCGATAGTGTTAATATTCACATTCCCACCTACATTACTCAATCATCTAAAATACCAACAGTACTTCTTGAAATTCTATTTCAAGTAAAATTAACACGAGGAGATATTGAAATGAATCTCATTTTGTTCTCAGATAATGAATGAATGCTTTATGGAATAGAACATAATGCAAGCCAGCCAATAAAGTTCCTTCTTATTATTGCTATT
This sequence comes from Prostheceraeus crozeri, assembly GCA_907163375.1. Classification (NCBI taxonomy): domain Eukaryota; kingdom Metazoa; phylum Platyhelminthes; order Polycladida; family Euryleptidae; genus Prostheceraeus; species Prostheceraeus crozeri. Next base: position 994,950 of record CAJQUW010009239.1, read on the forward strand.
ATTAAACTATCAAAATCGAGATGACATCTTTTAGAAAGCCAGACAAAATGTATTTTCAGCTCATCTAAATCCTGCAATCATATTGGGCATTGCAGTTTTCATCAAAACCAAATTTAGACCTTTCATTTTGTATTCAGAAGATTGCAAGATATACCACAGTATTCTATATTTTAGTATTCTACGGAGTATTGTGCTCGTCTAATTCGCACAATTCTAGCTTTTCATGCGGTCTGGTCACATTATTATAAAAATTTTGTATTATTTATATATTGAATATATTTTTATTATTTATTATTTTTCCAGATTATTTTAAAAGCGGAAAATTTGATGTTGAACCTTGGTGCAACGTAATAATTGCGTACGTTGCATACCTACGTAATAAATATAGAAGATTAGAGGACAATTTGTAGCAGTCTAGTCATAATAGATCAGATTGTAATTACAACTGAAGAATGAAAGAGTTAAAAATATGTTTCATTTCATTGTTCATGTGATGGCTTTTTATAAATTGTTAGGTGAGGTCCATACTTTTGTGGTGTTAAGGAAAAAACCTGGAAATTAAGTGATTAAAAAGATGAAAATTTTCTGTTTCAGAGAGCCCATCAGAGAAATGTGTCAAGTAAGCGGCATTGAGATACGATGAAATAATGGAGAGAAGATTGTGTGGCCTAATTTTTATACATGTTATGTTTTTACTAATAAAGATAATAAATCCGACTTTAACTTTTTTGTGAAAAAATCAATGAATGATTTGTGGGTTAGGCCTGGTATCATTGCATGTCGACATCCATTTGCGGTAAGCAACAACCAGAAAAATGAAGCGCACTTTACTGCCCAAGATATAAGCCGTCCTTGCGAAATAGCCAATGCGATTCGGATTGGGGCACAAATTTATTCTAGTTATGTTATTACAATTATGTTCTTACATGTTCAATAGCGGGACACATCATTTCTGATGCTGAGCATCGGTCGGTTCGCTTCATTAAAGAAATCAAGAAGATAATAAGTCTTCGACTTAGACAGGGTGTCCGCGACCAAGAATGTTGTGCTTTGACTTGGAAAAAAGTTCAGTTTGAGCAAAACTGAATATGGCAGTAGGTGATTCCCCTTCCAAACCGGTCTACTTTGGCGCATGTATGAACAAAACATGCAATATCTGGAGAAGCCATTAATCAGTAATAGGCCTACGATAATAAGAATAGAGTAATGCTCCAAATGTAGCTCTTCTTCCTCTGCAGTATGCCGAGTCAAAGATGAGTAAGCAGAAATGCTTTCATGTAGACATTTTTCTCTTCTGACGCAACTTGGGATTCTATTTCTAGTTACCATAATTCTCATAAGATATTTTTTGTTTAAAGAATCATAGAAATAGGCCTGTGCAAACAATCAATTTAAGTCTACACTTTCAATAAAATTAGAAATTTTGATTTCATCAAATTGAATTCACGTTTGAATTGATCAAAACTTTTGCCTCTTCATCTCATATTTCTCTATACAAAAGTTCCAAAGCAACTTTCACCAGAAAAATCATTAGGGTTCAATCCGCTAATGAAATAGGAAATATTAGATTTGTAAAAATATCGAAAGATAAAGTGAAATAGCTTTTTGAGATTAGCAAGAATGATGGCGGAATGTACACCAGTCATGTTTCACATAATATGTTCTCTGAGCAAAGTACAATGATACGAACTTCCCGGTTTAGGAAATGGAACCTGCTGATGTACTGCATGAGTACCATAGCAATTATAAAGGCAGATTATTCTTCTCTACGTTGCGTCTATGGTTGATCATGGCACTTGCATGCAACGTTGTTTAGTTTCTCAATTTGTTTGATACTTTCATCTGCTTTCTTTATAGCCAGTGAAGTTGATGCATCCTTCAACAGAAAGATGAAAGAAATTATTAGCGACTTTTATGCAAACAATCTAGCACAATGTTGAAGCGAAATGACAAATAGATATTATCAAAGACAGAAAACCATTGTAAAGCTAATATAAGTTAACTTGGCATTCCTTTATTTTATAATTATTTCTCATTAAGCGGCATTAGAGAAAAAAATCATGAGGCCAACGCCCGATTAAAGGAAGCGGTAGTGATCGCTAAAGAACGATTGTCTCTTGCCCTAATGTCCAAGAACATGTGCAACAATGAGAGCATAAGTCGCTTCTTCCATCAATCTTGTTATTATGCATCAATCAATTGAAAACAAAGTTTACAAAGTATTAGGAAATTTTAGACTAGGCCTATATGAAAGTACAGTTACCGGTTCAAAGTTCATAGCGTACATGTTAAATGTAAATCAGGCACTGATTTTTATCAACAATTTTACATGCTTTCAATGCGGAGATTTAAAATCGAAGGGAGCTCCTTACACTTGACAGCATGCATCACAGCATTGATCGTGTACAAAGCGATCATGTTTAATGCTATTGCATAGAATGATGCACTTCTACGATGTGTGGGAATTTCCACAGGATTCCCATAGAGATTTGCTGTGGTGTGGAAATGAAAACGTCGCGTCACACGGCAATTTTGTCTAATTCCAGCTGTACATGATCTCAGGTTCGGCACCTGCACGTGTTGCACCTAGGTGTCACAACTCACTTCAGTGCAAGTATTTCAAACAAGAAATTATCCGAATTTGTTCCTCATCGAGCAAATTTTAATGAGACTCAGCGAAAAAAAATCCGTCGCACGATTAATTGAACGAAATCAATTAACTGCGCTCATGGGGAGAAAATTGCAAGCCGCAAGCAAATTTGCTGCTTGATCGAAAAATTTTTCAAATTGCTCGTTCCTGAGATAAGTCCCTCAAACGCACATCAAAAATTGAATTCGAAAAGATAGCGATTAGTGTGTTGTTTGACGTGTCGAGTCACAAACCCAATTTATTTTCCATAAAAATCAGCGGAATACTTTAGTGTGTGGTCATCAAATAAAGATTAATTGTGATCAGACTGAGAGATTCAAACTGTGCATGCTGGTAGCGGATATGACATGAGAAAACCGCACGATAATACAAAAGCTTGTTGCTGCCTCTGCAACACACAACACACATAACGCAACTGAGTAGTTTGAGTCATTTGCTATGTCAACAGGGAGAACCTTTTGACAAAAACTATCTTGATCGCATACGACACTGCTGTCTAACAGTTTGACAGTACGCAACTATCCATCATTTCCTACAACACTGATGGAAACTGTTCAGCGTTAGATTTAAAAAGCTGAACTACGATTTTTGGTCAACACAACATAGTAGCAAAGGACGATAATGCAATTATCATAAAAGAGACAGGATGGAGTTCTCACAATAAACGATAAGGAAAACTATAAGATGTCTTCCTTGACACTCCATTACAATGTCTCGCAGTGCAGCTGTTTGCATTGACCTCTTATCGTTCAGGCATTAAATATTTTTAAGAGATATAAACACTTCGTTGGGAAAATGGAAAATGCAGCTTGAAACAAATTTGAACTATGCATAAATTGCACTCAGATCTACCAACTATTCACGCACGTTGCAAATGTAACGAGTGAATTCTACCGACTTGGAGGGACAGTTAATTTAACAATGCTTGAAATCATTTATGCTTAGCGCCGAAAGTGTTTAGAAGCATTTTTACTATTTCATTCTCTCTCTGTTTGATTAACTCAACTTTCATAGTTCATATGTACTTTCCAGCAGTATCAGGAAACTCACCATCACAAACACGTTCAAGTTTTGTAGCATCGGAAGTTGAATTTCAGTCGATCAATCATTCTATTAGAAATAATTTCATTATCACTGAAATCATATCATGCTCTCTATAATGCATGTCAATGTAAAATCCTCGGTGGTAATCATACTGTTTCGAAGCAAGAAAACTACGTGAAAGTCTGATTTCCATGTCAAGCAAAGTTGCTAGAAAATGTGCACGCCTAGTTTTTATCATATCATGCACATTTAATAAAGTGATAGGAAACTTAAGATTGAAAAACATTATCATACAAATGATAATCGAAATATGCAATAAGATGTAGAGCTGATCATGTAAAACGCACCACCTAAATTATGTTGAGATTCAGTCGATTCTCATGACATTTTCATCCAATCGTGTTGCCGCACATCAACGTGTCATGTATCATTAGAGAGTTTACATTCTCAGGTTTCAAGTAAGCTATGACAAGCTTGCATCTATTGCTGTCGTCGTCGTTGTTGTTGCGCTTGCTTGACAGTGGCCAAAATATTAAAATCACACAACTTGAACAAATCTTGATTTCTCAGCAAGAGAAGGTGTGAGCATGATAATGAATGCCTGATATTATGCTTTAATGCTCGATGTTAACTTTTCTCTATTTCTAAGATTTTTGATGAGTAAATAATTCTAAAATATCAAAGAAAATGTTTCACTGGCCTTAAAAATCTTATGTATTAAAATTATTTTTTCATTTCTAATTATTATTATTTTATATTAATAAGTATATTAATAATACCATCATTGTTGCTACCATAATTGTAATTGCAATTAAGCATTTCCCGAGTCTTCGTCACATGTTTTCACTGCATATTGGTTTCGCTCCCTTTTTGGTATCAAAGTTTGCTTGGCTCATTTCCGCAACTTATTCATTAATTCCTACACTAGTAAATTTCCTGTAAATAGAATACTTAAATATTGAGTTTCATCCTCAGTTGGAAAATGAGAACATATCTGAAAGTTTGCCATTTCATCCAATGTCAGGAATCACTAGCATGCTTGGTTCACATCTCTCAACATCGACCGTAAGCTATGCCCGGGTAAATTTGATATTTGCAAATAGCAAGTTTCGACAGGCAGTCAGTATTATCCCTTAATATTCAAATCTTAAACATGTTTCCTGATGAGTCTCTGGCAATTAAATGCCTCCCGTGAATGATATAGCATCGCCTCAACGTTTGAGCAGTGAAACTGCTTATTGCGTTGCTTTCTCGAGCATCGATTGTCAGCTCATCCTAAATTTCGGCAAGCGCCAATTGTAACGATGTGGCTAGACATGCTATAGCAGCTTTGGTTCAAAACATTTCTCGGCAAATGCATGGGCAACAGAACTTAAGCTTCGAGCCTAAAGGGTGCAATATTGCTATGCACAAGCAGTGCGTCTTTTATGACTTCTGGACTGCCGTTTTTCGCAACCTAAGGAGACACGGAGCAATCAATTTTTAATAGATTTTACATTCCTGGTTAATAAACTTTGTCGCTTTAGCATTGAGTGAACTAGAAAGTGTCATTGGAAAATGCAGCAAAATGTTATGTACCAAACTAGCAACAGTGTCAATGCACAGCAGTTATGCCACTTCGAAGTGCTTTCCGAGGTACATTTCGCAAAAGTTTTCAATGCATAGCACTTCATTTTATATTAGCTATGCTAAGTTGATCAGCATCAGTGTAGGCAATATCCACCTATCTGATATGGCCGAATTCATATTCTGAAATTCCGGCATTGTTGCAAGATCAGACGATGATCAGTTACAGCGAGATCATTATAATTGTACATTGATGAAAAACTTTTTTGAATGTTATGCAATAGTGTTGACGATTAAAAAATAATGCATGCTTTAATTGATTGGTAAGCGAACACAATGCAACTGTGAACTAGGCTTACATGAACACTTTGTTGTAGCGTATAAATATAGTTAAATAAGACAAGACGTGATGAGTCGAACAAGTCGATCAATTTCAAAAGATTATATATTATGAATTCAACACAATACATTTCAAAATGAAATAAGCTGAATACATAAAACATGCTTTGAATTTGAAATTCATTTGATCTCCCAGCCATTGTTTACTTTATCCAATATAAATCAATGTACTGAAACTGTCGTGTTGTGGTTTCACGCTAGGTATGTTTCGGCCTATACAGGCAGATGACAATTGCTTACTTACCGACAGCGTCGGAGTAGGTCCCAGGGATTGATCCTCTGCTTCGTCGACCCAACGAACGTGAGGCTTGCGCGGCGACGAGAAGACTGAGGCGACTGAGTCGTGATTCTAGCAGGTGAACGAACTGTTGACTCTCTCGACTTGCGTCGAGGTGAAGGCTGCTAGGATTGCTCCGGTTGTAAAACCAACTGTTCCAGCTCGTCTGAAATGTTATCATCGAATAGATTAGACACATTCATAATAACTTGATGCTGCTGGTTGTTGTTCTCGAGAACCGCAACCAACACCCTCAAAACTAAGTTCTGCTCACCTAAACGTGGTTATGCGGTACTAAGATCCGCCTCAAGCACATTGAAATAATAATTGAGGTATTAAAAGCAGAATAAAATTAGTCTACTTAAAGCTCTCACCTTGCAGTACATTTCAATCTTTATTAAAATGACTTTTATGAAGTTAACATCTCAATTATGAACTTGTGATTAAGTTCAGTTATAGGTGATAACTTGCAGTATGTTTGATTAAATGAAATATACCTCAGTTGACTCGACATACATTCATGGACAGAACGCAACAGCGATGGAACCGGTTCAACTGTTTGTGACCCGGTGACGCTAAATCTTTATTTTTCCGTATTCGAGTTGTCATCTTAATTATTGTCATCTATTGAAATGAAATGAACCTTGTTTATACTCAGAAGCACATTAGGCATGGAGCCTTCCATGTGGCTGAGTTTTCATTTATCCACTCTCATTCTTCTTGTGCGGAGTGTTTAGCAAGAATGCAGAGTATACCTATTTTAAAAGTCTTAGATTTTAACCCGATCAAGGTCTGAGCCAGGATATCCCGAACGCAGAGAGAACAATCTACCCCAAGGACAAAGACAGTACCGGTAAAGGGTTATTTCCTGCATAAGGTTGACCATAAAATTATAGAATAAAGTAGTAGGGCCCATCATGTGAGTTATAGGTGGTCTTCACAACTAATGGTTAATCTTCATAATCAATGAGTAGCAACAGCACGAGTAACGTCCTAGCAGCTAAAGCGACTGCAGAAGGAAACAGTTCTCTCAGCAAATAACTCTTCAGACCACTCTATATTCTAATGCGATCGAAACTCAACAGGCCGACAGCAACCACTCACCGCACGGGACTTAAGAATTCCATGCAATGAGTTTTCCTTGTTGCTGCTCGATTTGCATTCCAACTAAGCTACAATTGAGCTAAAACAAAACTCCACTATGTTGCTTTTGTTAAAAGTACTGCATTTCAATTTATACCGAGATATGTTTCTAGTCAGGCAACCAAATCGAGTTTCTGGAGAGAACGAAGTCGAAAATTAGACTTTCACATAATGACTAAGAATCTGCGCGTCTGCCGAGTTCTAACTGGTTCCTGTTCATCTAGTTCTTGTCCGACAGGAATCAGGGAAAACACATGGAAATCCAATAGGAAGCAAACTGGTATTCTTGGTAAAAATGAGAATTTATAAGTTTTTATTGTCAAACCGTTATTCATGTGAATATACCTTTTATGCTCATTCATGCAAGTAGCTACATTTTGTAGCTGTATAAATATTTCCGCTTTGTGGTTTGTTAACGGCACTTTTAAGTTCATGAAAGCTGGTATAGAGGGATACTGTACAACTAAACATTTTTCAGTTATGCCAGGCTTATTATTTCTTTTTATAAACTCCAGAATATTGAATTCAAACTATTTTTTGGATCATGTGGTCTGCAACATTCAATGAAGTATAGGCCTACATCTTTCTCCCGTATATGTCCCTAATGTTCCCTTAGACATTTTCATCAAGTCAGTGCTCAACAAAAATTCACTCCTGAGATTAATTTGCATTGCTCAAAAAGACACGAACATTACAAGTGAGTCTGTCAATGTTAACAAAATTCACACTTGTACGATTTGTCCCAGACACGATGGCTGGGACAAATTGGGCGACGACACGATTCACATTTTGATCTTTTGTTCTTGTAACTGGCGTAACAATACTGAACATTGTTGTCCACTTCATGAAATGGAGGGCGCTGATTTTGTGGACGAAATCCAAGTAATACGCCAGCCGCAACGATATGCTGCGATAAATGCCCGTCTGCCTGGTGGAATTTTACATGCTTTTCTCTCAACTGCAAGACTAATTTCTTTAGATATTCCTTTCTTTCCTTCCTTGGGTTGTTATTTTTCATCATGATGAAGGTGTTAAAAGCCGCTACGTCAAGAATGATTAGTGAAAAAAACATGATTAGTGGCCAGTAAACGTTTTTCCACCGACAGGCATGCTCATCAACATTTTGGTCAAGCTAGTCGACCCCTCCTACTCCTTTATTGTAGTCCAATATCAATGCGGGTTTATTGTTTTTAACAACCTCCTCACCACTATGAGACGAAATCAACAAGACCACATTTTGTTTCGCTTTGGAATGTATGAAGCGAGGACGATCCGTGTCAAAAAGAGTCAAAAAACTTGACCGTATTTCCAAACGAAATGTTAAGTTATCCAACTTGTGATAATTATGTAACTTCTATGTAACTTTGAGAAGACCATAGAAAGCTGACCAATAGCTATAAGTGCATGTCCAATTGAAAGCAAAATTAGTATGAGTGAATTCAAAGTGCACATTTATGTTCTTACACAATAAAATAGGAAGAATGACTTGTGATAAAATGACACTGTGCGCTTGCTACAATTTATAGCTACTTACACGTTTGAACTAGAAATCATTTAAATTTTCAATAAATTGATCCATAGATGGCTGCAGCATTTGACATAGAGTGTCTTCAACTCATTTCTTATCATGTTCAAGCACCTCTGTCAATTATGGTAATCACTATAAGATTTAGCAAGATTTTCAATGTCGGCAAACACAACATTTTGCCAATTTTAGCCGCATTTCAGAACAATATCGAATGCGTCAACGATCACATGTTGGATAATAGTACGTGCTCACATAAAATCAAAGAAAGAAAGAAAGAAAAAAGTATATATTTGTCGTAATGAAAATCAAAAATTACAGAGACAATTATGAAAAAACAGTTATTTGCAAGTATGGTCAGAGAGACCATTAATGACCAGAGAGCTTAAAACGACGAAGCTATTTGACCGGCGATTAGTAGTGCACATTGGGACCAAAACATGTTTTCGTATAGATTTAGGAATAATGTAGCACAACGGATGTCCGGGCTGCAAGCACTTATTGTAGAAGCTTTTAAAAGCCGCCAGTCTAATTGCATGAAATCTTGTCATGTCATTGCCACAAGAACATTGTGCAGGGCAAATCAGTCGCCTTCCTCGTTTATACAAGCTGTTGATAATATGATTAATTTCATAACTGAGAACACCAAATAACTGAGTACAATACATGATTAAATTTTCTATTAACATGTGGAAAGTCAACCACAATTCGTCATGTTGTAGAACATCCTTCAAGATTTTCAACAAATATAGACGTTTTGAGCATCTTCTTAGCAATAAACTGAAATGGGAATCCCATTTTAAAGTTTCATTCCACACAACACCAAGTAATTTGCATTCGCTGACAATTTCAAAAGGGAAAGGAAAATACATCTCAAAGTTTTTCTTTCTTATACAAACACATTTTGTTTTTGACAAATTTAATTTCAGATAATTCTTTTCTGCCCAGTCATTTATAGTATAAAATTCAGATGCAATCATTTCGATAGATCCAGGTACATCAGATTTAAAAATTGGACACACTTGAGACACGTCATCAGCATACATGATTAATGATGTGTTGTGAGACAGGGACAGTATGTCGTAGCAATACAAAATGAACAAAAACGGGCCCAAAAGGGCACCTTGAGGAGCTCCGCTAAGCACCTGCAACTCTGAGTTAACAATTGACCCAAATTTGACCCTTTGATAACGATTACTTAAGTAGGAAGACATAAACTCAACAAAACATATAGGGAACTGAAGAATTCGTAATTTCTGAAGCAATACTTTGTGACTGATGGTATCGAAGGCCTTTGAAAAATCATAATTCAAGAGCATGCAACCATTAACATCAGGTTTTTCTAACAATTCTGTAATAATATTATGCAAAGTAGCAAGACAGGATGTTGTACATGAATTTCTTTTATAAGCAAATTGAAAGCTGGGTACACGTTCATAGAACGCAGTACGCATGGTCGAAAGTATGTGATGTTCTAAAAGTTTAGCCGGGACACTTAAAAGTGTGATGGGTCGAAGATTTTCGAAAGAGACAGGATAACATTTTGGAATCGGAGACACAATACATTTTTTCAAATCTTTTGGAACATAACACTGAATGATGATAGAGTTTATTATGTTACACAGTGGCTCACAAATATATGGCGACGCTAACTTATAGAAACGGTTGCAAATTCCGTCAGAGCCCGTAGCTTTATTAGTAGACAAGTTCTCTAAGAACAGAAAACATCATGCGGGCTAGTTAGGGGACACCAATCATCATCATTGTGATTTGAAGTTGTGTCAGATGAATGGTATGGAAAGCGGTCTTCCGAGTGAAAATGTTTTGCAAAAGATTCATTGATAGCATTAGCTGCACTCATGGCATCAGAAAACTCATATAAAATAGGAGCTAAAGGATTTTTCACATTATTGCCTTTAACATCAGATACTACACTCCAAATGTTACGAGATGATCTTCTTGACCTCTCAACCCAAGACATTTTACACTTCTTGATTCCTTCTTTACATTTATGTTTATATATATTATACATATGAAAATTTTTACAACGATATGCAAACCATCTTTTACTAATCAAATCTTTTAAGTAAGCTGACATCTAAGGTTTGTCACGAGTAGACATGGCAATCGATTTACTTGGGATTACAGATAAACATGATTGAAACAACGTGTAAAATATTTCAAGCTTTTTATGCAGATCATTAACATGATACAATTCATGAAAGGAATATATATTTAAGCGAGTGATAAAGTCCGCAATATGACAACTCTTCAAATCATATAAAGTACGATATTCCTTACAATCAGTGTTAGTGTCAATGTTCACTGGGGACAAAAGTATTTGGCAATGTGAGCCTCTACGTCTTGAAGTCAATGGAGGACCAACTGAAGCATGCATATATATTTGGTCCAAAGAACGGCTTACTAGAAAGCGATCTAGTATCGAAGTACCTCGAGTAGGCATTAGCACCTTGTCAAATAGATCATGAGAACTTTGCAGGAGAGATGTATCAAAGTGATTCAGATCACCACAAAGAATAACATTAATATCAGAGAATATAACAGTTACATCATCAATGAATTCAATTAAATAATCAGATATCTCTGTCGAAGAAGCTACACATCTACTCACATCGGGTGGAATATATAGGGCAAGCAAGAGATAATGCGATGAGCCAAAACGAAATTGCACGATTATATATTCGCATGAAAGTTCACTGAGGCGAGAAGCAATTAGACGTTTCACTTTGATAGAAGAACGTAGCCACAAAGCTACTCCACCACCAGAGCGTCCAGTTCTATCACATCGCAATAAATGATACCCATTTAAAAGAAAAAGTGAATCATCATGATTATCATTTAACCAGGTTTCGGTAACTACAAACATATCAGGATTGAGAAAGTCCTTAGTTATCCGCAAATCATCCATTTTGCCAGGAGTGGCAATTGAATGAGCATTTAGCAGTAGTATTGATGGTGCCTGGAGACGTCAATCACTGGTTCTCAAAATGATCTTACCGTTCTTGATCATAACATTTTCCCCATTGTCGCGACGACACTTTAATTCCTGTCTCAAATTTCGTTCCTCCTCTTGCTGCTGCGGGGTTAGATCAGGCTTTAAAAATACCTTTCAAAACTGATTGATGTCAGAAAGTTTGCCCAATTTCGGCGCTGCTCGCAAGATGAGATCTCTATTCATTTGTGACGAGAGAATTATTTTCATAGGCCTTGGTTTCTGTCGAAATGTTTTGTTGCCCAGTCGGAAACATCTTTCCACTTTAACATCTTCAATGCCAATTTTTGAGAAGATATTCAATGCATCTTCTTTGTCGCAATTAGTACCTGGTGCATTCGTAGTTAATTGCTCAGGCATACCGAAAGCAACAATGTTGTTCTTACGATGCTCCCGGTCTTGTAACTCATTCAGAACATCAGTCTTGAGAGTACTATGAATGCTCTCGCTTACCATGACCAAATTCCTCTCCCATTTAATTTCAGCCTCGGCAGTGAGCCGCTTGCTTTCAGAAATAAGTTCCCTCCTGATATCCGTAATCGCATCAGACACGGCATCTGCTACAATTTTTTTCAGAGAGGACGAGGAAATCGATGGATTTTGGTCCGCCACATCAACTGCATCTTTCAACACTGAAACTAACTGCTTCTTTGTTAATTTGTCTAACTGTGAGACAGGCATACGACGCACAGTCTCAAAAGATAAATCGCCTCCGTCAGCCATGATATCACAGCAAGAATTACAAAGCCACAAAAATTTAGGAAACTCTGCAACGGGAATCGAACTCTTCAAGGTTAAGTTGGTTTGTCGATGAGAAAGTGTTCCAGACAACACGGCCACTGAGTAGAACTGTCGATTGTTGTTTGCACAACCAAGAAAACGTTAGACTGTATGACTGCCGGAGAAGACAGCCACCGTGGAGAACAAATCACGAAGATCTGCACATGCGTACACTGACACAACCTCACCAAAAGAGCAAATTTGGGATTTTCTCGAAATCTAGGACACCAATGAAGAATCGGAGAAATCACAGCGATGTATGGGATGATCACGACGAAGATGATATAAAATTCCACACTGAACGAATGTAAGTAGCGTCGTAGAGGCCAAAGTAAGCAAATTAGATCAGAGCGTTTATCACACAACCGCACAGCACGGCAATCGCAGGCAATCACTGTACGACAATCCATGTCAAAAAAGATTACTCTTTACTAAGTGTTTTTCGCTTAAGCAGAGAAAACATAGAAAAGGCCTATCACATTTTTGCCAAAAACTGCAATCTGCATCCGTCCGATTGGATTTACATGTGCTATCTTTTATTCTGTCTGACAAGAACAGGATTTGATGGAAGCAGTTTCGGTGGTGATCGTGTTCGGGTGGCAATGACAGATCCGGTGGATATGGAGGTAGTGACAGATCTGCTGGATTTGGAGGTAGTGACGGATCGGGTGGATGTGGCGGCGATGAAGGATTTGGAGGCGCCGACAGAGGCAGTAGCGGATTTGGAGGTACTGATAGAGGAAGTGGTGGATTTGGTGGTGCTTATAGAGGCGGCGGCGGATTTGGTAATGGGGGCAGTGGCGGATTTGGTGGTGTCGATGCGGGAAGTGGTGCTAATGTCGGCGCTGATATAGCTGGTGGGTATGGAGGTGCGGAAAGAGGTGGTGGATATGGAAGTTCCGATTGCAGTGGTGGATTTGGTGGCGATCGCAGGGGTGGCTTTCAAAGTAATCGTGGACTTGGTGCACCCAGCGGGTTCGGTGTTGATACGCCGGTGGATCCTGCATCAACCGGGCGAAGGCAGAAAGTGAGCAGATGGTCTGATGCGCAACCAGATGATCAACAACGACTTCCAAAATCATCCAATTCAGCAGAAAATCGATCTGCTGAAAGTTTTATAAGTCGAATATAGAACTCGAAAGACGAGCAGATTCGTAGCAGTCATAGGGTGTACATCATTCGGTGAAAGTCTCATTTTCGGCCTCGTTCCCTTCAGAAACTCGTTCTGGCTGTCGGACCATGCATTTCAACCGAAGAGTGAATGCTGAAAATGTCCTGTGACTGCACAGGCTTTGAGGAATCTGCGACCTCTATGCCTATACATGCACCTAGTGCAGCTCATAATTTATGGAAAGTAATAGCGACAAAAATTGCTAAAACTGCCATTTCTAGTATAGAATTTCTTTTGCTGTTTTGCTGATGGATTGAATCGAATTAAAACACGACACGGTCAAAAAAATTCGAAGGATCCAGGAAACGGAAGATACCAAAGTTAAACAACTACCCTAGTGGAGAATCCTGTAAATAAATAGGTAATTAAAAGTCATGAACGAATGAATATAAATTAATACTAACATTTAACTATTAAAATAACATTAATACTGCTAATACAACTATTAATACTGCCCCTAGAGTAGGGACTGAGATACGTATAAAGGCTAATACTTATAAACGATTTTATTTTACCACATAAGAACTGAAATAAGAGTTCGTCATGGACCTGACGAGAAGCTAACTTAAAAATAACAAAAGGTGAAAATAAGAAAACTAAAAAAACAAAATTAAGTTTGATATGTATGGAGTCATCAGGGAGGAACCATGTGGCTGCATGAAGCAAGGTTTCGGCCCCTAACCTCCAACCTATACCACATGGCGGGGCCAGGCCAACCATATCGAATGTACGACATGGAAGGTCTCTCCAAGCCTGAGGAAACCTAGCAGAACCTAACCGAAAATAATTTTTTTGTTGACCTTCATCGCCAGGCACACATCATAGTGTTTCTACAAAATACGTCTACGGTTGCGTTGTGTCGACCAATTTACATTAGCTTCAACAGAAATTTACGTGTACAAATGCCATAAATACCACACCCGATTTCGTAGGTTATTTCAAGCTTCAGAATAGACTATCTAGGAAGACAAATCTTTCACGAACGGATATCTTTAGACCTAACAGATGATAACGAGACTAAAATAGATGTGTGAAGTGAAGATTTATGATTTTGGGATGTGAAGGGTATAAGACAGATGAATGACTAACAGAAATGGAAAGCTAAGAAAATCAACTTGCCAGATTTGAAATATTATTTGACTGATGATGAGCACATTCGCTCATTTGTAAATTTCACGATGAGCGAAGGAATGTTAAGTGGTGCACTTCAAAATTGACACTAACCTTCAAACTGTGTGATCCGTTCATCTGTTAGACCGCGGTCATTTGTTTCCATTAGCTTAGTTATCCACTTGCAGCAGAATTTACGCTCCTTTTCCTCTCCCATTTGACAAATCCAACGGAGTGTCGTCCAATGAAAGATCCTCTGAATTCCTTACGTCCTTAATTTAACCTTCGTTAGTTCTCTCTCCGATAAATTCATTTCGGAAGGTCTGCCCGTCTTCATCCTTGTGTACGTTGAAAATCATCGCACTGTCTCCCCTACGAACAGATCTCCGGGTCGGAGAAATTCCCCCCGATGTCATTCGAGCATGCAATCACACGTTTCAACTTCTGCTGGGCCAGAAAGGTTATGGAGGTTTCAAAATTACGCGAACCGATACGTCGGCGACACACAGTCGGTCCGTCAACGGCACAGGAGCTACAGAAGGTCAGCAGAGGGATGGAGAGCTCGCTTTTATCCTAGTCTTCATTTGTTGTGGCCTCTTAGGCTTCATCATTCTCGTTATGTTGTGTTCCCGACATAAAACTACGAAACAGGAAAGGCAAGCTCGCAAGTATGTCTATGACGTGGAAAGACAAAGAAGGAAATCTATGGAGGCATTGGTTCGAAGCAGTGTGAGAACTGCTGGACACACTCTAATCCAACCTGGCCCTTCTACATCAAGACATTCAGATACATCGAAGCCAAAAACAATCGATAGTAAATGTATTCAAACAACGAATGTTGACATTGATAGCACTACGGCCTCTTGTCCTGTGATTACAACTCTCCTTCCTACAATCCAAGTAGAATGCACGGACGATTCCGTCGAAGCAGCTATCTGTGACGGATGAGTAATTCTCAATGAAACTTTTGGACCATATACAACAAGAATCGCTCACACGAGATCAAAAAGTAAGATAATTTGTAAATAGTTGGTGAATTACATTTAATGTATGATAGCATGCCATATCACCGGATCTCCTAACCAGATCGTTATTTGTTTCCGTCATAGAAATAAATTGTTTATCTAAAGTTGACTAGAATGGAAATTGACTAGAGTCGCGGCATATTCGGGGGAACTTAGTTGGGGCATCAACCACCAATGGAAAGCTCAGAATTGAACATGTGACTGATTCTAACCCAATGATTTAGCCGTTGAGCGTGCGATTTTTATGCCACTATTATGCATTGCATGAAGCTATGTTTCCATTCTAGAGGTTTTATTGTCATCGATTTCTATGGCTTTCGCATCACCAAGCCCCTACATGTTGAGTGATCTCCTTTGTCACTGGCTAAGAATATTAACTATCGATTATAAGGTGTTGAGTTTAATTCTAACAGCAAGGATGATTCATCGGGAAAGACGGGCTATCCTTTGATATACCGCTCTTTCAGAATCCTCGTACTGTGGCTAGCGCCGACGTTCACAAATCAAGCAATGGTATGCCAACTGCTGACCATAATAATACCCGGGTACATTAATAATGAAGGCAAGTTTTATTCGAGCAAATAGAATATGATACTGTCAAAAGATAAATTCCGTATTTCAGCAATCATAGACGAATTGCTTATCAACTTTGGTCAATCTTGAAAATTTGTCGGTTTGCGGTTAGAAATATTCAATATGTAATTATAGATAATTATTTATGCAATTATAAATATAAATACATACGAATGCAAAATGCAACAATATTTCAATGATATCAATTCTATGAGTCTCCATTCAATCACGCAAGCAACTTACAATAATTACTAACTTCTTTTGGCTACGATTCAATGTGAATTTGGATCAATATCAAATCCTCATCCTCAAAATGTTGAAAATTTAAATTAAATTACAATGAATTTCTTCTTTCTGTCACATTAATGCCTTGCTACTCCTCGGTACGATAATTCATAAGTCATTATAGCCACAATCTCATAGTAACAAATACTGGAAAGTCAGCATATTGGTTGCAATGAAAGCTGGTGACACCCAGAATAACCAACTATAAGCCGAGATTTCCGACAGTACCTGTAAGGTAAAATTTATTCAAATGGCGTTGACTTCTTCTGTGTATCTGCAGTGTTAATCAAATTAAGAATATTTTGCTTCATGCATGCAAATGCGATCAACAGTTTTAAACCATTGCTTGTAGTAATTGTTAGGGTGTAATGCGCGGTGATGACCTAAATTAACTTGGTTGTTAACTGTGGGTAACTTAATCAAAGTTGAGGAAAGTCCGAAAACGGGGCGACTATTTGGTTACTATTTTGTTAAATTTTGTGAGATTTTTCGAGACTTCATGTTGCTGGGGCTATCTTCAAGCTACTGCAGCGGCATAAGGGCCACGTGAAAGCTAAGTAATCGAGTATTCCTCGCCTTTTCGGGCTTTCGTCAACCCTAAAATTATCTGGCCCTTGATTTAGTGAAGAGCAGGGTTCTTGCTATTAAGTGAAAGTTACAATGTAAAGCACTCTTTGCGAGCAATAGGGTAAAGTTACTTGCATATAGGCATGTATAATTTCTACGGTATATATATATATATATACAAGGTGGGGCAAAAGTCATTGGACTATTTGTAGCAAACAGTTTATTATTAGTCAAACAACATTAAGCAATGGATACAACATCATAAATGTTCATAAAACAGTTTAGTGTTAATCAAACAATATTAAGAAATGCATGCAATATCATAAATGTTCAAGTTGAAGTCCGTCAGCTGCAGTACATGAGTCACATCTGTCAACAACGCTCCTGCACACTTTTTGACAAACATTCAGATTCTGCCGGATGTTATCAAATGCTAGCACAATCTTTACCTTAATCTGTTCAATGTTTGGTGGTGGCGTTTTGAAGGCAAAGTCATTGACGTCTCCCCAAAAGAAGAAGTCCATCGGCGTGATGTCGGGTGAACGCGGGGGCCATTCTACACCTCCACGTCTTCCTATCCACTGATCCCCGTAAATCGTATCCAAATAATGTCGAACCTTGTGAGCAAAATGCGGTGGGGCTCCGTCTTGCTAAAACAATAGAGATCCAAAATTTGAAAGCCGTTCGAGTTGAGGAACAACGTCAGTCTGGAGCATATCCAAATAGCTGTCGCCAGATACAAATCCTTCAAAGATTTTTTTTAAAATTTCTCTACATTATGTTTTGCATTCATGTTTTTTTTGTGTTATTGAACCATATATAACAACATTACCGGTAATACTTTGTTTTATCAACACTGCCAATAGGCTTATGTCTTGAAAAGGTGAGATGGCTAGAATGCACACGATTACACGTTTTAGAATTGTTCAGAATTACACTATTCAGAAGAAAGCATTACTGATAACGAGAGAAAAGAATGGCTGCATGTTGTGTTTGAAAATTTGCGGTTAGAAATTGCTGCTATCTGCACATATAAGACAATTGTTTTTCTCCTGAGTAACATTTTCTATTCCTAGCAAATACCTAGGAAAATGTAAACAGAACATCTTCCGCTTTATTAAGGCATCTCCGCGGAAAAGCAACATTTCGCAGCAGGAACACCAAGTGATTACATAATGATGATATTTTACACTGTAGTATAGATGGTCGTCATAGATTGCGAAATTTATCAGTCAGGAAATTCAACATTTATGCTTGTGAGACGCATTAGTAGATTGCCATCTCATTGGATTCAAGAAGAGTTTAATTCATTCATAGGAGCTGGAGATGATAACTGATAGTTCACATAAGTCAATTAGCAGAATCTGACTAAATCCGCATCACTCAGTATGATTTGACCACACCCAGAATCAAATATCTACATTATAAAGCACAGAAATCTCTCTTATTTTGTTTTCCTGTGTTTCTTCTCATATTTTCCAGTTTAGCACTGTTATTCCGCAGAAGCTAGCAGGCAAATTACATGCTTATTTATATTTGTACATGAAATTGAAAGGCATTATTTATGAACATTATATAGGAATATGCATGTATATAAAGTAGGGACCTGCGAAGCTTCGAGAGTAGAATAGATTCGCAACTCTGCTGCCGATTCGATTCGATGTCGCTTTGTTTGACACGGCTATTCAGCACCCCTACTGTTGTATTACAGGTATTCAGAAAACTATACAGTAACGGCTTCCGCGTTGCCAAGTGATAGTTATCGCACACTAGGATTCGTCGAGACCGAAGGTCGAGGCTGAGTATCACTAATTTCAAAATTACTTTCGTTCACCTTATTCTGCTCACTATAATAGTTCGTGTTGACAACAATCGCGTTAAACTCGACAGACGCGCAGGTTCGTAGTAGGCAAAGGGTGTGCACCATTCTGTGAAAGTCTCATTTTCGGCCTCGTTCCGTGCAGAAACTCGCTATCGCTGTCGGACTAGAAATTTGATCTTTATTACTAGAAAAACGACTTTCTACACTAATTTTCATGTTTTATTTGCATAGGTCAAATTTTTTGACATAATCTAAAATTTTGACTTTTTTGTGACAGGTCAAAAAAATTCGCTCAGTCATGACTAAATTATTTAATGGGTATTTTCAGCTGTCCAAAATCCTTGCTTTGTAAGCCTACTTATTCAGTAAAAGTGCAGAATAAATGGACTTAATTAAGAATAGTGGAAGTTAACCAGTCCGCTAATTAATTCGTTAATGCAAAATGTAACTTTGGAACTTTTGAACGCAGTGATAGCTTCTTCAAGTTGTTAATACTTCATTGTTAAAACTGTAAATGATTATGAAAAAATTGCCATCCACATACAACGAAAGAACAAACCGCTCAGATTTCAGAATTTGAGAAAAATACAGAAAACGGAGTAAATGAAAGTTCGTGCGGCATATTAAAGAGTCTGCTTAGTCGAATACAACGCTGAAGAGAGGAAGTTGGTTTTCTATTGGTGCACAAAAAGTAATTTCATCAATGACACTGCGAAAGAGCTAAATGACAAATGGACAGGGTATAAATCAATGATGACCTTCAAAAATTAGATGAAAAGTTAAGAGAGAGCGGCTACAAAATGTCAACAGTGCTATTTGAAAAAAAAAGATCAAAACAAAGTCAAATCGATTATCAAGGCAAAATGTGTTTATTTGAAGGTGGATTATATCAGTGATAGATGTACAAAATGCATGAAGTTGTGCAATATTGCGATTTCTCGATTAAAGATGTCATATCGGCAACATTTGTCAAACAATTAAGCTATTCCTATGCATATATCGTGAGTGTTTCATTAATCGATAAATCGTGTCCAGTGCTGAAAAAAAAGTGAAAATCATTCGAAATTAACATAGAGAAGTCATGAAGATTATGTGGACCTGCATACTTTTTTAAAAAAACGTTTTCGGGCCGGCTTGGCCATGGGGGCAAAACTCTCAAGCGGAAAATGTGAATTTGTTAGTGCCATGGTTGCTAGATCTTGTCATTATGGTACATTCATTCAAATGTCTTGTCCAGGGAAGTTAAATAATTTGTATTCTGGCGATCATTGGAAAGATTAGTTTCTTCGCCAAAGACAAACTCGAACATGACTCTAATCTTAAAAAACGGATGGGTCAACTTTTTCTTATCTCGACGGAAGACAGTAGAATCTGCACAGTTATCGCAACATCACTTCATTTTCATAATCATGACATACATCCACTTTATCATAGCCAAAGATATTGATCGAAGCCTTTCCCGAGTGGAAGACATTTATCTTCTAATGCCACTAACAACTTGGAGTAATTGATCATCAAAATGACAGTCATTGTAAATCTGATTTCCCATAGAGCAGCCAAATAAATTATCTATCCGTGATTCACGGCTTCTTTACGAGCTCGCATTACCATAAACAAAATTTGTGTCAATTTTTATATCCTATTCAACAAACGGGAATGACCATATTCGTGTGTTATAGTTGTATCTTTGAATTTGAAAATTGTTTGGCTAACCGAAAACCTAAGTGAAGCTGCATGTCATATAAAATCAGAAGTATACCGCTTATCAAAAGTGAAAACTCTTTTACACAAAAGTTTGATAAACTCCAAAACAAATCCGCAA
This sequence comes from Prostheceraeus crozeri, assembly GCA_907163375.1. Lineage (NCBI taxonomy): Eukaryota > Metazoa > Platyhelminthes > Polycladida > Euryleptidae > Prostheceraeus > Prostheceraeus crozeri. Next base: position 1,015,722 of record CAJQUW010009239.1, read on the forward strand.
AGCACCGTTGTTTTTTAAAAGTAATCGAAGTACGCCGACCGAAAATATTGAAAAATCTCCCAGGGTTATTGTGAGGACAAGACGTGATCCTAATCTTTGATCAGTTTTCAAAATTCAGGATTTTAGGAATAGTCAGTAAATTTATTATTCACCGAATCCATCTATACATCAAACATTTGTCAATACTTGAAACTGTGTGATTACCAGGATGCCAGCTGATTGTCATGGGACTGATCGATGCGTTTTCGCTTTCATGCATCAATCACATAAATGTGAATATTGCTGAATTAAATCATATCGGTCTCTAAGCTAAATCAAAACTACTGAATTTGAAAATTGGATTTGAAATTTTACTGCAAGTAAGTAAGTACAAGTTTTGGAATTGTATTCTCAGTCGAAGGTAGGAACTGATTTTAAAACAATTTTATCCTATGTCAGGAGTCAGCATCATGCCCAATTAATTGCATAATTGCTCAAATTACACCTGTTTATTGTGAAGTTCCATCAGACTTGATTGAAGATCGCATTGAAGACAACAGGAAGCAGCAGACGATAAATCTTTATTTGGGGAGCCTTGGTCAATATTTATGATAAAACAAGAAGACGATAGAAAGAATCACATAGCCTCGCAATTGCACAATTATATGAACTGATTACTCATTAGAAACCACTGATGATGAAGTGTCACAGAGAATACACTTCCACGAAGATGCGGATTTATGGTTAATGCAGTACTAAGTTTTGTGTCAACATCTCTGTTTTTTAAGGATAGTTTGAATTTAAGGAATATAGTCAGTTCATGATCCAATCACACAGACTTCAGCGAAATTCATTTATAGCAAAATGGCGATCAAGTCGATTAATACAAATTGCCATTATTGATTTTTCTCAGCGTGGGATGTGCTATTTTTTATATCTTCCTGAGCATCACTGCATCAATATAGACCGTGCAACAGCCAATAGGACCTTTTTACATATCGAAGTTAATTACTGACCAAATTAGGTTCTCGAAATTTCGCACTTTTAAAAAGTATTTAAGTGGAGCCCCTTAATTGGCTAACACGACACGTTAGGAGCATCCTTTCTGAAGTTTTGGCATCTAGATATCATATATCTCCAAAAGGCTTTTAATTTTACTGGAAGTTATAAGTTACTCATGTGAGTTATAAACCTATGTTGAACCTATGTGCTATTGAGGGGAAATAATGTCTTATCATTATTTTTGCAACCATCAACCAACTGGGCTTTTTCGTCAAACATTAATTTATTGAAGTATCTCAGCAACCAACAGACAAATGAAAGTAAACCATGCGCCAAATTACAGGTTTCATCAAAGCACATCAGGACCGCTGTCTTGTTTTTGCAGTTTATGGTCATAGTCATAGGGTTGAAACCAGGATCAGAAGATAAATGTTCATCTTTTGAAAATTCTCTCCATTTCATGAAGAAAGTTCAATTTGTCAAAGCAAAATTTGGGCAATTTGATTGACATAGATGATATGGTCGAAATGATGGCTTCATTGATACATTTTCTGGCTTTATGGTGATGTTTAGACGAACACGATCAACTGGTGGATTTTTCTGTTAAATTGATTATCCGAACCGGTTTGAAGTTATTGTGACGTATCAATCGAAATATCCGATCGAGACGATTTAAAACATCACATTGTTATATACCTGTACATGTTACAGCTGAAATTAAAGAATTCATCGTATGAGAATCTTCAATTTTTTATATTTGTTATTTTCTAAATTCTATTAAAATCTGCAATGTCCCAAAATTAACAAAAATAAAGGCATTGAATCACTTCATTCAGGATTTATTGAACATTTTCGTGTGGGACCTCCAGTTGGGCACGGTTAACTGAGATCTCATCATAGATTTTATCATTGGCTGGGACTGACAAACTTGCATCAGACAGAGCTGTACGCGCACATATTCTCCTTCCGTGTGATTAAGAAAGATCCTCTACTGTATTTTCTCCATTTTACTCTTTAAATGCTTGTGATCCATTTGCAACTTCCTCTGAGTACAATTCAATGCATAAAAGGTGTACTTTGATCGGTCGTCTTTATTAGTAGGTTTTCGGGGATTCTTCCTCTTCATGATTTTAGACGGAATTGCTTTGGACACTTCATTTTCTCTTAATTGTCTCTTATGCAGAGATGACGTAACGCTCTCAACCTTTTCTGACTTCCTTTTTCTCAACGTCGGGAATCACTGCATTTTCGTTGTGGACATAGTTCGTCGAGGAACATTGTTTTTAAGCGTCTGCACAGTGTCTACTGACACGTGAATAAAATATCACGTGAGTTTTGTCAATCATTGATTGATGAAAGAACTGTGACTTGTTCATGTAGCGTGAATTTCGGAAGCTATTTAGCAATCGATATGAAGCACAGAATTAGATTGTCACATTAGAATTTTAACACACAAAAATGCATTGTCACATTAGAAGCATTAGAATTTAAGCTTGTCACTTTGCTAGAAGTGCAAACTGATTCAAGACGATGGCACATGCAGGAACTTACTAAGTAGACAAAAAGAAATTTTCAATGCCTTACAGAGATATGAAAAATCGTCGTGCGTCGCTTGCGGATTGCTGTGAATTCCTTCAAAATGCCTCGATCGTCAAGATTCCTTCAGATTCGAAGAATTCAGATCATTGCACAAACATTTCCTCGATAATGTTCCTCGACGGTCCCTCCGATCATTAAAGTTAGCTGGCGCACGAAAAAACGTTCACAAACTTCTCTGTAGAGCTTGATATCGTTTGTGTGTCTTCGCTGTGTGATCCAGTTGATAACAATCACTGAAACGTCGAACAATTGGCGTGTGTAATGTTGAACTGGCTGCTTATTGTTCGATATCTATGCTATTATGTCAGCAGATTGTGTCATTTCATAGGCATTACATATTCCAATGCTTCCTTTCTAGTCAAACAAAAGAAGAGACGACCGGTTTAATTCTGTGATATGAGGCTATTGAGAATTCAATTTATTAACGGGCTTATATTTATTGAAATTATAAGCCTATGTTGTCTGCATGTATGCTTTTATTGTGGACTTATTATCGACGGTCATGTCAAGCTCAGCATCGACTATTTTTCAATAACAAAGTAACAACCACGATTATGAACTTGTGGTACATTCCGGTTCATAAAAAGTGGATCATCCTAAAATTTGACTAAATAAAACATAAGTATGATACAGAAAGCATTTTTCATGTTATTTCATGTCCCTAATATATTTAAATGTCCTTATATAATCTGATAAGCTATGATACAGTAACGGTTCTTAAGAAGCTAATATTTTGTGGCCCTACCCTTATTGTCAATGACATTACCAATTCGTCTAGGCATTGATTCGATGATATCGTTGATTTTTGACTGATCTAACTTTCTCCACTCTCTTTTTAACAGTAACGTAAGTTGTGATACGCCATCTGTAGGTAGCAGTGAACGACGAACGTTACGTTTTAGAATACTCCATACATTTTCTATGGGATTCAGATCAGGAGAACGAGCTGGCCAAGATAATGTCCTAAGCCCTAATTGAGACTTGCATAAGTTGACTCTACTACTCCTGTGACACATAGCATTATCATCCATAAATAACCAAGTCGATGGATCACCAAGTCGATCTGTCATTTGGCCAATGTTCATTCGTAAAACATTCACATAGCGTTCAGAATTCATGGTTCCTTGCTATATGTGAAGTTCAGAACGGCCATTGGTCCAAATGCCAGCCCAAATCAGTAGAGTCGCACCACCTTGTACCCGGGGACGACGTAAATGTCTGGGAGATTTCCTGATCAGATTTTATCCATAATCTCAATCGACCATCACTATCCTTCAGACGGACTGATGCCTCATCAGACCAGACAACCCGATCCCATTGATTTCGCCAGTGACAATGACTCATTGCCCATCTGAGACGTCTTTTTGTATGCTAATCTGATAATTCGATCTGAGAGGGCCTCCTACAGCTCTTGAAATTCGACTCAATAAGTCTTCTACGAATAGTGGACTTAGAAATAGACGAGACTAATGCAGCCATCTCAGTTAACGAGAGACTTGGATCAACTTTAACAAATCTCAAAATTAGGCGGTCTCTACGTTTGGATGTTTTGCGTGGACGGCCAGAGCCCTCTTTACGACAGAGTTAATCTCTCGTTATTGCGATCTCGTTATTGTTCATTTGTGCTTTGTATTGTTTTCAACCGGTAAGAGATAGATTTCTAGCTGAAAGCAATCAGGACTGCTGCCAACACCACCGCAACGAAGTCAGGAAGCTATGGAACATGAAGTCCAGTTAATCACATGTAGCAGTTACATTATTGTTGTTGAATGATGGTGCTATACTGGCTCTGATTGACCAATTTTCTTTATTTTTGTTTTGCTTGATAGCTTTTGGCTTGTAGAGCAACATATTACATAACAAAGGAAACAAATGTAATTTTATAAGAGTGAGGTATGATTTTGTGTAACATTGCTAAATGAAGATCAAATTATCTACTACTTTTTTTATCTATAACAGGAAAACAACTCAATATTCATGCTTGAAATTTCCAACAATGATATTAGTAAGCACAACTGACATATCTTCCAAATTTCAGAGAAATTCGTTCAAGTTTGGCGGAGTTAGACAAAGTTGAAGTTAAGGCGATGTTTAAGGGTGATCCATTTTTTATGAAACAATCTGTATATGGGACTTGTTCTCAATTGAGGCTCAACACTATCTCTCGCTACCTTTGGATGCATGGAGAGACTTTTTTTTGATTCAATAATTTTATTGATGACCTTACTAGAATGTTAAACCTATGGCCTACATATGCCTAGTAGGAAGCCTGCTTTTTATATAGGCAATCCGAACTTATTTGGGTTTGGTGCCAAAAATGCGTTCACAAACTTTTATTAAAAAGACACACAATTTCACAAACTTCTCCTTTGAAGGATATCACAGGCATTTCGGAAAATAGAAATCGAAGTGAAAGACTATGTCGATCATGTGAAATCTGAAGCAGACTGTTTAAATCAAGCACTACAACGTTTTCACAAATTTTTGAGACCTTATCTATATATTTGTGAAAATAAATTGACCATTTTTTAATTATTCGATGGACGTTCCATATATCTAATGAAGACAATTGAAAACATAAAATTTCCGTAATGAGCGCTTTCAGCCAGCACCGCAGGCCACTATCAATCGAATGTGCTCTGTATTTACTTAACGTGATCAACATTAATCACATGTAGATCAATAATGCGCATGACATGAATTCGTAGATCGCTGATTACATTTGGATAATAAAGATGAAATACCCTAGATGAGACACTACTAATATATAAGCTAAAAGTAGAAGTTATCTATGCTAAAATAGATATGCATCATACAACTAGATAATACCATTATGGAAGGAGCCAAGATCAATTTTAGTCCGATTTCCTGATTTAAGTTTTCTTTTCCACAAAGAATTTGTAAAGGCAATTTGATCTTGGTTCCTTTTATGATGGTATTATCTGTTTGTTTGATGTATATCTATTTTTGCTTAGATATCTTCTACTTTTAGTTTATGTGTTAGTAGTGTCTCATCTAGAGTATTTTTATCTTTATTATCTATATGTTTATTGACTTTGAGTCCTACTATTTTTGAAGATGTTTTTATCAGAAGTTTATGGCGGTTCTAGATTATTGCGCATTAATTATTTATCTTTTCTAAAAAAAGCTCGTAGAAAACTTTTTGGGTCTGAGATAGCACTCCATATGTCACAGGTCCGGAATCCTGGGGTTTCTTTGGAAGATTGGTCCACGCCGAGCTTGGCAGAGACATGTTAAAGCGCTCTGCTGTAATTCGTTCATGCTAAGAGCTACATGTCGTTTATGTGGTAATTTTTGCATTTGTTATATGTTAACATAGAAAATATACATAGAGTAGGCATAATAAGTGACAAAACTACTTTAGCGACCTCAACTTATCAAAATTGATTTTCGAGTGCATCGACTTCGGTACTTTGTCAACGAAAGAGAAGCATTTTCTGATACAATATGCATGTAATCAAGTAAAATGCTGAAACCTTCTTGATCGGCTCTTTTTAACAAATTGTATCACTATTTCGTCTCTGAGTCTGATTTACTTCTTCTAGTCTGGTTTCTTGAAATATCTAACACGCGTGATGGTAACGAAAATGATTTGCAAATTAATGCGATTTGACTATCGATGTTAAGACTCGGATGAAAGTTTGCTTTAGTTTCTGTCCCAATACGTTATGTAGTAAGTGTCGTGATTATTATTAACGCTTGTTTGAATATTGATGAAGTGCATGGAGGTCGCCGGAGTCAAACACTATGAAACTACTACGCAGATTAATCATGATAAAACTCGACAAGAGCTTTGTTAGACCTTCTTCACCTCAATCCTATTTTCGCCGCATGCTACTTTGAAAGAGTTGAGAGGAGTTTCTGACTCTTTTCAGTGGAAGATGTGCAAATATAGTCAAATAAAATTGCATTAATATTTGTTGGATGGCACTAATTGTTTTGAAGGACTCCATGAATTTTTTTTGGCAAATACAGAGATGAAAAGAGAAACAACAGATCCCTAGAAGAATTCATCGAAAAGCTTTCCAATGATTTTCATTGTGCATCGAGAAATCAAAAAACTGGGAGAAATTGATGTTTCACATGGCATTTTAAGTAAAGATAGTAAATAAATACCTTACATTATTTCACAAATTACAAAATATAGCAAGTCTTCCTTACCAAACCAATGTCGGGAACTCCAGGAAACCGCAAATGGAATGAAGTCAGAGTTTCAAAATTATCGCAAAATCTTAGTTGTAAATCGCTAAAAAGATGATAGATGTCGCTCAACTCCGCCGATGTTTTATTAAATCTTCCAAAATTACTCGATCTCATATGCTTCATTCGATTACATGCAAATGAGTAGCTAATGGCGCTGGTTTAAACTTCTATCAAATGCGCTACTGACCCGAGATAAGCTATGTGCATATCTTAAAAATATTCATCCAGGTTGTCGGGATTTTTGAGCAAAATTAGTTATGTGCAAAATATTGGTTTCTTTTGGCTTTCTGATTCCGATGTTGCGCATTCAATAATGTGGTTGCATGGCAAGGTTTTTACCTCATCTATGTTCTATACCCCGTGTAATATAGACTGTCAATGATAACATCAGCAAGTCCAGAATTAGTTCCCTCAATCGCTATTAAAGCTAATAAGTTAATTAGCTAAATTCTCGTATCCTGATGACTAAACATTTGGCCGAAACTATAATCGAGTTGTTTAATTTTTGCAATTGAAAATGTATATTTCACCGCTCATCCAGGACTTTAAAAAATATTTTGGGATTTCTAGAAATCTATGAATGTAAATAGTTATGTAGAACAAAAGATAAAATCATTATATCTAACTGGCAAGACACACGAGTTGACCAAAAGAATTTACAGATAAGTTGTATATCTTGTAGAATCAAAATTCATGATAAATAAGCAGGACTCCGGAAAATCACAAGCGAGTTAACTCAATCATAGGTGCGTATATTGCTTTTCTGAATATTTCAGAAAAATTTCTACCAATTGAGTCAACGCAATCCCCAATTTAATCACCCATGACGACAAAATAAGAGAATGAAGAATACATTATGGAGAAGGCCAGTGATAGCTGATAGACAGAGTAGGAATCCCTCCTTACGGTGAGAATATAATCCAAGCTTTGAGTCCCTTCGAGAGATCGACAACTCAATTGCTATTCCCATACTTAGACGTCTAAGTATAGATTTCACTGTTAACAGTGAACCTGGGAATATTTTATGGAATTCTTCATAGCTAAATTGAGTGTTTCAGTTGAGTGTCTCATGACCAAAGCCGGCTAGCCGAATCGTCAGGCAATCTAAAATTAATACAAGTGTTGAAATAATCGCATTTTTGTTAATTAAGCATGGCTAAATTGTTAAGTCTGTATTCGAAGCTGTCCAAATTCTCTATTAGGTGCTCATTATTCAGCAAAATTAGCGAATCAACGGATTCAATGAGTAGAAATTATCCACCAGTCCGCTAATGAAGGGTTTTTAGTCCGCTAATTCGTTAAAACAAAATGTTGCTTCCATTGTAATTAACGAATGAATGATTTCAGCGGATTGTACCCAACTCTGGTTGTGGTAAAGCGTTAGCGCGTATGATTAATGTATTAACTTGGAATGCTTAATTACCGACATAACAATCGTTTCGATAAGTAATTTTTAAATAAAATGATACAATGATCTAAGGATTAGAATTTTAAAAATTGAAGGAAACGTTTGTTGAGAATAGAAGAAGACATAGATGTAATATTTCATTTTGCGGCTGATTTAATTACCGAATGTAAGGGAAGTTGGGTAAACATAATACATTTACCTTTTTCATTGCAATCACATTGCATCTTTGCTTTTGCATTTTAAGTGCGTAACATGCATAATTTGATAATTTGTTATTTGATTATGCTGATTTTGTATCTGAAAGACGTAGAATAATAATAATTTGTATGTAACAATTTATAGTCCGGCAGCCAGAGCGAGTTTCTGCAGGGAACGAGGCCGAAAGTGAGACTTTCACAGAATGATGTGCACCCTATGCCTGCTACGAATCTGTACGTCTGCCGAGTTCTAGTGAGTTCCTCTTATTGCCAGACACGATCAAAGAAAATCACATGCAAATCCAATGGGACGAAAATTGCAGCTTTTGGCTAAAATGAAATTTTTTATGTTTTCTCTGATTAGCCAAAAAGTACCAAGCCCAGAGTCATAATTTTTGACATGGAATGTCTTCAGGTCATTTCCTTTCATGTTCATGTACTTTTATCATGCTTCTAATCGACAATGTATGTCAGAATGTGGTTAAATTTGGATAAAGTTGCTTAAAATGTTTGTGTTTGCCAACATTGAGAGGCTTGCCAAATCTAAATTTGTCTAGCTTTATAGGCAGGTGTGCATGAACATGAAAGGAAATGACCTGAAGACATTCCATGTCAAAAATTATGACTCTAGACTTAATACTTTACGTTTAATCAGAGAAAACATAGAAAATTTCATTTTAGCCAAAAGCTGCAATTTTCGTCCCATTGGATTTGCGTGTGATTTTCTTTGATCGTGTCTGACAAGAAGAGGAACTCATTAGAACTCGGCAGACGTGCCGATTCGCAGTAGGAATGGGGTGTACATCATTCTGTGAAAGTCTCATCTTCGGCCTCGTTCCCTGCAGAAACTCGTTCTGGCTGCCGGACTAATTAAGGTACATAGCAATAAATGAATGTGTTGTACATGAAATACCTTTATACTTTGCATTCATGTCAATTGTGTAGGACACAAGCTGAACAGTGCAGTAAAGCAAAGTGAAATTAAGTTATAACCATAGAATGGTTACAGCAGAACTTGCATTTACTTCTTGATTGTCATGGAAAGTTGTCATAGGGGCCTAAATATTCATACATCACTGTAAAATGATAAGTATGATGCATCAATTAAATGAAGTAGATGATGATTGTTTTGCAACTTTCTACTGGACAGTGATCATTTTCTACCACACAGAGATGAAAAGCATTAATTTTTTGCTCCGATATTTCCGAAATTTGATTTCTCCTTTCTTTTTCCATGACGCCTCCAGTCATTCGGATTAATTAGTCATAATTTTGACAGAAAAAGAAGTTTTCCATTTCTTACTAAATCAACATATCTTATAGGAACGATATCTCAGAGTTCTCCAAATTACGAGGTAGCTCGAAATTGGAATTTCGATAAGGTATAGACAAAAAAGGAAGCTAATTTTCACTAGTCAAACGTAAATGTCACTTCATGCTACATCTTTTCAACGGAAAATGGGAATTTGAATAAGCTTAATTCGTATTTGGTGTGTACAATCATTTCATGGTACAATTTTCTTTAGAAATGAAAACTCATTATTGTTATATTTATGAAAAGCGTGCAACGTATCTTTAACTACGAGCTTTTCACATTTTTATGGGAATTCCCATTACTGAAATCGCTATTTCCATCCCATTGGAAATCCCATGTGAAATCCGGTTCCCACGGCAAGGCTACGACGTACGCCTACTGATTAGTGAATGCACTAAAAATGAAATTGAAGTTTCAGATTGTGATTATAATCAAAAGATATTATTACACTTTTGCTGCAGCCATCCGCTTCATATGGCTTTCAACAAATGTCAGAAAGGCAAATTTGCGTAACTGAGTCGGTAACGAGCTGATTCTAATTTAAAAGTTTTTATATAATATAGGGAATTGTAATCATTGTTTCCGTATTATAAGCCATCGGCACGAGCTTCTTACCTGCCCCTCGATCTTCATCGAAATTAATGATTAAACTGGTTTATATCATTTCAAAGTGTACAATTTAGTCAAAGAAATTAAATCTATTTCTTGATTGACGAAGATTATCTAATTTCCATATACTCGTCAGGTATGTTGTTCTGAATAATTCTTTTCACAATGTCGTCATCTGTGAATAAGTTCAAGCAAGGTACATATTCAAAGCGTTGCTTAGATATCTGGTTATGTTACTCGTATACTTGAAGTTTACAATCGAATTCATAATCTACTTGAACACAATGTTGATTCCCAACAAGCGCATACCAACAAGTATACCAATGATTTCATGTCATCCACCTGATGCTTAATCGTACAGCTTGCAATGATAGAGTTTCGCTTCATCTAGTATCGATCACCTACGAAATTTTAGATTTTCGATTGTAGCCTCTCAGATAGACCTGCTATGAAGATGATTGATGACTGGAATCGAATGCTTGCCATACCTGCAGAATTCCAATCTGTTCATATTCTCACCAAGATAGGAATGTCTTCATATCATTAGTTTTATCAAATATTCCCACTCAATACAGTAACACAGTAGCTGGTTTGTTATCGTTTATCACAAAATGTCATGTCAGAGAGCGCATTGTTATTCGATTTCCCTTAATGTTTTCCTGTGCAGTGCATGCAGTTAACTCAAAATGATACCAAAATATTTTTCGTTGCCGAAGTGCAAATGCCGATCATTTGTATTTCAAAGTTCAACTTCAGTGTCACGATAATGTGTTGATCTACTTCAGAATTCTCTAAGGATAGCAATTCTGTGGAAATCTATGAATCATGCGAATCAAAAACCATTTCCGAAACAGCCCGAATCGTGATCCAAAAATACCACACACTATAATCGTATGAAATTCGAATATTTTCCATATAAAATTTAGGAGCCTCAAAGTTATAGTTGTGAGTTTGAACGCTGAGGATGATATCGATGATATTGACTGTTACATTGACTGTTTTTCTATTACATCAGTATTTCTGCAGCGCCACTTTTCCCATAATTTGAAATAGGGCTTAAGTCTAATCAACTTCATTCAAATTCATCAAGTTTACAAATTCAATTATTAAATGTTGAGAAAAATCATTTAAAAAATCCTACATATAGCCAATGCACAATGCATCAATTGGGGAATCAATTAATTCTGCCCCAATGTGAACACCTAACTTTATTAGAAATAGTTGCACTATGCTTTTATTCCACTCGCGAAATTTAAATTGCAAATTAACGCAAATAAGTTCCTTTGTCTACATGTAGGTATCCTTACCTTTTACAAGCACTTTGAATTTGAAAACGTTGATATTTCTTAAATTCAAGAGTATCACTGACATTCGAATTACATTTCCGAGATAACAAGCCAAACATTCTAAAGAAAAGCAAACGTAAAAGAAAATTGATGAACTTTATGACAAACGTTCGTTCATTGGGGAAATTGAAAATTTCAAAAGCGGAAATGGCTGTACTCGATTCTTTCCACCAAAGAATATTAGTCCTTAATCTTTTTGACAGTGGAATGCGAATATGCGATGCATTTTTAAATGAATAAGTTTGGTAAATATGCTTTAAAAAATCTACGCCGTCTCCTGATATTTTACTTCAAAAATTTCCAGAAACTTTAGATTTTGCTCCTCAGTAGAGCGAAGGCTAAAAAGGGACTTTGTCAAGCAGTGAATATAACTAAGCATGCATGTATATATATATATCACGGGGTATGGAGCATACAGTAGATGCAGAGATACGAGGAGGATGTGGGCGATCACTATTAGCATATTGAGCGAACTTCTGTAGGTATTCATCAAATTCTACTTTTAATATACTACAGACCTACTGAAAGTTTGTTGAGTCGTACATCTGCATTTTGCTACTTTTCAGTGTAAATTTGTTAGAACTTGAAAACTGTGCACTCATCCACTAACCATCAAACTGAAATTAAATAAATGAATGAACTTTGATGCAATAACTTGATCATGTGTTTTAAACTGCATAATCGGGCTATTTCTGGACGCACTTTGAGCATTTTAGAAACCGATGAGTTGTAAATAGACATTTAGATCATTATTTGTATCCCCTAGAAAAACAGTGTTTACCACTATTAGATCTATTATTGATAAATAGCCTCAAAACTGTCGTAAAAACACTTCCTATTGCATCATCAGTACATTTCCTTGATCAAATAACGCCAGCTACCGTATATACTCGCATATAAGCCGATCTCGCATATAAGCCGACCATCTAAAATTGCTTTAGAATTACCAGTTTTTGCAAAAACCCGCATATAAGCCGGTACTCAACTTATCTAATTTTACACTATATTTTTGGTTCATAGAAATTTGTTACTGTAAAGATGATAAATGCTTACTTTTATGTTACATACTAAAAGAAATAGAAGAAATTTTTTTATTTCTAAGAAACCAAACCGTGTACCAATGACGTCGGCTTCATCATTACCTCTAGCTTGGTTACGGCTCGCCACTGGTGACACACAACCAAATAAAAAGGCAGATAGCGATGAAAACGTGTAGCTGGAAAATTGGCATTAGTATCTGTCCTTGTGTTCATTTTGTTTTATACGCATATAAGCCGACCCCCTGATTTCAGCATTGTATTTTATACTTCTAAACTCGGCTTATATGCGAGTATATACGGTAAATAGGATCTATTCAGTCAGATATTAAAGGAAATCAAGTCGAGATCGACGTCACAGTCACAACAACAACCTTGTTTCTCCATCATAAACAGAATGCAATCTTTGCAAGCTTATGCAATAAATATTTTTATCATAACCGCATTCCTGCAAGATGGTTTATGCCTGGCATTGTTTCGCTCCTGACCTGATCAGTAGGGATGGTGATTTTATGCTCAAGCATGAAAAAGCATAAAAAGCATCTTTCTTCTAGCATAAAAAGTATATTTCATCTTTTCAGATATAAATTAGCATTTTAATTATCTAATTAAGTATTTTTTAATCAAGGCAGCGAATTAAGTCAAGTAACATCGCTAAGTTGATTGACGAAGAGCAATAATATGAGGGACACGTGATTCTTTCATTTCAAGCGAATAACCATGTTCGCACTCATTGCTCATCTCATCATCAGTCATCAATACGCACACTTGTATTATTTGCAACGAAAAAGATAGTGGCAGACACATACTAGGTATCTACTAGATATATGCATAGACATAGACATACACATACATGCTAGATAAATACAGTAGGTATCTACAGACACATTGTAGATATCTAAATGTCTAATAGGCAAAGATTATCCTTTGAAAACGTGACCGATGAATTGAAGATTTCAGTGATCTATCATTACTCAATAGTGTTGAACTGTTATAGAATCATCGTTCATGTATTTGACAAACATTGCATGTACAATTAAGATTGATTAATTATTAAAACCTGATTCATTTTGTACCAAGGAAAAAGATAATTTGTGATTGTAAATGCGATTTCTAGTTAAATTATATATTTCTTAGCGGTAGTTCAAACTGCTTCTGAGACTCATGGAATCATAATCATATCACATGGCAATTGACTCAAATTACTATATTATCGCAATATCACGATGACGCATTTAATATAATATACGTTTTATATCAGTTACGTATGATTTCGACATAATCCGAGAATAATTCTTGAGTATAAAAGGGGATTTTATGAGCATAAAAGCATAAAAATTTATGCATAAATTGTCTCTCTTAGAAGCATGAAATCGCCATCCCTGCTGATCAGTCTGTTGATGGTCATGATCAGTTCCCAAGAAAGTTGGCAGCTTCATTTCGCATCTATTTCCGAGCTTGAATGATCACTGCATGAAATGAATTAGAATTTCTGTTTTCAGATTTCTCTGAATACTGTATAACATTTTTTCGTTACGAAAGCGTATGTAAGCACATGTGCCATATTTCACTATCTAAAAAAGGAATTATGATATTATCAAACAAATATATTCTGTTTTAAGTACCGCATTTCTTTGAATATGAGACGCCCTCGAATAAGAGACGCATCCGTGAGAGGAAAAATTTAATAAGAGACGCCCTTGAATAAGAGACGCATGTACAAAAATAGACTGCTATAGACATATTACATGCAGGCTGTTGTAATGTGGTAGCTACATCCGCCTGAGCGATTATTAAGCCTACTTATCTTAGTAAAATAAGTCAGTCTACTAGTAAATACCGGGTATCATGACCAATATTGTATAATATATAAGGCTTCGTTGTTGTACATGCAGTACATGCATGTTGTACATACGTACATGCAGGCCTACTTAAGATTACTTCATCTACCATTTAAGGAGGCATTATATGGTAGCTTCCTTTGCATTTGGAGTCATGTACCGGTCGGTAACTTTTGCTGTAAATACTACTTGATTATCGGTATTTTCGTTTCCGTAAATTCAGATCTAGTCTGCATGTATAGTGGCCAACATGTACTGGTATATGAATGTATTAGATAAGTCTACAAGATATGCTACTACAAACCATAAAGCTCCTTTCATTTCCAAAATATCTGAATTATGATAAAGCGTATATATGTAAGAAAAATTACTGGCGAAATTTGCCCATGACATAGCTAGGCCTAAGTGAGGAATGCAAAGGTCACCTAAGAGAATAGTAGCAAAAAACTAAGACATCTTTTTCTAATGAAAGAATGAAAACTTGAACATTTGATAAATAAGAGACGCCCTTGAATAAGAGACGCCCCTGAATAAAAGACGCATCAATCAGGGATCTGAAAAAAAATAAGAGACGCGTCTCTTATTCAAAGAAATACGGTAGTTCTGTCAATTAATTTTTTAAGTAGCCCTATTAACCCAATGCTGCAACTAATTGCACATAAGATCGCATTTCATCTCAAATAGAAATTGCCAATTTATGCCATGAAATTCCAGTTGCATGCTTACACTGAAAAACTTCTTTGATATATCCGGTTATAAACATGCATTATCGTGTATTAAAGGGATTTCATATTTGACAAATCCTCTACTACACTGTAAACCGTTGACTGACAATTGACAGACATTTATCCTACAAAATTTATTTTGTCGGTCATTGTTAGTTCTTGTAGGATGATTGCCACTGAGCACCTACAATATCTGACAAAAAGCGACAAAATGAATGGCAATGAATTATTGCTTAAATTTTGTCAAAAATGTAGGTAATTTATTAAATTATGTCAAAATAAATCATGGTTTTGTCAATACAGATTGCCCAAAAGTCAAGCAATCACTAATTGAAAAAATCAATCAGTATTCAACAGTTTTTGTTTAGTTAATTTGCATACAAGGCATCTGTTTCGATGTCGGTGGAGAACCTACAAATTCGTCAGATATCGCAGGATATTGGAGGTGACAATCGTCGGTTGATTTTGTCAGTAATTTTGTAGGATAATTGTCGGTCTACGGTTTACAGTGTATACAAACAAAAAAATTTCTATTCAAACTTCAAAGTTGACATGCTCATGTCACAGCTTAAATTTGCAAATATACATTTAATCGATTCGGTTTGCAATCATTTGCAAATCGTTGTTTATTCCAATCCGTGAATCAGTTCAATTCGCTTTCATCTCATCTCATTTCATTTTGCAGTAAAAACTGCTCAATAACCGTTCTTGACAAGTGAAAAACGTGATCATCGCTTGTAGGATTCTGTTTGTTGGATTCTCGCCCTCGTTGTGGCAGAATCCATATAGTCCGGCAGCCAGAACGAGTTTCTGCAGGGAACGAGGCCGAAAGTGAGACTTTCACAGAACTTTAGTTCTTTAGAACTTTAGAGACTTTCACACGTCTGTCCAGTTCTGATAGTGAGTTCCTCTTCTTGTCAGACAGGATAAAAAAAATACATGTAAATCCAATGGAACGCAGATTGCAGTTTTTGGTTAAAATGAAATTTCCTATGTTTTCTCTGATTAAACGAAAAATACTTAGCCCAGAGTCATAATTTGTGACATGGAATGTCTTCAGGTCATTTCCTTTCATGTTCATGCCCCCTGTCTATAAAGCCAAACACATTTAGATTTGGCGAGGCTCTTAATGTCGGCAAACACAAACATTTTAAGCAACTTTATCCAAATTTAACCACATTCTGACATACATTGTCGATTAGAAGCATGATAAAAGTACATGAACATGAAAGGAAATGACCTAAAGACATTCCATGTCAAAAATTATGACTCTGGGCTTGGTACTTTTTGGCTAATCAGAGAAAACATAAAAAATTTCATTTTAGCCAAAAGCTGCAATTTTCGTCCCATTGGATTTACATGTGTTTTTCTTTGATTCTGTCTGACAAGAAGAGGAACTCACTATAAGAACTCGGCAGACGTACCGATTCGTAGTAGGCATAGGGTGTGCATCATTCTGTGAAAGTCTCACTTTCGGCCTCGTTCCCTGCAGAAACTCGTTCTGGCTGCCGGACTAATAGGCCTCCAATAAATCAGATACGTTAGTGAAGTATTCTACTAGTATCAATTTCACTACACTACTGATTCTTCATCTCCCCTCCTCTCCACTTGATACCACAACACCACAGTATCCTTCTCTCTCATTATTATGCATTTTGTGCGAACTAACTTTTAATTATCATCAATTAGAATTTTATCATTTTTTAATTATATATATCCATATATTATATCCATTCGTTCCCGGTATGGACAGTTCATTTTAAAAATGATTTATGCGTCTTATTCTTGTCGCATAAAGTTAATTTTGTCAATTCAGCTCGCGAAAATGCGAAATTTAGAGAGCTGCTGTGCGAAGCTTAAAGAGGGAGTCAAATCATTATCTATATCATGAGCTGTATCCACTAAAAGGAAAACTAAAACTTATGGTGTTTCTAATTATCGAATTGTCACATTAGGTCTTCATCCACATCCTGAAATAGCTGTCGTCATCAGAGTACTATCGAAATCGAATCTAAATGAGTGGATATCACTGCACGTTAGCTGACACAAATAAAAGCTCAAATCATGATTACATCCCACATCTCTAAACTGAAAAACATATAATTGTGCACGAGGAGTAATTTCCTGAATTCTACCCGAGAAAACATTCGAGTAACTTCATGCCGACTGTGTACGGCTGCTACATTTATTTCCAACTGCTTCGCAAGGTTTGCCTCGTAGAGGACAATGTTCAATTAAATAAGAGATGATACACAACATAAATAATGATTTCTTGATGCAGTATACATCTTAATTTTCTCGTAATTTCTAGATCCGCTAGAAATCTTTTCAACAAAATTTCAGATCATATTTTTCCTGTTGTCATTGAATGATTATTGACAGAGAGTAAATTGAATTGACTATAAAGCTGAATTGTCGATCTATGATAAAAACAAATTTGAGAAGCTGAATCATTCTGTAATCGAATCTCAACTAAAAAAATTATGAAGATTCAGGCAGTTCTGTGTATCTTTATTCTCTGTGTGTAAGAGACAAGGTACTTCCTCATTAAAAATCCACCGGTTGATATTGATATCGTTCATTTCAAATGCCATGTAGCAAACTTTTAAAAGTCTCGCACACTCTTTCTGATGACCACTTAGGTTCCAATTGTGAAAGAAGTCATGAGCAGTTATATTTTCTTCTGAAAGAAAAACGGAAAAGTTGGAAATATCTAATGCTTAAATTTTTGTATGTAGAACAAATAATAGAAGTGATAGGGATAAATTTATAAGAGAAAGGTTGCATTAGAGTCGTTGCAAAATGTATCGTTTACAAGTAAGTGTAGGCAAACAAAGTATTTTAAGTGATTTATGTAATCAACTGATTAGATGACTAGATTTAAAGCGGACTTAAAGCGTCCGAGTTCTTCCGAATATTTGCACTAAACTCAGAAGAATGGAAGTAGGTTCATAATACAAAACTCCATGTGTTTATTTTTCAAACTGAACATTCACATTTTTCTGATATCTTCAGAACTATTTCATCGACTTCGACAGCACAAAAGGATAGGACCTACTATGAGACAGATTAAAAAATGCAAAGAGAGAGGGAATCTAAGTAAAGACAATTTAGAAAATTTTAGATAAAGCACATATTTTGTGTTTATTGCTTCATTTGTATTTCAGGTTATTGACTTGTACAAGAAGATGCATTTTCTAATCCACACATTCCTTATTGTCTTTATACAAAGTATGCATACAGCATCGTATATACATGTATATTGCTTCTACTGTTTCTATACAACAAAAAATTGTCATTCAACCGGCCAGAATATTGAAATTTTTGTGACACATTGCGTGTTATGTATGATTGTCATTTTGTGGGACACACATTAGGTAACTAACAGGCACGACAGTATCAAGTGTGAATTTGTTAAGGTACATGCATGTTTATTTTGTAGTTTCATATAGTTTTAAAACCATTTATAATTTCCAGTTTATGCATTTTCTAGAAAGCTTCAACTTCATAAAGTGATGTCACATAAATAACAACGCTGAAAGGATTATAAAATTAAGATGAGATAATACAGCACATTGGTAATAAAATCAATAAATCATCAAAATAATATTTTTCTGCTTGGACAAATAAATTTGTTTAAGCGCTTTATTTAAATTTACTCTGGATAATTTACATATCAGAAAAATATTCTATGATGCAATTCAGAAAATGGCTTGCTAATTTCCTTGCAATTTCTTTGTACTTGCTATCATATCATTTTTCCAAAATTTCAGATGGTTCAGAGAATCTAAATAGACTAGCTCATTCTTTTCTGCTTTGACATGAATAATAACATGTACATATTTCATCTAAGAATAATTTGAATGCATATTTCAAAGCTAATAAATATGCAATCAGAAATTATGAGCTGTTTTTTTTATATACATGAGCATGTACATTATGAAAGCAATATTGTTATTGCCTTGTTCCTCAATAAAGATTGAAAATTCGATTTTAATATGCTTTTTCTTCAAAGTGTTGTAGCTCGCCAATGTAATGGCGATGCATCGATACCCTTTTTACAAGAAAACTACACAGAGTAATAAAATATGTTGCATTTACGTTAATTTTGGAAATACTTCATCTGGAGAGATTTAAATATTTTATTGAACACCTTAACAATTATTTGTTTGTCGTTTCTTACTGAAGCTGTTTTCAGCGCGCTGCATGATCAGTTTCATGCACACAAACTGAAGCCGACCGCTGTGGATCTGTGCATTTCTGGAATTTTATTCATGTTGTGAAAATTCCATCAGGATGCATAGCCAGTTCAAGGAATGCGCTACTGTTCAATGAATGGCAGCATCATCTGATCTTCACTAAATTTTTGTGCGCAGAAATTCCATTGTTAATTGCGTTCAGCGAGTTAAATGATCGTACCTCCATTATGCTGAAAGCGACAGTAAATATTTCTGCTCAAATTGATAGTCAAGAATTTCTTTACAAGGCGTCCTCCAACCTACAGAAACAGACCATAAGCTATTCGTGCAACTGTTCATGTGCTGTCGTACAATATTACTCTATTGTTTAATGAGATCCTGTCGAAAATGTCTCACAACTTCCAAGAAGCATTTTATGGATTTTCAAAGAAAAGAACATTCCCGTTATCAAAAACATTGTGTTGCTATGCGGCATATTCAGTTGTGGCGAAAAGTTTAGAATCATCGATCAGAAAATTGATTTGACTATTATTGCAATGTCGACAGTTGCGACTTTCCATGGAAATAAAATGACAAAAATTCTTTATACTGACTTAGCTTGGTCTCAACGACAGATATGTCAAGAATATATACTGTGATTAGCGTTATTGTAGATATCTCAGTTTGCATGATTTTGTCCAGTTGGTTTAGCGTCATATTGTCATTCTCGATCAATCTGCTGTTGAGAAAATGCGCGACCAGGGAAACAAAAAAATTCATTTTTCCGAAAATCTCATGAACCTGATGCGATGAACAAAGATGAGAGATTTCGCTTATAGAGTAGATCGCCAAGAAAATAATGAGAAACCAAAGCTCTAGTGACATTTAAGACATCATTTTTCCAAACTCGAAAGTGAAGCTGATGCTGCAAACATGCTCTTAATAAAACTTGAGTGCTTTTGTCCGACGATTGTATACACTGCATCTGTTCACTATACATGCATACCGTATAATGTACACGCTGAACTGTGCTGTGACATATTTACATTTACACATTACATTATTACATGTGATGCTGATATTAATTGCTTGCAGAATGTGCATATATATACATATCTATGTTTACAGGTCTAGATAAACCTGACAGTCTTCGGCTCAAGTGTTGCTAGTCGCACAACTTTTGCATGGCAGTTCGATCTACTAATACTCATTCATTTTATTCCTTGTAAATGTGGCGTAATGCATGCTAAGCATTTACTTTTATTCAGCTTACCACAGCATCATTTGAAGAATCAAACTGCCTGAATGTTGGCAGTCACAATTATGACAAGATATCTATTCATTGATTATAATTGTCATGACAACTGATGTGAAATAGTGAGGGTTTGATCCTGTCAATTGACAGTCACAGTCGCATGTAAGCGGCTCGTGGCTCGGCTGGTAGAGAACACGTCTAGTTAACCTGGGGTCGTAGGTTCGAATCCAGCCAGTGCATATCTTTTGCGTGGCAATTTGATTTATCGCTTATTTCATATCATTATATTGTTTATTAAACTATTAATCTTTCAATAATCATCTCTCCATTATTTGCAGAGAACAAAAATTTGGTATTGAATAAGACTATGTGACGCGCCAGAGCTTTTGTCAAAACGTGATATTGGTGGATTTTAGAGAAGTGTGAATTTCCGAGGCCTTCAAAAGTGATGAAGCGTTTTCTGCATTCTTGACTGGAATATTATACACTTTCTCTCCAACGTTTTCAGAGTTGTGGAGTACATACTGTTCCAATCCTCAGCAATGGGAATTGTATCATTTCTATGTAATGAATTTATGATATTTTCCATCTCTTCTTTTATCCGTCCTAACAATCATTTCTCATTTATCGTCTGAGCATTGTCATTGTCAAACACGTAGACAATAAAATGTTGATGATCAGATATCAAATTAAACTTCTGAAACAAAATAAATTCTATTGTTGAACATGTTGAGTCATTTGAAGGAGCCAATCAGAGAATCGCCGAATAATTGAAGGTGCATTTCATCATTAATGAAAAGCAGAATTAGTAAACTATTTTTGAAAATAAAGCAAGCAATGCGCTGTACCAATTTTCGAAGTTGATGAAAATTTCTGCATGGTAAGTCATGTTAGATTAAATGTCACTTTGTATTTTAAGAAATAGGAAAGTGCATGATGCTTAAATAATAATTTAGAACAACTTTGTGATGCAACAAATCCATCACCACTGTTATACAGCAATCTTGTGTAGTCTATCTGTTCATTTGCTTGTAAAGAAAATACATTTTCCCTCCTCCACTCCGACATTTCTCTAGTCAATCCCATTGCTCTAAATTGACGTTCGAAAGGTGCTATGCTGCATTACTGCAACCATCCCTACTTGGTATCCTACCAAGTTCCAGGTGATCGTGTCTTCAAAGAGATCTTCATGTAAGGAGATGCCTTTGAACGGAGATGCCTAACACTTACACTTGCACCGAATGTGAACTACGTGAGTTCACATTCAGTGTAAGTGTAAGTGTAAGTGTTAGTGCTACCCCGGAGTTAACTTCGGGGTAGTCTATGCTCCGGGATAAGTGTAAACGTAACACCGGACATGAACTCGCGTTGAGTCAACACTTACACCGGGGTTAACTTTGGAGTAAACACTGACTCCGGTGTAAGTGTAAGTGTTACCCTAACACCGAATATGAACTCAGGTCGAGTTAACACTTACACCGGAGAAAACTCTAGAGTTTACCCCGGAGTAAACTCCCGGTGTAGAGTTAAGCGGAACTAAAGGAATCGAACTCTTTTTCAATTACAAAGTTTGCAGCAACTTTTGTATTTTACAACAGGATAAAAATCTGAAAATTCAAGTCATTTACCTAATTCTGTGAAAATACAGACTTCCAGCATCAAATCGCGCTGCTACTTAGATAACTCGGATCATGCAAAAGTTAACCTTTAGAGGATAACTCCTTGTCGAGTTCATACCTGGTGTAAAGTGTTAAATTCTGTATATTGATCCGGTTTTAATCAAAGAGTGAGAACTTGCTCTATGGTTTTAGTGAAACTTTTCTCATTGGGCTGCACAAACATGTACATGTCAACATAATAAAATTATAAAACGCTATCAGATCATATTTCACAACACCAAAATCTTATAAATTGATAGATTTTCAACAAAATTGCATTTTCAGGATTATTTTGCTTGGTGAATACATAAATTGGGATTTTCATTCATGTTCCATGGAAGAAACTGTTAATATTAGAGAAAGTTCGTACAATTTTAAATCGTGCCTACAAATGTGACGTGAAATAATTTCTAATTAATTTCTTGAACTCTGTTAATTTTCTCATCTGAAATGATGAAATCGGAAATTCATTAAGACTTGATTCTTTAACTTATACTGCAGGCTATCAAGGAGCTCGACTTACAAAAATTCAAAAATAGGTCCTCCCTCCTATAGGCCTATATCGTAGCATCAACTTATGCATACAATCTACATGTACATATCTTCCCGCACCCCGCCTTGTATACTGGAAAGTGAATTTTGTATCGGTCTACTCGATCGTGCCCCCTAGGGCCTACCGACCAGAGTGCCGGGAGCCGGTTGCTCTATCAGCAATCTGCAACATTGAGATGGTTAATTACAACCTTAACTCTGATAGACGGTATCATGGCACACGTCAACAGCAACTTGGTTATAATAGCATTGAATATTTTGTAACAATCTAGAAACAGCTGACATTTATCACATTTACATATAAAATTACCTGTATGCCAATAGAGGTGACCTGAATGACGTCATAGCCCTCCCCCCCAGTGTCATACATCAAGGCATTTAGAAAACGGATTGGGCCTGCTTAATCTTTGTACCCAAATACCGGTTCTTCCTCACATAATCCACTTGTTGCGTATTGTGAGAACAAAATGTCTGAATCAGGTTTATTCAGAAAGGCATAAAGCATACACGTAGATGAACAGAAACTGAAACCGATGATCCAGAGTCACGTAGTCACGTATGCAACGTACTGCTGCAGCATGGGAAGCATAGAAATCAACAACAATAAAACCTCCAGAACGGAGGTTAAGCTTCATGTAATACACAATAGTGGCACATAAATCGCACGCATTTTCACTTAGATACACCTGTCAACGGCTGTATCATTGGGTTAGAATCAGTCACATGACTAAATCGAAGCCTTTAATTGGTTATTCATGCCCCAACTTAGTTCCCCCGGATGTACCGCGACCTTGAGTCAATTTCCATTCTAGTCAACTTCAGTTAAACAATCTATTTCTATGATGGGAAGTGTTGTCCGCCAGTGCGCGATCATGGGTATATACACAACTGAAGCGAGGTCACTTTCTAAACTCTCTAATCATACAGCCAACCAACCAGACAACAGACAACAAACAAAGAACATCAACAGACATGTGACATCCAAGGCAGCAAGACTACATACACAAAAGCATAATTGTCTCGCAGCAAACCACAGCCAGTCACAGTCAATCTCAACACCACTATTAGAACTTTGCTCAGGCATATGATCTTCATCATCTTCGACATATCATGATCATATTGTATTATCGGACCCTTGTAGACCTTACAAGCTTTAATGTAGGCCTGTACTTCCACCAAGAGAGCTGTATCCGCATGTAACTACGCACATTCTGAACTTCTGCAAAATTTTCCTTTGATACCTGGTGATTTTAAAACAAATAGTGAAAAAATTCATAAATAGCGTTTCAGTCAGCTACATTTATTGCGAACAATTATCGCCCGATACAAATATACGAATCAAAATGCAATGAAATCTGAAGGCAATTATTGATCATAAGAATCATTGAACAAGAAATGGCACTCATGAAGGCGGTGACACTAAGGGGACGATAGCAACGCGGTCTCAGAAAGAACCACAGTATAGCGGTTTTCGTCCGTTGCCTTCGTCTGTCTCCGTCACAGGGCTGGGCAGAAATTGGAATCACCGATTCAATACACTTCCTCTTCTTTGAGCCTATTCAGAGACAACTCTGAAATCAATTGCACAATCGTTGACACAAGTCACTGAAACTGTATAACGTTTCAGATGATGTCCCATGAGAAGTCCTATGATGTCCCATGATGTCCCATCGAAATGGCATCTCAGGATTGGCACGCAAGGAGGCAGTCGGGGAAATTTAACATTTTGGCAGAAAAAAATTCACAGCGTTTCTGATTAAACTGCATATAGGAACGATTATCTTGCTTATAGCATCCTTCATTAAAATTGTTCAGTTTGCTTCGGAATCGTAATGAGAATGATAAAAATGCATCCAAATAATTTGTCTTTTGTTGTCTGATTAAATGTGTCTGATTTCAGTTTACTTTCGGGCAACTGAATAAAGAATGATACATTTTCATTCCACCAGCATGCACGTGACATTTCGATTTTATTAAAACGCTGCCAAATGTCGTTGGTTCAAACATTGCCGGTTTAACCCCAGAGGTTACTCCGTGGTTAACTCCTAGTTCGGGTAAATGGAGTAAACACTAACACTTACACTTAGGCTACACTGGACATGAACTCACCTATTGAGTGAGTGTTTCAGAGGCACCACGCTCAGCGCAGCGATGAAATTCCGAACAGGTTTCGGACATGCTCTCCGATCATATTCCATTTCGTCCTCTGAATCGTGGATCCAACAGAATCGCAGCAAGTATCGGTGATTGTACTGTAATTGTTGCACTCTGACCGTGCCTACACTAGGCAACATCGAAAAGTTTCCACCACAGAAATCTACAGTTTCCACTCTTAATTCACTGACAGACACAGCGCCACACTTGGCACTGCAGACCGCATGATGATCGCTCATGCCGTATCCATTGTTGTCTCTATAAACGAGATTTATAATCCGTCAAACTTTAAGTCATAATTTGACAGCTAACAGATCCAGAGAGCCGGTGTACATAAACTATTTTAGACGAAAGGTGAAATTTCAAATTGTAGTTTCTTGCAGCCGTGACTATAAAATTATGACATTATTTATTCATTAATAAAACCTAAGCTACATATACTTTCTTTTATTTATTATTTTTATTTTGTTATGTACGTATATATATTTGCTTTTTAAAGACATTCAATTTTAAGTTAATTAGTTGTAAGTAAATTTAAGTTATCTTATATTATTAATGATATTAATTAATTAATTATTTAAGATCTGTTTCTATGATTATAATTTCTATGTAATATTTAAATTTCATTATTTGTATCTCCAAAAGATGAGACGTTGTTTATCAAGCAAACAGCTTGTCACTGTGTCAGCCAGTCAAAAAGCGAAGCGCGTGCAACCTATCATCCATAGACAACTGGAGTATTGTGGGGAAGGACACTTCCCTGAGCTGAAATTGGCAGCGAAATTTGCCCGAACTATTTGCCCGATCGACTTCACCTTTAAACCACAGGTGTCTACTTCAATGGTTTACACAAAGATTTCACACAGCAATGAGCATGGTTTGTACCGGAATGGGCTGGACGCACATGCGTCTGTGCCAGAGT
The DNA here is from genome assembly GCA_907163375.1 of Prostheceraeus crozeri. NCBI lineage: Eukaryota > Metazoa > Platyhelminthes > Polycladida > Euryleptidae > Prostheceraeus > Prostheceraeus crozeri. Next base: position 1,041,723 of record CAJQUW010009239.1, read on the forward strand.
CATAATTTTTGGCGTGGAATGTCTTCAGGTCATTTCCTATGATGTGCATGTACTTTTATCATGCATCTAATCGGCAATGCATGTGAGAATGTGGTTGAATGTGGATAAAGTAGCTCAAAATATTTGTGTTTGCCGACATTAAGAGCCTCGCCAAATCTAAATGTGTTTAGCTTTATTAAGAGGGGTGCATGAACATGAAAGGAAATGACCTGAAGACATTCCATGTCACAAATTATGACTCTGGGCTTAGTACTTTTCGTTTAATCAGAGAAAACATAGAAAAGTTCATTTTAACCAAAACTGCAATCTGCGTCCCATTGGATTTACATGTGTTTTTCTTTGATCCTGTCTGACAAGAAGAAGAACTCACTAGAACTCTGCAGACGTGCCGATTCGTAGGCATGGGGTGTACATCATTCTGTGAAAGTCTCATCTTCGGCCTCATTCCCTCCAGAAACTCGTTCTGGCTTTGCCGGACTATATCAATGCAACTTCACTTGTTTCAACAGATGAACAAAGGCAAACCACAGATTCAATGGGACTCGAGTTCCTCGCAGCATTTACGCAAGTTGTATGAAGTACAGATAGCGTCGGACTGTGTGACTAGGTGTTTCCACATTTTGGACACACGGGAGCTTGTATGAAAGGCTCTATACCTTCTCAACACAATTTTGTGACGCTATTGTAACCTCGAACACTATGATAGCGTTTCAAGCGCTACAGTCATAGAAATTGGTGAAGGAACTTGAAGTTATCTGAGTTGGAGTACTCAAGTTGGAAGCCATCATTCAGCAACTTACCTCGAGCACACGTCGATGCTTTGAAACGTCTCTACAAGAATCCGGACGTGGTGATCTGCAAACCTGACAAAGGGAATGCCGTTGTGGTCCCCGATAAGTTCTCTTACGTGGAAAAGGTCAAAGCGTGCTTGACAGATTTGTCGAAATTCAGTGTTGATCAGAAAAATGTCGACCATACTGACAAGTTGGAGAAGACAGTGATTGACAAACTCAAAGACCTCCGGTCACGTGAGTGCATCAGTGACTCAAAGTTTAAAGAGCTGAAACCCATCGGCTCTGTTATTCCTCGTCTTTATGGTCTTCCCAAGACACACAAGGATGATTGTCCAATGCGTCCGATCTTGTCGATGACAGGATCGCCCACTCATCAACTTGCTCAGTGGGTTGCACAACTTCTCAAACCTGTTGAAGACCTTGTGAATCGTTTTTGTTTACGTGACTTATTTGAATTTGTAGATAGCATTCGTGATGTCAATCTCGCAGATCCGAAAATGATATCTTTTGACGTTTCTTCGCTGTTTACAAATGTGCCCTTGCGTGAAACTACTGACATTATTAGAAAGTTAATCACCGATAATGAGATATTGCTTCCTTTTTCCATTGATGATCTGTGTAAATTGATTTTGCTTTGCATGGAGAATGTTCAATTTTCATTTGATAAAAAGACGGTATTGCTGCGGTATTGCTATTAGTCCGTTTGGACCAATTTTAAACAACATTTTTCTGGGGTATTTTGAGTGCACAGTTTTGAAAAACAGCATTGAATCTATGACATTGCACTATCATAGATATGTTAATGATACTTTTATGCTTATTCCCAATACTTCTTCGCCTTCTCATTTACTATATGTTTTTAATTTTTTTCATGAAAATTTATATTTTACTTGTGAGCCTGAATCGCCGACAGGAACTTTCCTTGATGTGTTGGTTTCACGTAGTTTAGACAATTTTGTTAAGACTTCAGTTTACAGAAAGCCTATATGGACAGGTCTTTTGTTAAATTTTCGCAATTTTGTACCTCTCAAATATAAGTCTGGTCTTGTCAGAACATTGCACCATCGTGCCAGGAAAATTTGTTCAGACTCTCTGTTACAAGCAGAGGAATCACTTTTGTTTGACTCTTTAAAGTAGAACAATTTTCCCGAGGCATTCATTCGTCGCTATGATTGCCCACGTGTTGAACGCCCTGAAGAATTTGAACCTAAGTGCAAAGACGTTTTTCTGAGACTCCCATTCACCGGAGATTCTCATTCTGGTGTTGTCATAAAGCGTATATTTTCTTCTGTGAAACAGGCTTTTCCGTGTGTCAATCCTATTTTCTCCTTTGATACTACATTAAGCGTATTCCTGTCCGTTCTCCTAAGGATCCTATTCCTCTTGTCAGTCGGTCATATGTTATCTATGAATTCAAAGGTGACTGTGGATGCAGTTACATTGGCCGTACTGACAAGAACTTAGGAAAACAGATAAAGGAACATTTACCTCGTTGGCTACAAAGTTATGTGAGAAGGTCCAGTCGTGACCAACCGTCATCTGTATACAGGCATGCAGTCGATTGTAATGATTTTAAAGGATTTTCTTTTCCGTCTTATTTTTTTATTTTATACAGTTCTTTCTATGTCACTTCTTTGCGTATTTTAGAAGCCTTGTATATTTTGAATCGTGCACCACCACTTTGTGTTCTTAAAGAGTTTGTATATAATTTATTGTTGCCCTGGCAGTCTTGATTGTCAATATCTTTTGTGCCATCTTTCCGTCCGTCCGTCTTGAGTTTTAATCATTGCATCTGTGTGCGCATTTCACTGTGATGTCACTTTAACTCGGCCGTATCGCATGACTAGAGGCCTCGAAAGCCCTCGCGATGTCTATATATTTTAATTAATTTACATTGGCGACTCTATTCCTTCTGAAACAGTCTGTCATAGCCGATCAGGATCGGCGCAGACCACAACGAATGACCCAAGATTCTCTAGCTTGTGCCACTCTTGTCCAGTATTGTCCTAGAGAGTCGCGCCATCTTGTAGCTGGTCGACCCCACGAGCGCTTCACTTCCAACGGAATCCACTCGGTTATTGCTCGCGTCCATCGATTGTCTGTCCTTCGGAAGAGGTGTCCGGTCCATCTCTTCTTCGATTTGTCGGTCAAGTCGACCGTAATATGATAGTAATATTGTTGTGCAAGAAAGCCTGTATTCATAATGGAGACAAAATGAATTGAAAGCAGTCATTTGCGAATGTGTTATTTAGTTTTTTTTAATTCGAGAGCTACTGCAATTTTCTTCCTAAATTCGCGCATGAGCTTCTTTTCATTTTTAATTTGTTGATGGTGATCTGCAACATCAGTAAAACGACAAGACAATTCTTCCGACAAGACGTGATTCCAGTTGTCTTGCGAGTTACGGAGCGTCAAACATCACAAAATCCCATTTGTTTATCTCGTAGATTCATGTACTTCCGAGTTTGATACATTCATTTAAAAGCTCAAAATGAGTTTTGTCATTTTCATGATAATGAATCTTTTAGGGCAGAAATCTCCATCAGCAGGCAGAAATACGACATTCCTTGTAACCGGTAGCTTGCCCGAATCTGCTGTTGAAGATGATGACAACGTCATGACAACCGATGTTATTGTTGCAGATAAACAAACAGACTGCCAAAATCAGAAAATGAAATTTACAGAATTTATATCATGTGCAACACGCTTTGATTCTTCATAAGATCTATCAACATTTACCTAGATCATCGTCAGACCAAGCAGTTGCCATTGACGAAAAGTCTATTGTAGTCCCACTAACATGCGCAAAACGTAAAGTCGGAATTCCATGGACAAGTCTGTCTGTTGAAAAAGTCGGTGATACAAAGTCGAATTTCAGTTGAAATGAGAATTGTCTATCTCACATTCACCGTCTGCTGCTTAATTCACAAAGTCAATAAATGAAACATGTTTCACCCAATATGATAATGTGAATAATTCACCTAATGTGAATCTCATTTTCTGATTTTGGCAGTCTGTTTGTTTATCTGCAACAATAACATCGGTTGTCATGACGTTTTCATCATCTTCAACAGCAGATTCGGGCAAGCTACCGGTTACAAGGAATGTCGTATTTCTGCCTGCTGATGGAGATTTCTGCCCTAAAAGATTCATTATCATGAAAATGACAAAACTCATTTTGAGATTTTAAATGAATGCTGAATCATTGTGAGTGAATCAATGAGTGTATCAAACTCGGAAGTACATGAATCTACGAGATAAACAAATGGGGTTTTGTGATGTTTGACGCTCCGTAACTCACAAGACAACTGGAATCACAACCTAAGAATTGTCGTTTTACTGATGTTGGGTGACTATCTAAAAATTTAAAATGATAAGAAGCTCATGCGCGAATTTAGGAAGAAAATGTCAGTTATAGATCTCTATGTGCACTATGTGCTTCAAAGACGATTTCTATGCCATGCAATGAGGAAAAAGTAAATTATAGATTCCTGGCATATTGCAAGCAATTACATAGAAATCTGCTCAGTGTGGTGATATATCGCTTGCATCACTCTTACCAAGAAGCGGAGCGTAACAATACGGCTGCAGCACTCGTTTGTCTGTCAATCCCGGTCTCCGCCCTCGATCAACACTCGTGATGCAACCTTCAATTGTCATACACATTGTCAATGAATGTCTGATGCATTTGAGCGGCAGAATGCATTCAAAATGTACCCGAGTCACCCGTTGAGCCTATGACCCGTGACCCGCATTGACCCGGTACTCATGACTCATATTTCCAGATGCTGAATTTACATCTAAATCAATCATAAATTATTACTTGTTTAACAGATTATGATCATGTGTTTATATGATGAATAGATTAAGAGTGAAATGACCTCTGAAATGAAAGCAATTGCTTATGAAAAATTATCCAAATTATCTCTAGAATAGAAAAATCATGGTTTTACAAACATTGACAGAATATAATTTTAATGCATGTAGGCCTGCATATTTCATTTGGAATTAACATAAATTTTCAAATCTTCATGCAATTGCCTGAAAGCATTCACAACTCCGGTATGGTAACAGAAAATACTACCAAGTTTCTGTAAAATCCAAGGGAGACAGTGATCATTTCCACCACTTCCGGAGTTATAAAGGCTCTGTTATAGATGCATTTAATGTAGGATGACTTTCGGATCCAGAGCTGCAGCCTTGTAAAACAAACACGGACCGCACCACAACACTTAGAATAGAAAATTTCTGTTTCCTGTTGTGCCATCATTGAAGATCATTCAGTTGATCAGTAGTGAAAACCCAAATCAAAATTGATAAATACATTCATTGAAAAGCGGATCTGCAAAAACCGGGTCAAAGAGGTGACCCGGGCGACCCGCACTAAAAAAGCTTTTCAGCTCTGATGGTGAAACTTAGTAATTGCATTTAGCATAATTCTGGTTCAAAATTATTTTGCAGCTGTTGTTACATAAGCGTATTTGAGTATTTCAAAACAAGTTTCATTGCAGTACTGCAATACAAATACCTGGCCACAGAAGTTGCCAAGAAAAGAAAAGTTGACTCAATTTTCATGCCTGAAAACTTTTCGCCACTATAGTCACCACGAAATGCCTCAAAACGTAGCCAATCAGAGTACACTTAACCAATGTGTGGGCGAACGTGTTTCTGATAGTCACACAATTTCGTAGTAGGCATTAGTAGTTAGTATTGCGGACGCACTGTTAGTGGATACGAACATGGATAGGAACATGTAAATAGGAACCGCGTTCCGATTGATAGCCGAATTGAGATCATACTTAATGATTCGGTACACTTATTTGTGTGTTGGGATCGGAACGGCTTGTTCCGAAATTGAATTAGAGTATGTGAATTAGAATAGGGATGCGAACATCTATTTCGGTACTTAAACAGATGTTTGTTTTGAGACTGCTTGCTCAAATGCGACAATTGTAACCATTAATGACAATTGTATTGATTTTCATACATAGGTTAAGTTATGAATACGTGAAAGTTGTTTGTTGATGTGAATATTGATGACTAGTTTCCCAATGTCATGGATTGTTCCAAGAAACTTTGGTTATTCGCTAAAGGCTATAGAAACTGTTACATATCTAAATGAAAATATCAAAGCTGCTGATTTAGTTGAACGACTAATGGATCTGGATGAGCATACCATGAATGCTAATTTGGATCGTAGTTGGATAGAAGATTTGACAATGCCACATTATAAAGACAGTGAAATTAGGAGGATGAAATTGGAACTTTCTGAAACGGAGATAAAAAAGTGAAACCTTCAATTGATTTATCGAAATGTTCTATCAATGAAAGTGACTTCAGAAAGAATTTAGAAGCAGAGACGTTTGAATTATTATGTGAACGGAACTGCATTAGATGTTTTGAACGGGAAAAATCCCTTCTCTTGTTACCATGTTCTCATTTTGTCATGTGTTCTACATGCTATATACCCTTGGAAACTACATTTTGTCCCCTTTGTGATGAAGAAATAATTTCAACAGTTACTGTATATCGTTCATGATGAGTCATCATGCGTGTCTGTGATTGGTTGCTATTGTGCAGCTTTTGTATATAAGGTTATCACACTTCTATTACAACCATACTTGTTGAGGATTGTAGACATTAATAAACATGCCATTTACCACGATCATTCCTGTTTCAATTATTCACAAAGACAATCTGTTTACTAGCAAAATTTTCTACTCTGCAAATGATGTTATTGGTTACAAAGCTGATCTCATAGATCTGATGGAGGATATTGTCACAATCTACCATTGTGAAGATGATATTGAACTTCAGAAACTCTTAATGAGGACATTGACCAATGCCCTTACGCGAGTACTAAGATTTTGGCTAGATGAAGTGCTAATGCCTCTGAGTTTGACGGAAGCTATTCCACAGAGTTCTCGTTGCTATTGTGAAATGAGAACACGGAAATTGAAGACTTGTTTGCATGATATAATCGTATTTAACCACTATGAGGAAAATGGTGGTAAATTCAAGGTGGACATGTTTACCGGACCCCCGTCGATGAGCGTCAATGTGGCAGTGCAAGATGACCGGGACATAATCAAGTTTAGAGCATCCTATGCTAATCTTTTAAAAGTCTTCGCTTCAAAACCATGCTGTTCATGCTGTCCTCTATCAAAGAATTTAATGTGTAATATAGAACAGCTTATAACTGCAACGACTCAGACCTTGAGTGATGTTGATGACTGCGACCTACCATCTGTTACCGTTTGACTTTGTTGCATGGAACTAAGCAAAAATGTATATTTTCATAAATGCTTTGCTTTTTACACAATAAAAATGACTGCAAAACGAAAGGCATCTTTTTCTCGGAAGAATGGTGCTTTTAGACCTTCAAGTCAGTTTCAGAAGGCGTTGCTTAAGTTAAACGGCATGCGAAACAATAAAGTTAAGTGCAAATTAATTCAAAACTCAAGTGATGATTTCATCCGTGATTTGGCTTTTGCAATACGCAAATGCCTCCCAATATACAAGCCTTTATTGAGTACTGATTCTCTAAACAGCATTAGAAAATTTTCAAATCCAAGAAGCAGTGATATGAAAAGGCGGAACTTAGTTCAGCGTAGAGGTGGTGGGTTTTTGAATATGTTGAATGATATTGGAAACAGCATTTACAATGTACTCAAAAGTCCACTAGGGAAATTTGTAGCAGGTGCCGCAGTGTTGCTGTAGACGACGAATCATGGATTGACACGTCATCATTGATTGATGACTCATGTGAATATGTATATATAGGAGAGACGCGCTTGTACTCTTTAATCACTTTCAAGCTATCATTCATCGCTGACGGTTGAAAAGCTCCGAATAAGTACAACATTGAATTATGTCTCAAAAAATGTTTATAGTTAGAGAGGAGAGCGACTCATTTGAACGTGATCTCTTTAAATTCCGGCCGACAAGGAAGGTTCAAGGGATTGGAAATACCTTTTAGTTCCAAACGTTGAGCTATGGTGACGATGGTTTCTACCTTCAAGTTCCATTTTTCCACAGTAATGGTATGTCTTCATCTGGATATAGCAACATGAGACAAATGCGAGTAACCTTTCCGAAATGGCAGCAGATGACACTCAAAACCATCGACTCTTTGGCGAAGGAATGCGTTGTTGCCCGAAAGTGCTCCTACACATTGGAGGAAGGCGTTAGAGGAAGGAATTGGCTATTGGCTATAAGGAATTACCCGAGTTCGATACGCTATTCTTGAAATTGTCCGATCACTTTCAAGCATTCGATCTACTTAGAAATAAAATGGAGTGTGATGATCTGAAGCGCGGACGATACATGGGTTTAATACACGTCAACGGACTATACATTGGTGCTCACGGCTCAACCGGAAAAGTGGCATCGTTACAAATGAAAGTTCTACAGTTGGTTTATGAGCCAATGCGGATTGATAAGTGTCTAATCACCATCGACAAACCTACTTCAAAAGATGGGAGGGATGTTGAAGAATGGAAAAAGCGGGGACGGAAATCCAAGGAAGGGAGTGTTAAATTGAAATTGAAACGCCAAGATGCTCAAATTGACGCGAGAAGTTATTTTAATGCTGACATTGATGAGGAAACACAAATGCTGTGAATGCGAAATGAAAGTTTCTAAATGTCAATAAAGTTGTTATGGAACATGACTTGTTTTATTCAAAGCAAACTGGTGGGTGTTGGTCGTTAAAGCTTTTGAAATTTCAGGATGACAGATTTTCGCCTATTCACTGATCGCACAATGTGTGTGGCCGGACCAAGTCAGTCCGGTAAAACTACTTTTGTAACCCAAATACTACAATTTAGAAATGAGATGTTTAATAAAGAAATTAAAAGAGTTAAATGGTATTATGGTATATTTCAACCACAACTACATTCTGCACTTCGCCAGAAAGGTTATGATGTGAAGCAAGGGTTACCGACAACTGAAGACATCAAAGCAGGTGACTTAACTGAGCTAGATGATCTATTGCGTGAAAGCAAATCATCGAAAGATGTAACTGAAATGTTTATTCAGACAGCACATCATAGGGAAGCCTTCATAATCTATATCACCCAAAACATTTTTGATGGAGGGAAAGAGCAAAAAATAGGAGTTTGAATACACATTATTTGTCAATATTTAAAAATCCAAGAGACAGCAGTAGCATAGCAGCAGTAGCAGTAGCAGCAGAGACAGCAAATATATATATCATCTCAGTAGACAGATATTACCTCAACAACCTAAAGTTCTTTCAAAAATATATGAAGATGTAACTAAGAAACCACATGGATATCTATTTATTGATGTAACCCAGGAATGTCCGGAACGACTTCGATTTCGAACTAATATCATACCTAATTCCGTTGAACCAATGACAGTTTTGTCGGTTCACAGCTAGTTTTAAGCAATATACTTTGTTGCCTTATTAGTATTACAAACATGTCGTATTCAAAGATGGTAGTCATTCCTCAAGAGGAGTATGTACAATTGACTACATTACAAAGTGCACAGGAAGTCAAAAATATAGATCAACCTATTACGAATCAACTTAAGGAACTCACACAAAAGGATATGGAAATTCAGAAGATTAAGGATCCCTATCGACGAATGCAGTTAGCAGCTGAAATCATTGATGAGAGGCGACAGATTCGTGATAAGTTGCGACGATTTATAACCTTGTCAACACCTCGACCATATCGTGTGCGCGCTCAGCGATTATTTGACTTCATTGATCCACATGTGAAGTTCAATGAGAGAGGGGAGATAATAGATGAAACAACTGGTGATGTTATTAGAAATAGTCACATAGATGACCTTCTACAATATGTTGTCAGAGATGTAAGGCGAAAACTAGGTGCACCACAAGGGTGGTCATATTTTCAGAAAATTTTATCTGATCAAAATGTGCCACACAATATTATTGGAGGACCGACTGTGAATGAGTTGGACAAGGGTCACTTACAAGATGGATCAAAATGTAAAACACCCACGATGGCGGTCAAGCGAGAGCTTCATGATCTCGATGATCTTCAACCAAAAAGAGCTACTAGGCGCTCAATGCGTGTTGGAAAGGATTATAGTAAATATTAAGCAAATATAAATTAAGCTTTGCTTCTCTCATATCATGTCGCTACAAAACTTTTGCTGCTGTTTGAAATCTGCGCTCGAAGGTAAAGGAGAAGAGGGCATAGAGGTTGATATCAATTGTGTTAGCAGTTGCTGTTCGAGTAATACGCGTGCAAATCAGAACAAAGACGATGAGTACAGCAGTGAAACTCAGAAAGATTTATTACGACTTAAATCACCCCGCAAGTTTCAGTCGTCCGGAGGTTCTAGCTCGTGCAGCAGGTGTGGGAATAGAGAAAGTCAAGAAGTGGTAAAGGAGTCAACCGACTTACACTCTTCACAAAAATGCGAGAAAGCGGTTTCCAACGAGAAAATATGTTGTTAACAATATAGATAGTCAATGGCAAGCGGACTCGGCTGACATGCAACAGATATCACAGTATGGCTATAAATACATCTTAACCGTAATAGATATTTTATCTCGCTATGCTTGGGCACGTGCGCTGAAATCTAAACGAGGACCAGAAGTTGAAGCGGATTTTTCAGAGCATTTTCGATGAGGGGCGTGTTCCGCAAAGAATACAGACCGATCAAGAGAAGGAATTCGAAAACTCTCATGTACGAAGTCTCCTTAAAAGTCATAGTGTGGAATTGTTTAGTGTCAAAAGTGCTTATAAAGCTGCCATGGTTGAGAGGTTCAATCGCACACTGAAGACAAAAATATGGCGCTATTTCACTGCAAAATATACACATGTTTGGGTAGGTGAGCTGCAGAAATTTGTTAAGAATTACAATGAAAGCTACCATTGAATCATTAAGATGAAACCAGTTGATGTTACCCCAGATAATGCGATGGGTGTATGGCTTCGATTGTATGATAAGAAAGCGAAAAACATTTCCAATGAAAAGAAAATTAATGTTGGTGATAGAGTTTGGATTTCAAAGGTTAAGTCTACATTTGAGAAGGGGTATCTACCTAATTGGACTGAAGAAGAGTTTTTTGTAGATGAAGTAAATACAAAATTTAGACCCACCATGTATAAATTAATAGATTACCATGGCAATCCAATTGAAGGAAAATTTGACTCTTATGAATTGCAAGTAGTACTAGACAGAAGTGAAGAGGTGTATATGATTGACAAAATAATTAGGAGGAAAGGTCATGGCAATCAAAGGAAATATCTAGTTAAATGGAAAGGATATCCTGATTCATTCAATAGCTGGATATCGCACCAGGATCTACAAAATGTGGACGTGGGAGACACTCGTAACTTTTAGGCTAATATAGCATGTGACTTCTTCCATATATGAGTTTAACATGTCTGCTAACTTCAACATCATTCTTCCAAGCAATAGCAACCCCAAGATATTTCCAAGTAACAAACCATCTCTATACTCTGTTGAATTCGCTAATCCAATTACTCTGCATGGACCCCATGAAGTTGCTCTAACTTAAATTACTTATTACAACGATATCAGTTTGCTAAAGAACAACTATTTTGAATTACATAAAGAAGTGCGAGAGAAGGATGATTGCTTTCGCATATTTCAAAATAGTCTACATGGTACATGGGCTTTTCATCATCTAACTTTACATCCTTTTTCAACATTTTTACCATCTGTCCAAAACATGATTAAAATTCAAAAGGCATTTGCGACGTCAACTTTTGATTCTAAGGTTCCCACAATGAGCTTGCAAGATACAGAAAAGGAAATCGGTAGAATCTTTGAACAAATAAATGATCTCTTCAAGCCGACTTTGAATAAATTCTACAAACCAGTCATAAAGGGGTCAACAAAATTGATGAAGGAAAGGAAGCATGTTCTTCTTGCATTAGGTAAGGATTTGAGTCATACTTTTGGGTATTCCAGAACAACTTTCTAATCAAGGCATTGGTACAATGGACGTGGGTGGAATTCGGAGAGGAAAGTCACTGATTTTCAATGTAGAAATGTGCCATTGTAAAAAAGGAACATCCGAGTAAAACATTAATTTGAGGTCATTAGAAGTGTTGAAGACTTTGTAGGAAAGTTTCAAGGATCAGTGCCAGAAACGTTAATGACTTGTGAATATAAAAAAGAAAAAGTAACTTTATTTACTGTTGAAACGGAGGCAGAATTTATTGTTTTTACTAAAAAGACACCATTGGAAAAGTCTGATTCCGCTGTTATTGAATTCGGATCTGAAATGATTGGGATGTTTAAGGGCCTTGAAAACGCACCTTGGTTAACAGAGTTAAATGATACATTCAAGGTTCAATTGTCCTCTTCTAAACTCAAAGCATCAACAAATGCTTCATGGGATATCCACGTATAACGGGAAGACATATTGGGTGATGATTTGTCTACTTCCAGTGAACTTGTAAAAAGAGTTAATTTGAACATTGAAGGCTTGAAAATGCCATCTGAATTGTGTACAAAGTTAAATGAGTTTGGTGTAGATTACCTTGATGCAGATGAATAACACTTTTCTTATGATCCACATAAGAAACGCATGATTCTAAAGGTAGGGAAGAACTCTCTTATCAAGCTGGATAGCGTGTTAACGACCACATTGGGATTCTCAAAATCACCTATTTATGAAGTCACATTAATAGGCGATACAGCCCCATCACTAGAACGTGATATAAGTAACTTATGCGTCTATTGTAACATTATTGAATATACAAGGGTTGGCGACATTGAGGCCCCACGTCTGCGCACATTTCCTCTCTCATCCGTGAGGAAGCAACTAATCAATCGAGAATTTATTAACACGATGTATGCACCAATGAGCAGAAATGTCATCAATAGAATTGATATATCAATTCATGATGACACAGGTGAAGTAGTACCATTCTGTGGTGGTGCTACTGTTTTAACACTACACATCAGGACATGAGATTAAGGCTTTACGCTATTGTAGGATCTATAATTATCCACAGGACATAATGTCAGGCATTTACAGTGGTCCATCCTATCAGAGCGGCTATCCCGTGTTTGCTGGAGGTAGACGACAAGTTGGAGGAGGCATATTCGGTGCACTAAGACCTATGGTTCTCCCAACACTCAAAAAAAATGGCGTACCATTCACGAAGCGGGTTGGAAACAGAGCTTTAGACTTTGGTGCAAATGTTGCAGCTGATGCACTTCAAGGGGAGAATATCGGTGAATCCATGAAATTGCCTGCACACCAATCTGCCATAGACGCATACCATGATTTAACAAAGACGAGGCGTACAGTTCGGAAGAAACGTAGGAAGTCAAGACAAGTTGGATCAGTCCGAGTTACTAAGCAAAGGCCTAGGAGAAGTAAAAAGCCCACCAGAGCAGCACGTTCTAAATCAAGACGTCGTGTGAAAGCAAGAAAGCGCAAACGAAATTCCACAGCGACTGGAAACAAGTCAAAACAAAGGAAGACAACATATTTGTAAAGCTAATACGATGCAGAGTATCAATTCGGCTTTGTGTTTCTTTGATTCACCACCTCATCAAACTGACATTATTACCTCAACTATTGTAGACATAGTCCCCACAACAAATATCGATGGTAACCAACAGCCTATTCAGTTTGATATACCTGCTAATCCTCAAGATTATATTGACTGCCAATCAATTGATTTAGAATTGTGTATACAAATTAAGAAGACTGATGGTACCAATATTGATTCAACTAAGGGTAAAGTGGGATTGACAAATCTTCCTATTGCCAGTCTATTCTCAGATGTGTATTTAATATTGAATGACAAACAGATTGAAGGAGGGGATCGAGCATATCCCTATGGAGCATACACAAATACAATGACGCAATTTCAGAAGCAAGCTAAACAGTCACACTTGCAAGTTGCCGGCTGGTATGATGATCAGCAAGGGAAATTTGATGAGGTTTCAAATGGAGGTTTAAAAAACGAATGGAATTGACAGCAGATTCAAAGGAATTATGCTTGAAAGGACCTGTCTATCTTGATTTCCTTCGTCAATCTAGATATCTACTATCACAGGTTAAAATGCAAATAAAATTTATTCGTGCAAATCCTGAGTTCGCGTTAATGGCTTTTGGAGCTACAAACTATCAAATCAACATAAGTAGTGCCGTGCTCAATGTAAGGAGAGTAACAATGAACCCGTCAGTCATCAACGAGCATGCGACAGGATTGAGGAAAAGCAATGCAATATATCCAGTTAATCACAGTGTGTTAACAAACTTCACAATTGGTGCGGGATCATCCTCTCATGCCTACCCAAATCTTTTTCCCACTGCGATGCCGAAGGCGGTGTTTATCACATTTGTGGAAAATGAGTCATTTATTGGTGCTTTTGAAAAGAATCCATTTAATTTTTAACACTTTAACGTTAGTAAACTAGCACTCTATCAGGATGGAAAATTTGTTGCTTGCAAAGCTTATGAGCCTAATTTTAAAGAGGGCAAATTTGCACCTGAATATGGTTCTACTTTCACTGCACTGAGCATGTTTAACACAGATGATTTGAATGGAATTACAATGGATATGTACAAGAATGGCTACTTCTTCATTATATACAATCTTACAGTAGATGCAGATCTAGGCGGTGAAAGCGTAGGAGTTACGAAGCCTGGTAATCTACGACTAGAGGTGTCATTTGAGTCACCTTTGAAGAAAACAATTACTTGCCTCATTTATACTATCTATGATAGCAAAGTTGAAATAACGAGAATGCGAGACGTAACTGTCAGCTATCAGAGATGAGTAACCTAAGCAACACCGAAATCTTGAGGAAAATGGGAAATGCTCATCCCTACTCCAAGTCAATATTTCTTGATGTCTTTTCTAGAGTCAATTTACCTAATTCAATTCCTTTCTATCCTTGTTCGCTTATCATCAATAGGGACAGCAACAATCTTACTGGTAAACATTGGGTTGCAGTGTACATCAATCGCTATAAAGTGGCTGAATATTTTGACTCTCTTAATCTACCTCGCTTACATGACATTGCACTATGGATGAATAGGTTCTCCTGGACGATTAAGAAAGTTACATCGTTTCCACTCCAAAGCAATGTATCTCTCATGTGCGGCGGTTATGTGCTATATTTCGTCAACGAGAGACCATTGAAAAATAACTGTAAAAGTGTTTTACAACTTTTTTCAAAAGACTGCTATAAAAATGATGTAATTCTTACAAAGTATATTGAAATTGTTTTGTAATAAAGTTTTATTTTATATGTAAATATCCCTGTTTTATGTTCCAAATCGTTGGGTTTAGAGGGAAAGCAAACCATGTTTACATTTCAATATGTATTTACAAATGTACAGTTCTTTTCTAAATATTTACATAGCTACAATGTAGATTTCACAAATATTTTTCTCAAATCACATAGGATGGGAGGAACATCACACTAGACGAAATGACCTACTTAATCTTACTAAGGAAATCTTACAAGTTCTGACCAGAAAGTACCAGTCGTGCTAAGTCTTTTTAGCAAATCTGATTAGATCTAATAAGATCTTATTTGTGATTTTTAAAAAATCTTTTGAATAGAAAAAAGTCTTATATTTTGCGTTAGTCTATATATATCCAGTGCGCCAATGATCCAGCAAGATCATTTAACAAGTAAAACCACTGATATCGTCTGATCTTCGCACTGTAATCGGACTTCAAGTTTTAAATTTCAGTTCACTTTTTTAATTTCAATTATCAGCTGGTAAGATCTGAAAAGATCTTATTTTGCAAAATATAAGACTTAGTAAGTCTGGTACTTTCTGGTCAGGAAATGTAAGATCTTAAATAAAATAAGTTCTTATCAGACTTTGCAAGAATCTGATCAGACTTAATAAGACTTAGCAAGTCATTTCGTCTAGTGCATTTATGTCTTTAATACCGGTTATCACAATCTTTCCATTATGGAATACATGAACATGATATGGGTGCCAGTTAGTCATCTGTGCTGCTGGAAATAGTTCCACTTCATAAGTGAGATTATTTGATGATGTGACTTTACGAAAGTCATAATGATAGTTCAATTCACATAGCACAGTCATTGTCTTCACTTCCCATTCAGATAATGAGTCTCTAAGTAAATTTTCCAATGTAGAATGTAGATATGGTAGATCACCATCAGTGAAGCCACCAACACACTGAATTGTTCCATTTGGAAAGAATAGGATAGTCACATATTTATCCTTCCTCTGTAGAGGGTCTTCTCAGATGTAGATTCGTTGTCGGCTTCATCTTGTGTTTTATTAATAACCATTGCTTTCGATTGGAAATGTTGCGCTCGATTTCTTGAAGATTGAGTTTTGAGTTTACTTTTGTAGTTAACATGCGATTCACGACTTCCATCCGCTTGATGTCCTCCATCCTTAATGAATGAAATCATATGTGGTAGTATCTCTTTTGTAAAGTTTCTCCATGTGACGTCACTGAAACGGAAAAATCGATAGTCAATATCTTCCCTCTTTGGTGAACAGACGTATAGCTTGACGGTAGAGTCACACTTTATCCATACCTTTTGATCGAGTGGAATCTTCATCCGTGTCTTATGGTTGTCAATCAGATCAGCGAAGTCTTTCAGTGAAGATAATGCGTCAAGGCTAATGCATGCGCCACGATGTTTTCCACCACTATTTGTCATTAAGTGACGAAAGACTACTTTCTTAGAATTTGTTATGTGAATGCTTTGTGAGTCATTTAATTTCCATGTTCTAATGTAATGAGGCATGTTTTCAAATATAAACCTAAATTTATTTGTTTGCATAAAGGTTGCTATTTTACATCTCAACATATCGGAATGATGTTGAGTGCTACGTCTTCAATTCATAGCAAGACTACCTATGTTTTAGTAATTATTTCTACACATCGGAAAATTGTAGAAATTTTATTTTATATTTAATCTACCTATATATTAGTAAGTATAACTACGCAGAAATGTAGTGATTGGTTAGTTTACTTTGTTAAATTTCTTAAACTTCTACGTCACCTGTAGCAGGAAGGCATCTCCTTTTCTTTGAAGGTGGGGGAAGACCTAAACTATAGTGTCCATATGGTAGAGATAGATTTTCATTTAACCAACAGCGCTTATCCTCCCAAAGTGAAAGTCCTCGCTTTCTAAATGATTTTGTAGTGACTACGTGATTTTTTGAATTTATAATTGTCATTTCCTCATTTGTATCTTTCTCACTGTAGTACTGCACAGTCCTATAATCATTATGATGTAATTTTTTAACTGCAGCTCTCTGCACTCCTTTTGCCCGCTTGATGCTATCACAAGTTGAATCTAAATATTTCATTGAATACATTTTTGGTTTTAGCAAGATCATTTCCTCAAGCAAGTTTCCCGAACACTCATCCTTAAAACAACCTAATCTGGCTCTGTTTGTAGTTGAGTATAGTCGGTGATGACTGTCATAGTTTGAAAAGTCAAATTTTTCACCAAAATATAGCAGTACATCCTCCAGGCTGACAGATGGTGAGGTGTACAAACATAGGAAAAAACTATCGGTATCACCTCCACAAAGCCGCGTTCTATTTATCAGTGGACATCTTTTCAAATCATTGTAGTATAACTGGTACATTTCCAATTTGCTATAGTCAAGTCCCGCCTGACCAACATAAATCAATTTATTCAACATTATTGAAGGTTTATACATTTCCATACCAACTAAATCTTCATCAAATATCTTATGCTGTACATATAGAGGATGGTTTCATAATTTTCGACATTATTCCACGCTGTTTACTAATTTGAATTTTCTCCTTCGTCTTACATTTTCCATTGTTTTACCACATAAATATTTATTTTTCAACTTATAAAATGACTTTTCAAAGTTGGTACTTGATTGAGCTCTCTTTTGTGAATTCATATCAATGTACGTTCTCAACCATGGCTTTTTTGTGAACTTTATACCGTTGTGAATTTCTGTGATTTTCATACCAATGGATAAATAGAATTTTAATATTGAATAGTGTACAACATAATTTTCCCTATTGCATTGATGAAGCAAGAGTTTTTTAGTTGAACTGAATTTAGTGTCTGGTCTTATTGTCCTATGTAAATCCTTCATATAAGTTGAGAACATATTTTGCTCTACGGTCTGCATCTCTGGCGCTAATGGGAAATCGGCAGTGTCATCATGTATGTTTGCAGGATATTCAAAGTTCAAATCAAAAATATAGCCAATTTCACCATCATCATCGATAGCTTGTATATTTTCTTCGTTTAGAAAATAACTTACTTCACTATCACTCAACCATTTAATATTTGAATGTGGTAGACTGTTACTGAGCGAAGAACCGTAAAGGTTATTGATATCAATGTAGGATAAGTGACGACTTTCATTTATATTATTTTGTAATTCCGAAATGCGTGCACGTGCTCTGTGAATGTTCGTAAAAGTCATTCCACCCCTTATTCCCCTTTCGAAGAGATTATACATACTTTCATCTTGTATGTATTGTGGAGGATCATTAGATGTCAAATTTAAAGCTGAAGTAAAGCTAAGATGTGGAAGGCTAACGAAATGGACAGGATCTACTTCATCTTCACTTTGACTTAGTGACCTAAAAACTTCAAAAATATCTGCCAGTAATAATACATCTAGTTTCAAATATGCGAGCATGTAATCACCAAAGTTGTTACAATTGAAAGAAACCACGCATTACTAGCGTGCTCATATTCTTCATCTGAACAATGTTCACGAGTGAGATCATTATAAAATTCACATTGTGGTGGCAGACATTTTTCCAACAATGTATTTAGACTTTTGAAATAACGGTTGGGAAACACTCCCTTTTGATAAAGAATATCATCTGTTAACAGGGGAAATTCATTTCTTAGTTTTCTACATGTTCATAAACTTGCAATCCTCTTGCTAACTCACTCAATGATGCACTTAAAAATTGATGAGAATCTAAGAATTTTAACTCAAAGTAGATTGTTTTTCATTTGTATTCGTTCACAGGGACGCTGGCGGATAGAGTTATATACTTTTCAGCTGTTGCTGCTACTACTTCCAATTTCCATGACTTCTTCTTTCCAATTGCTTTATAGCAAACGATATGACTATCATAATTCTTAAAATTATGGAAGAAGATGGGTAGTTCCCGCCTAATTAGTTTTAATCGAAGATTGCATTTACTGCATATTGTTTGTCTATATCTTCCTGTTAAATGGTCGTGATCTCTTACCTTTATGCAATTATCACTAAATGCAGCTTTACATTTATTACAATTTTTTACATTTTTATGTTTTTCTTCTTCATCAGAAGAAAGAGACATTGGTTGCCGGCTTATTGCACGCTGATTATCATATACGTTTTGAGCTATATTTTCTAGGTGATCCAAGAAGTCCATAATACAATTCTCTCCTTTGAAGACATAATATTTGCTTTCAAATCTGGACTGGAGAGCTTTATGCCAAACATGATAAACACCAACTGCTGCCGGTTTGTGTACTTTATTATCGATGTAGCACTCTATATCTGCATAAACAACTAAAGAAGGACTTAATTGATATTCCATGCTACTTGTACTTACCTCTAGTTGTTTAGGCATTCTTTCTATTTGTGCCTTTCCACGAACACAAAATTGATAATGTCGCTCCAAAGTTGTCTTATATGTAAACGATTGGGTACATCGATCGCAGAAATTTTTGTATCTTCTATTTATTTTTCTATATAATCTTGATAGTTTTCTGATTCCACAATAGTGTGCACGTTCATTGTTTATAATTAGTAGTGTATTCACAGTTCGTTTACCAATAAAGTTGCTGCTATATCGAACACCTTTTAATCCTTTTTCGTAAACGTGAATGTTGATTTTAATGTCATTATTTTTCTCTAACTTAGGAATATCTTTAATTGATACGGTTGTAGAGATGTCATTCATATTTAGTTCAGATGTCCATTTACTATATGATTTTATCTCATTCCTAGAATATGATACATCATTGTAATGTAGCATTGATAGAACTGAATACAAGAAACAGTCAGTTGCATTTGAATGTACATTAATTACAGCCTTTGAATCTTTCAGACTCTTTGGTAAATTAAATACTTCTCCACCAGAAAGTCGTGGACTAGTAATAACATTGAATTCTATATTTAGTATTTCATCTATAATCCAATTGCTACCCTTATTTGCAAAATCTTCAATATGACTTGAGAGACTATTTAAGTTATCTTGGAACCATGTATCATAGTCATAAATAAAGTTTGTGGATGATGAAGTAAAGTGTGCGAGAAACGTTTCATCTTCCTGAGGATTTGATCGCACATAACGAATTTGTGCTACCAGACGACCACGTAGTTGAAAATTTTCTAGAAGGTTTGACACTAAGTTCTCTAATATAGATCGCATACTTAATAAAAAGGAAGTCATATCTACTGTGTGTGCTGATGGTGTGATGTCGTATACACGAGCATGACCGTTGATGCGTGCTTTCGCTGAGACTTACAGTTCCATGATTATTTTGTATATTCATCTCACTATTAGTATTATGCATATTCATAGGCTGACGGAATTTGCTTATAGAATTATGCGTTTTACCACAGCGGGAGCAGCATTGCATAAAGATCAAACCATCATTTGAAGCGCTGATTGGTATATGTCTAGACGTTTGTTCAACAGTACTAGATTCAGGTATTTGACTATCATTAGCTGAGATACTTCGAAGATTTGAATTTAAATTACAATTACTTGGTTGCTTATCACAGACTAGATTGTGTCGCTTTAGATTATCCTGTCGCTTCGTTTCATATGGACACTTCCTACACTGATAAGTTTTTCCCAACTTACAAAACTTTTCATGACGTTGCAAATTGCTATTAAGAGTAAACGTTTTTCCACATTTAGAACAGACAACCATGTTTATTAAACTGGTGATGATTGTAATTTTTGCAGACTATATATATATTTTTTTTCATCGTCCTATGACGTCACAACTATTACTAGCCAATGATATTTGTTCCAATCTATGATGAAATAAGAAGACAGGACTTCTAACAATTTTTTTTCCATTTGAAGTCAAAACAAAAAGTAAAAGTAAAAAGTTTACATTTTCTGACACTTGACCCTGTCGCTGTGCGACAGTTTGACATGGTGGCACTGCTCACAGCAGTCGGTCGTGTCCTCCATGCGAAACAGCCTAACTCTTGTGATGTCCCCATCACGAAACAATAAATGCATCAGCGTCTCACGCTCGAACTGATGACTACCTCTGGCTACAGAGGAAGACAATGGTAGGTTTGACTGTGTTAAATTTCTAACGGACACAATCAAACCCCTATTCTCCTCCCTGAGCTTACTTTCTCTCTCCTCAGCCATCTTCAGGCGTTGCTGGCACAGTTTCAACTTCTCCTCTAGCCGCTCATCATTCTCGATAGTATCATCTAGGTCGACATTATATTGTAAAGGAGCAGGAACAGAGACTGGAGCAGGAACAGGATCGGTGCAGGAGCAGGAACGGGAGCAGTAACAGGGACTGTAGCAGGAGAAGGATCAGGAAAGGGGACCGGAGTACGAGCAGGAGTTCGATATTGAAGGATCGGTGTAGGGGGCAGCCGAACGCTGCAATTTGGCGACGCACGGATCCGGGAGAATGAGATTTCTTGTGATGCGAAATCATACATATCCTGAAATGAGAAGAAATAATTGTTTACTATCTATATATCCTTATACTATCTATATATCCTTGAAAATAGATATCACTGTTATAATTTTAGAACAGCATTTATCAAGAGAAATCATGAGATTTAGTTATTAATTATTAAGTTCGGTACTTACAAGGGAAGGCCTTGCTTCATCCTCATCAGAAGATGTGGTCGATGTTGAAGAGGACGAGTCGCTACTCTCGTCTGAATCATCCCTCTCATGGGATGAGGACTCCCGTATCGTGTACAGACGCTCCTCATTATCCTCAACGGAAGTGGTAGTCGCAGGTGTTGAGGCGACGCTATTAACCCTGGACTTTTTCAGGGATAAGGATCTCATTACCTGAAATGGTAGAAAAAGATACAAGGATAATTGAGCAAATGGATTATGTATGATGTATTAAGAAGTGGTGAGAGGAACTTATAATAACGACTATAACAACTGTACTTACGGGACGTGGGCTACTTGTTTCTTCTACCGCATTCATCTTGGGTACCGGTGGCAGAATTTTAAACAGCTGTAAAGAGAAATAACATATTATTTTACATCAAAGGTGATTAATTTTTATCAACATGACTCACAGTTTTCACTTGAGGCAACTTTTTGACAATCTTTGTCTTTTTCTTCGCTTGAGACCTCTGAAACTGAAATGTTTTTAAAAGTTAAATTTACTTCTTAACATTATTCATTTTTTATTTTAAATTTAGCATGTGCAGTTATCAGTACTCACCTCTAAATCACTGGATGAAGAGTCACTGTCCAGGAATTCTTTTGATCTGAATTTTCTTTTTGTTGGGGGTTTTGTAGGGGGTTCTGAGGGTTCGGCGCATTGGCTAAGAATTCCTTCTGCAGCCCTATCCTCCTTCGCGAAAAGTCAAGCCAATTTGTTTCTTTCAGCTTTCGATGTTAGGTTAAGTCCACCCCTGCCATTCTCCTGCGCACAGGATGCATGCCAGATGATGAAAGCTTTAGACTTTTCATCGTTGCCCATTTCTGTGCTTCGCACGTAGGCTCTGCAGGTGAGGCAGTAGACATAAGTGCAGCCCTCCTTGAATTTACAGTCTTTATGGCTACGCTTGTTGGCATGTCGCACCGGTTGTTTGCAAGCTTCACGGTAGTGGAAAATTAATCGTTGGCGTGCAACGCTTGCATGACGAAGCATTTCTGTAAGTCATGGAAAACGTTTGCCATTACATTGTCTGTTAGCAAATATGAACTCATTTAAGTAACTATTGTATAAATATTGGAAAGTAATTCTACAGTCATTAATTTTCTGACAGAGATATATATTTTTCGAGATAGAAACCGAAAGCCGAAATGTTGAATTTATCCTGAAAAGGGTTGTTTACATATGAACATGAAATTGAAATCAGCTGATGTATTATTATTTTATTTCGAAATGAAATCATAGAAACGAAACTAATGTTTTAAAAAAGATAAACATCTGACTTTGGTTAAACAACTATTAATTTGTAAATGGTCCACAGACCATCACTTTGAAAACAAAATTAGCATTTGAATTATTTACAAATTTGAAGCACACTTTGGAAATGTTTATCTTTATTTAAACACTTCATCATATAAGCTTGTATGCTTTATAGGTTTTGACAATGCTATAATTGTTCATGAAAATTAATAATTCTGTTTAATAATATAACATATAGTGTTCCTAACTTAAGATCCAGCCACATGTTTTAAACTATCTGGTTATAAGAACTTAGTAATGTTACTACTCCCAAACTATATAAAGTAGTGAATAGAATAATGATGAACTCACTTCAGAATTGCAGTTATAAATCGATGAAACGGAGAGACGGAGAACGAGGTCTGCTATGCACACAGAATAATTCAAAAATTAGTGAAGAACGGAGCTCTACAACTTCTTTATATATGATTCTAACAAAGGAACCATGAACAAAGACCGGATGTCATCATAACATCACATTGGTATAGCAAAACAAACTGTTGAATTCAAACAAAACTAAACAGCTGATATATTTTAATGATGAAATAGAAAAGTGCCATCCAAGTCTTTGATGCTAGAGTGGTACATGTAACCGCGAAGTTCAACCAATTAACATGTGATGAACATTGATTCCCTGCAGTTCTAAACATTTAAAAATTCTACTAAAGTTAAGGATTTCATATAATTTGAATTATCATCTAAATTCAAATAATAAAGAAAAAGCCATTAAGTTTTAAGGAGTTAAATCCAGACTGCATCATAAAACGCGCAAAAATCGAAATTCAAATTTCGCGCCAAAATTCGAAATATCAAATTTCGCGCCAAATTTAAATTTAAAGACACCTAGGGTTAGGGCTAGGGTTAAGGTTAGGGTTGGGGTTAGGGTTAGGGTTAAGGTTAGGGTTAGGTTCTAGTTATGCAAAAAAAAGAATAGCTATGGCACCCGGAGCCGATGGGTAAATAAATTTTCGAGTGCGCGAGGCCCTTCCGCCGTGTATGAAGTATATGAAGGTCAAAGGTCAAGGTCAAGGTCATGTGGAGGTCTATGCATTATGGTCATTTCGAGTGATCAAACTTTAACTTTGAAAATTTTAAAAAACTTGAAAACTTTGTTATTTTTGAGAAAAAACTTAGAATTTTTCCAGTTGCATACGTCTGCATACAACAAGGATTTTTTCATTGAATAGGTACATATGCTATATAATTCGAAAGCTCTTTTCATTTTGATTCCAATGATGTATTGTATGCAATATGTATGACACCATCCGAAGCAGCTATAGCCCTCTGAAAGATAGGTAGAATTTAGTTGAGAAACTTAGAAATTTGAAATCATAAATTTTTCTTCCTGCATACACTTGCATACAACAGGAATTTCTTCATCGAATGGGTACATACCTTATATCATTAGAAAGGTCTTTTCATTCTCTAGCCAATGATGTATTGTATGCAATATGTATGATATCATCCTAAGGTGAAAAAAAGCATTCAAAAAACACTGTAAATCTATTCAAACTTTCATCCAATTTGACTATCATTTGACACAATTTGACTCAATTTGACACACATTAATATTTATTTCAAATTTGTTCTAGTATGTTCGGTGCTGTTTCAAAGTCTCAAACAAGTGATTTGAAATATATATCTTCGAAATATTAAACTTAAAAATACTTATAGGTAGCTATTTCAGAGATGAATATATCTATCCCCAGTTCCCATTCAAATCCTATCAGAAATTCGATTTGTGAAATTATAAAACAAGATTGCTCATTTATGTAAGTGTTATTAAAGATAAAAAATTACAAATTGTCAATATTGGGGAAAGGAATCAGTCTCTTCTGGTCAACTCGAACACATACTCTTGTCTTTTTGGGGGCACCAGGGCAGCGGCGAGGCGTGGCAGGATCCATTATGCTGAACTCCAGCGCAGTTGTTAAATTCTTTTCTTCAGGCTCTAATCGCACACATATCCGCTTCATGTTTGTTTTTCGTGGAGCATTTCGAACCTGACTTCCGCGTGTCTTGACTGTTATAAGAGCTTCCACCGGTGTTTCGATGATACTCCTCTGTAGTACCAAACTTTCATCTTCTGATGATTCTGGATCAGGAGTTACAGGTCCTCTTACGAACACTCTGGGTTCGCATGGCGATTCCGTCCTTTCAACAGGAGAAGTGGGAGGTGCTGTGATACGTTCCATTTTCAATGTAATTAGAATAATATAGATAAGACAGCTGATAATATGGTACTTGAGGATTAGAACCTTTGATGAGAATTAGTGCACAGCAAGGACTTATATACTTTTTAAACAAAGGAATTCCCAACAGCCAACCAGAGAGGTTCCGATTTTCCCTAAAGGAATATATAAGGATGTCATTGTTCCAATTAAGCAAGTTCTAATCCTCGTGACTTGAGTAGACATTAAGAATCTATTACGAATCTATTTCATGATGAGTACCCAGAAACAACTGTTCTGTTACCAAAATGAAAGCCAACTAATTATGGGTGGAGCGTTGGATACGAATGCTAATTTGTGTTGCGGATGCAAGGTGGAACTCTGGAAAACGCTGATAGTGACAGCACTCCAAAGGAGAAAAGGACTGTCGGCGAAGTGTCCTATACACGAGTGTGAACACGACTTCACAAACAATGCAACATTCCTCGAATGGGCCGAGGACTTCTTGAAGTTAACGGAATCCCCCGAGGGACGTGACTTACCTTCTTTCATTTTTTATGATTAATTACACTTACATTGTAAACCTCTTGTTTTTATTTCACAAATTCTGTAAATGGGATTCTGATTAGCAAATAATAGAACATTCATAACATAATTTCTAATCTGTAAACGCATTATGAAAATAAATAAAAATGTTATGATAGTCACAATGGTCACAATTGTCGCATTTGAGCAAGCAGTCTCAAAACAAACATCTGTTTAAGTACCGAAATAGATGTTCGCATCCCTATTCTAATTCACATACTCTAATTCAATTTCGGAACAAGCCGTTCCGATCCCAACACACAAATAAGTGTACCGAATCATTAAGTATGATCTCAATTCGGCTATCAATCGGAACGCGGTTCCTATTTACATGTTCCTATCCATGTTCGCATCCATTGGCAATTCGGAACATGTTCCTATCCATGTTCGCACTGGCAATTCGGAACATGTTCCTATCCATGTTCGCATTGGCAATTCGGAACATGTTCCTATCCATGTTCGTATCCACTAACAGTGCGTCCGCAATACTAACTACTGGCATTTATGAGGCGAAGTTTCTAGCGTGCTTGGTTTGCTTTGTACAGCTTTAATGCGAAATTTCATGGTGACTGTTGGTGTCAGACATTTGCAATAGAATCAGTTTTACGAGTCTATAATCTGTGATCAATCCAATACAAAAGGTTAGGAATAATGAGTTTAGGAAGCATGCATGGTAACTCGACAATACTGACGCCCATAAACTGGAAAAATTAATTGATTGGAATTTTTACTACGGTCGAAGAGCAATTTGTGCGAGCTTTCATGTAATACACATTTGAGGATGTGATATGTTTACTCTCATGAATATTTTGACTAGCTGAATGGGAAGCATGTTCCTTGTATTGCAATCACTTCAATTCTAATTCAAAAGTCTCTGGCTAAGTATATGTTTCATATTTTCTAATTATCTTCAATGAATTCAAACTATGGTAAATCTGATGATACACAGATGATCGAACTGCTCAGAGTGGTTGTATTTCAGCGATTGAATTAGAAAATATTGCACTCGTCGAATACAGGAGAACAGAAAATATTAATTATCATCGCAGTATAAATTGTTATCAGTGTATTTGCATGTTTCGTTATTCACAATGGTTTAAAAACACAATGATGCCAAAAAGGCAAGTCTGTGACTGTGCAAATTCTACAATTAAATATTAAGTGTATTAGTATGCATCTTCGCAGTACAATCTATTGTGAAAACACAGTTTCAATTATCCCTTGCGGTCAAAAGACAATCGAATCGATCTTTTCATATAGATTTGGCACTGACATTTGTAAGTTAAAAATCAAAGAAAATCATAATTGCCGTAAATGTTTACCAATTATACAACTCATGATCATCTTTCCATCTTTCAAGAAAGACCTATTACATTTTCATTGATTCATCAGCATAAATGCTGCGACTTTCGCTTTTTTTTAAATATTAGAATGCCATCATTTTCTCAATTCAATATAACTTCTGTTTTAGATACTTGGCCATACATTTTATTTTATTTTTTTCTTTATCCTTTTTGCGAATGCCTAAAACTAGACTATATCAAAATGACGCCTTTTTTGAGGAGTTTTTCGCAAAAAAGGAAAGAAAAAATAAATGTAACTTCAAGTTTCGCTTAAATTCTCTTATTGATTTTGCAATTTTCATTAACTGGTAGCTCGGGATTCCAATCCCGGGATTGGAGGGTCAAAATCTCGGGATTGAGAAATAGCTGCATTCCTTCTAAAGTAAGACAAATTGTCGAAAATAAAATTGTCGATAAGATAAAAATACCTTTTATTGATGAAAAAATGGAAATCAAAATACAATAATGAATATAGCCATAATACATAGTTGCTTGGTTAACTTTAGCCACAGTAAGAACGAAACTATGAAAGAACCCTGTGGGAACGAATCTTGCGAAAAGCTGGCGAATGTCAGCTGCAGAATATCATGCTAAAGTTCAGTCATATTTGCGGGATATTTGCTGGCGAAGTTCGCCGGCGACAATTCGCGCTCTATATGTCACCTTTTACTTTTGACTTTCTTATTTTTTTTTAATAATCCGCCTCTACAGTCGAGGCTCTATTCTCTCCCTCACCTCCTCACTATCCCCACATGGCTAATCTATCTAAGAAATAAGTGCAGACTATCATTCTTTGATAATGATTAGAATATAGAGAATCCGCATATATCAATTTTCGCAACATCTCTTGACATTCAATAATTTACAACAATGACAAATATTTGAATAATATCATAGTATTTACTGCGACATTTATGGAAGATAAATACTTCTTTTAGTTTAAGACTTCGTGAATTAAAAAAGATCCTTTTTTATCAGATCAGACTGAGAATACAATACATTTTCATGTGAAGGCAATATACGAACATTACTACTTACCACTAATTAGTTGCTACAATATCCATGATTTCGCCGGCTGGCGAAAAATCAGCTCGCATTAGTAAACAAATATCTACCAACTAATTATAGCAACTTTTTCGCCACCTGTCGTTTTTTAATTTTACACATGTTTTTGGATCAATGATTACAATTTTCACATGCGGAGATGGTTTTTACACGAAAATGAACCTTTAAAAAAATTATCCACAAAATCGCTACCTCGCCAGATAATCTGTTGATATTAGCAAGATGCGTTCCCACAGGGAATATCATGTAGGCCTAAGTCACTGTACGATGCGTTGTACACTTTATTTTGCGAATGTAGCTTATTTTATTTTGATTGCATGCAATTATCCGATTTGGCGAGCGAAGGTGCTTTATATGAAAACCACCAGTCCCTCAGTACGGGAAGCGTGTCCATCTCTCAAAAGGGTGGCTGGTCATTTCAACACGACAAACTACCTCATCAGATCCTCAATTCAGACACCGATCAATCATTATGGCTCACTATGCCGCTGCAAAGTCGCACTTTCAGAAGCTTTCTACGGCACGCACAGATCGATTCTTTTCAACACCGCAGACCGAAGCGGCACAATATATTGCTTGAAGGAACATCGACAGAATTGATAGTCAATTATAAGATAGAATTTGATATCAAAGTCTTAATTCTTGTTTCCTCAGTGATAACTCGCTCACAAAAGTACAAACTCCTATTGTCTCAGACGGTCGCATGCTCAAAAGCAGTTCTATGGCTAAATTATCTAACAGCGGTTTCAGCCTAAAGCAACTTGGTGAACTGATTTGTCGTTTATCATTTTTGTTGTTGACTTTCATTTTTTAACTTGTAAATACGACTGTTTTTACTTTCAAATGTTGTGCATTCCTCACGCTTCTCATCATTGAAGAAATTAAAAAAAGCGGCATTCAATACTAAGTTTCAATTTAAGTAGCCTCCACTCTTGCCTAGTTTTGAAATGAAGAATCTATGAGAAAACAAATTTGCAGTGGTGATTTATGAATGATGCATATCCAAATACGTCCAGCAGATTCTATATGATAATTTCGACAATGAAACAAATGCCGCACATCAAAATTCTAGATAGCTTTAACGTCACTACTCCCCCCCCCCAGACTGGGGGCTTGGACGGAGCTGACAACGCTGCTTCAACAATGTTGTTCGAAAATAGAGCACTTTGAAATACTTTTGATTTTAGATTTTGCGAAACGCAATCCCAAGATCCCACATTCATAAGGACATTTCATGACTTTTTTAAGTACATTTACGAACTTTGTGGACACCCTGGATGCTGAATGCTTGTAGAGTTGTGTACCCACTTACAGATTGAGAATAACGCGAGCATTAATTTTGCTAATTTGAAATTATATATGTCTATACCATAATCATCGAAAAAAAGAAAGAAAAAGCTCGTTATTGTCTTCGAATTGTTTATTTACAAAGTCATCGGATATCTCTTCAACTGTACATTCAAGTTACCCACAAATACACACGCGCATTTTCTTGGCAACTTCAGTCATCGTATTCAGATCCGAATCATGGTAATTTCTGCTTTCACAACTTGTGAAGGGGCTTTATGCCAAGCAGTTGAAAGCAGTTTCTCATAACTTGTCGACTCGCCAAAAATAGCGCTAGATTTGCCTGCAATGAAAAAACCAAACTAAGTTTAATGAGTCAATATGGGGTAATTTCAGTTTTATCAATTCTCCCAGCACAATTTCATCACAAGAGAATGGACCGTGGAATTAATTTTATTAGAAGACATTTATAAATTCAATTCAACAACAGAAGACAATGTATTTTACGACTGACTTGCTGAATGTTGCTGTAACATGTGTTCTACTTGATTTGGTGATTTTAAGAAACATGCCTGCTGCCTAGAAACATAGGAACAACTACCAGAATTCTTCAATGTGCCATAACTATACTATGCACTGTTCGCTGCAGTTACACACGATTAATAACCACGTGACACGGGCTAAAAATGAAATTAGCATCTAAGGTAAAGTCCATTAGCTCTAACCGAGCTTCAGCACCGCTGGACATAGCTAGATACAACAGCAAATGTATTGTACAATGAAAAATAAGCCAATTGGTCTATAGTTGACGATGAATGTTTGAGAACATGATAATTTCACAGCGTTTTTATTAATTAAATTGGGAGCTGGCAAAATGCCTACAAATACTGAGAGAAACAAGCGTCTATTTCAACATCTTTATTGTTCTTTCAGGCCTTTTAGCCATTACACCGCACAATGTTTCTGATCTAATCACAAACATTTGGATTAGAAATCACAAACAACCGGATGGATAGACTTTTCCCCGGCAAAAAAACCCAGAAACATGTTTTTTTGCTTGTGGTTTGCTCTTTTTAATATCAAAAGTGAAAAATCAGCGTCAGGCCAAATACAATTCAGCCGAGCAGCTATGCAATAGACAAAGTTCTTTTTCAAAACATTGTTTAGAAAGGTACAGACGATGATATTTCGTACAATGTGACGTTGAATCCGGTAAAAAAGATTTCGCCGATTAATAGTATAGATCTACACACTCGAAGCTCCTTAGAGACGGTCCGCAAGCTTATCCATAGCAAATTGGTAGCGGGCCACATCATGAAACAAATGAGCCTTGTGGGCCGCTAGTTCTACTATACAATAGAAATCGGAGTTTATCCATGAAGTAGTGGATAGTAAATCAAACAACAAAATATGACGTTAGAAAAAGGGTCTACTAACAAAGAGCACGCAATCGTAAAATCTCAGAGAAGCCGCTTCCGATGGTTGCTCAATCGAGACTGCATTTCAGCCGTTTTTCTTACCCGTGCACTTGTTTCATCCGGGTTATCAATAACTCGAAGTTCGGTAAAGCAGCGGCCGATTTTGGAGCTACAATCAAATGAAAATGAAATGTAACAACATATCCAAGAGGCGTTTATTTGTTTTCCATGTGACAATACTATATAGGAGACAATTTTGTGATTTAAAGCGTTCAGTATGTTCGAACAGTATTTGTCATGCCAAGATGTATGTATTTGGATTGATGGGACTCAGCAGCAAAACAGAAGTTCATCAAAGAGGAGCACAAAATTAAGAAATTTATTCAGCGGTATTTCCTATTTAAGCGTGACATATCCTATTTCCACTGCACATCTTAAACTTGGGGTGCATGTGAAGACAATCTAAAATGCATGTCTGCAATGTTAAAATTATCAAGTCAAGTAGTCCCCTCCAAAATCCCTTAATCAATAATTTCAACACAAAAAGAAGCTCCGCAATGATCATTGGTATGTCTTCAGTTTTGGACTAATACAAAATTTTATAAAATGATCGTTCCAGGCTAGTTTTGAACTCAGTATAAATCAGGCTGTCCACAAAAAAAATCTGAGATTCAATTTCAGTACTTTTTGAGAGTACCGTCTAGCTCTAAAACAATGTTCTACGAATTTGAATCACCGATTGAGCCATTTCTGAAATTACTAGGTTATTCATGATTTTAGCTTTCCTCTTTTACTTTAGAAACTATTTTGTTATGCGTCATGAAATTTATTACAAGCGATTATAATTATACACAGGGCAATTTTCTCTTAAAAAAATAATTTTTGTTTCGGGAACATTTCATTGACCATACTCCATCATTCTAAACATATGTGCTAAAACCATGACCAAAGTTCATTATTGTTGATAAACAACAGAGGTCACTGCAACAACAAATTTAATTCCTAATGCAACAACTGATAATTGCTAGAAAATAAGGAAAGACTATCGCGTGCCTATCAATCGTAGACAACTCGATAATATTCAATATACACTAATATGAATGTAAGCACTGTATTTATGTAAATGATTCCATCACCAGAACGTGTAAGCATTAAACCTAGTAAACTTTATTATACCTGGCAGGAAACAGATTTTCCGGATTTATGAAATATCATGTCGTATTTGAAGAGTGCAACGAATCTTATGCTAGCTTAGTTCATTCTTTTGCACTGTGACCATTAACTAAAAACTATTAGATACCCATGCTTCAGAAACGTTGTAAATTACGAGTAGTTTAGCTTGGGTTCATGCAGTTCAACCGTGAGCGGTTTAATCGACTAATATTGCAGAGAAGCCGCCAGATGTCTTAATCCGTAATGAAAAGTCGCCATCATTTATATTGTATCGAATTATGAGCCTAATTGTCACAAAATATGCCACATTTCTTTGTGTTACCTAGCACAAAAAATACAAATACATGCTAAGAAAACAAAGCTAGATGCTAACGATTGCTAGAATATAAAGCATGATTATCGCATGCATATCAACCGTTGACAAATCAATAACAAGAAACTGGGCTAATTTAGGCCCTATACCATGTGATTTATTCCATTCCCCAGGACGTGAAAACATTAAACCATTAATTATTTTTCAACATACGAAGCCTCTTATGAAAGTTTTTTACACTGAAAAATGCTAAAAAAAAGTATAAAACCGAAAGATAGAAACCATCATTTGTAACTATTGAGTAATTTGACGAACCGGTGATTCCCAATGTTCATCCTTTTCAACATGAAATCAAATATTAATTGATAAAAAATTTGTCCAAAGGCTCAATCACAAATTAATTGCATTTGATAGAAACATCGAGCTGTGGTCAAAAGATGAAGGTGAATTTGATTTAACATCTGATCTAATTCTATGGTGTGTGTACTGCTATAAGGGTGGTCAGATGAACTTTCGTACTAAATCGCAAATATATGATGGGCCTTGCTTCTATCACTATCCTCAGTAGGAAAGAAGGCTGTCACATAAAATACCTCTATATAATCACTTTTCATACACTCAAAATCTGACCGGATTTTTGTCGGATATGGAAAAAATTTGGCACCTACCAGATTTAGAAAAAATGCAAATATTCCGTCCAGTGTATCCCTAATGTATATTAAGTCAACTACAAAGATGGAACTGGCTATCATGAAAAGTGAACGTGGAGGAATTAAGTAAGAGGAAAATGTAATTATTTTCGTTTTGAATATCAGAGTTGCGGAAACAGTCAGAATTTTGACAAACATCAGACGTTTGAATATCAGAACATGGTAACAAATAATGCAATTACGCATCATAGGCGGGGGAAGCCAACTGAATAACTAAAGATCCGATTTGCGTATATAGAATCCATATGCGTAAATCGGATCCCTAGCTTTTCAGTTATATGTATTATGTATCTATATAATCGATACATCGATGTAGTTCTCAGTTTTATCGATTTCATAGGAAAATGTAGAAAGAATTAGCAATGTTCGAGCACATTTTCACATTCTTCACTTCCGCAACTTCGCGAAGTTAGAAACTAGGTAGTCCAGATAAAGAAAATAAGGATATCTGTATAACAAATGGCCAGACAAAATGATGGAACCAAAGCTAGAGAAATTATCGCATCGCAACGAATTAGTTAGGCTAACAGTATTAATTCATAGAGTCCTACAACAGAACATGTGATTGGGTGTGAACCCCTGAAAATTAGAATAAATCAAAGAGAAGTGCAAACATGACTTTCTGTCACTACAAAACCTTTAAGCTTCTAAGTCTGCCTGAAGATGTTGATGAATAGTCGCTCAATCTTCGCTGAAACTTGAGCAGTTGACAGCATCAATTTTGAAGAGTTACCAACTGAATTAGCTTGATTTTGACTGCAATTATCTGATTTGACGTATCAAAACTACAGATCCGCCAAAACTTCTTTGAATATCCAATTGCTTCATCGACTTGAAAATGAAATAGACATTATTTTGGTGTAAGTTATTTTGCAATTTTAAGTTGCTTGTTTTTAGATTTTACGAAACGCAATGTCTAGATCTCACATTATAAAAGACATTTTGATGATATTTAGGACTTTTTAGGACATTTAGAACTTTGTAGACACCCTCATTAATACATCAAGGAATAACCTCTAAGATCTAATAAACTAGACTAATCATGAGTAATCTATCATTTTTTAATAATTACCATGCAATCACCGCCACTCCTAACTTTGTTTATCTTAAAAAGTGTTATGGCCTCTTTTACAGAACTATCCAAGTTAGGAAAGAAAGGATTGATATTATGAATGATAGTCAGGAATTATGACGAAAAACGTCGAATAATTACCCCAGCAACTTTATCAGGATAAATGATTCCTAAAGATTTTGAGTTTGGATCAGGGCTTTCAAGCACAAAAGATATCAGCAGCGGATATCTGACTTAAGACATTTCTTTTTGAACCTCCATTTAAGTTTCCATTTTTATTTTCAAAAAAATAAATAAAATGATCGACGTTTAGTGAGGGCGCAAGAAACATTCAACTGATTAATTTTCGCTAAGTATGCCCTATGTAATTCAAGATGAGGTCATTAAGAAGAGCATCTAACAGTGAAAGTGTTTCGACAAAATTTAAATACTGAACCGATCAAAATCAATAAATAAATTATGCGATTCTCGTCATCGCATGAGAATTATATTCGTAAGAAAAGAAGCAATGCACTCACGTGAGTGTTCGTAGGTAATGCAGCAAATGGCATGGCTCAAATGTCTCGTAAGAGGACATCACGACATCTTCGTACCTGAAATTGAAGACAAGAACGTAGAAATAATGTCGACTGTTCAAGAGAATCTCCACAGCTTAATAAGTTCACAAATAGTCTCTAGTTGTAGTGAATATATGATGGCGATGCATTTGATTTGTAATATCGGTATATCAAAACATATTCATCAATAGTTTTACAGATTTCAAAACATGCTTAATTTCAAATAAATTAATCAATTTTAAACTTTAACACAAACAAGAAAGTATAAATTGCGAAATTCACACCCAAGTCACGAGGTCTACATCAAGGAACTAACAGCAATTTTCAACAATGTTCCAAAAGCAAAACATGCATTATGCAGAAATCTTGCCATTGATTTTTTTACTACGACGTCAATCGACACAATATTGAGACTGCTTCACTACTTAGATTCATAAACAGCTTTCTTTTCAAGTTAGAGGCGATCTGGCATAAATTTTTTCAGGGTTCCCGACTCGCACTCACAAATGGTCGAAAATAAACAGTACGGAACCAAAAGTCAGAACACTTGTTATTCATGTCATCATCTAAATTTTTCCCAGAAGTAAGAAAAAGCATCGTTTCCTTATTTGAAAGGCGATTTCCATTTTCCAAAGAAAATTTTTAGTATTTTACTTTGAAAAATAAAAACCGCCTTTAAGATAAGGGAACAAGTCATTCCTCTTACTTCGAGGCAAAACGAAGAACCTGCCTTACAAGACAACGATCTGGACATAATCTACACAACGAAATCCATTGACATATTCAAGTCTTCAGGAAAATCCCACAAAAAATTCTGACGTATTGTAAACCGATTTTCACCAATTATCCAATATCAACAACCGACTAACTTGAAACAGCTTCTAAATTTCCAAACTTTCGGTTTACATCAAAGCATAAATTGTTTTCTGATAAAAAAGAAAATATTTGCGATTACAGAGTCCGGTTCGACAATTCAACTTTAATCAACAAATCACGCTGATACTCGTTCTTTAAGGGAAACTTTTGTACTTACTTACTTGACGGTTCTATGACGGAAAACATCGAGGTTAATCTAGGTACTAAAATATATTAAATAATATGCTCACATTTACGTGGCATTTCTCCATAAACAATAATTACATGAAAGTAACACACTTGCGAAGTGACACTCATCAAAGACAATTCAGAAAAAAGCTTCACATCATTAAACAAAATGTTTACGGTTTTAGGGCTAAATTCTACTTCTAGACTCATCCAAATTTACAGAATATGGCTCAAAATCGAGTGCTTTACGGATCTGCCAGAAGCTAATTCCGATTTCATATGCTATCAACTATTGCTAAATTTTGATGAACAACGTTATAGTTTACCAACAGGAACATAATTGCGTAAAGCTGTCATATTAGCTATATCGTGTTGATCATTCATAACTTGTCCTCTTCCATATCACCCCTTCTTCTATCTAAGCATTATTACCTGCAGTATATAAGGATTCTTATTGCTACTAAAAATCATGGCAATTTCAGTAGATTTCAATGCTAGGTCCGCTGGGAGGAGAGCAAAGAGAATAATATTTTGAGTATTAGCTGTGATCTCCTTGCCTCTTCAGATTCTCACTTCCATTTGTCCGGGTATTATCTATCACATAATAGACCCCCCTCCCACCCAGGTTCTGATGTCAGCAGATGTAATCAGTGCCACACAACGTGTAGTTGCATGCTTGAGCATTGCTGATCATAATCGAGGCTTTACTTGTTGAGTTCTATTAGCATTTTCATTAAAATCTAGTTCCCTTTAGGAAAAATTGGACCACTTAGGCCTATCATTACTAGGTGAAATGTCTGAGAAAAGTAATGTTTCAATCTCGACTTACTGCAACAGGAATAACATCATGTCGGACAGTTTAGGATCCCGGAGAAGCTGCGCCCATCCTTCCTCACTCACACGCGGCTCAATTCCTCTTTCAGTCGCATTTTCAATTAAGCTATGAGAGAAAGATGTGATGGAATGAAGATCGAATTTCAACATAGCGGTCAGTCATTTTATCATTTAGTCACACATCCCTGGATTTACAGAATGGATAGAAGTAAAGTAGTCGCACAATGAACTTTTACCGCTTAGCTAATACCAAAACGTGATACATTGCTTAAGGGACATCACGAAAATCTAACAGTTTCAACTACAGGTACTCTTTCATAAGGCAAAGCTTTCTGTCACAAAATCAATAAACATGACCGATTTTACAAATGAAATCTATAGCACATAAGCAAACAGATCCACAAAATTCCGCCGGGAAGTTTGTCACATTGGTGAATCTCCTTCCCTTTGGTCTTTTATCAAGTAACATGAAAATGCTCGAAGAATGTCAATTCGTGCAGTTATTTTTTCAGCTTTCTGAGTGTAAATATACATCTAATATGCGACTCGCATATGCGACATCAAATTGATTGGTGGAACATTGGTGACAGTGTTGGTTTTCTCGGGGACCCAAACACACGTTGAACACTGTTGGCAGTTACGATGTAGACATTCCCCAACAAATGTTGCCACCACTCAAAGTGCTTCTCTGCATAGAAAAATTCTGGGATGCAGAGTGTTGATATCATATGTGGGGTACACATTCGACCAATGAAAACGATTAAATAGTCCATTGGTGCTAAATGATAAATACAAGTAAACCTAACTATCGTTGAGGAATCGTTTACTATAAATGGTGACAAGATGTGAAATTCTCCCGGTAATAGTTGCACACATACCTCATGGCTGAAAAATTACAGAAAGGGACTTGCACGGTTAGAAAATGGTTGTGCAAGACGACGAAGAATTGTTTTTCTAGAGCAGCCTCAGCCACATAAAAACCGCTGTAGTGAGGACATGGTAAAAATCCTTTATAATTCCTTTCAATAATCGTTTTAACAGTGTTTTCAAAATAAGCTCATCTAGTTCATGCCATCAATGAAATCTTCGGAACTGTATCTCTTGCGGACTTCCAGCTCTAACGACCTGTGGTTTACTAATGGCATTAAGTAAACAAAACTGCACACTCGGAATTTATACATGTTCTAAATTTTTCGATATTCGGAGCTAGAGACGACTTCTCTGCATGATGATGATGAATGAACATCACTACTCCCCCCCTTGGACTGTGCTGACATAGTCAGACTTTAATCTGGAGCGTTGTGATCTTTTAGTCCAGATGTCCTTCCAATAACACTTTCGGTACTCGAGCTCTGGACCAGGAGATTGCTAGGCTAAGCACTTAACCACTGTACCACGGAGACTGCATCTGTTGGCGGGTCCAAAAGATCAAACGCTTTCACAAATAATTCGCTGCACTCACCTGTTCAGTCGACAATGGCAATACTGCGGTTTGATTCCATCAGATCCATTTTGAAATTCAATTCCAACGGGTTTATTTCTTGGATGTTGAAAAATGGCTTCCAGCATGACTGACAAGCTAAGTGTCTCAGCGACTTGGTCAAAATCAGAAGTGATTTTTGAAGAATCTGGAAAAAAAGTTGAAACATTTCGAAACACTATACAAAGATGACTTTTTTCTCGAACATGGACTGTATTTGAAGGTGATTACATTTGAGACTTAGGACAATTTTTGAGCTAGAAACAATTATTGTACGACAATCATCCTAATCATTTTTTGTTTGACAAATTCGCTTTACTATCACACTAAAAGTGGGATTGCAAGTTGCGGGTCGTAATTGCTGCGTCAGGTCGCGTCTCTCGAGACAAATAAGAGTGTCTTCTTGCTACAACGATATGGCTGCAAAGAGAGGTCATTGTTTTTTCCTTGCTAGTGTGAAGAGGATTGTGTTATTGATTGACAACATAAGCCTTATTGAAAAGATTAATACCAATGGAATTTAAACACCACAAGAGTGAACAGACCATTATTTACCCGGAGGATCAAGCAGAAATTACTACAAACAAATCATGAATACCTCACGACCAATAAGTACCAAAACCTTAGATAATTATACTCGCAATATAAATACATATATATATATATATATATATATCTTATATATAAAATGCAAAACGCCGACAAACTCCTCCTAAACCATGACACTTAACGCCAATATGATACTACCATTTAATAGAACAAAACATTTGTAGTTAAAACCGTCCGGTCTCATTTCCCAAAGTATCATAATTACAGAGAAAAGTAGACTGTTGTGTAAATTCTTACCGAAAAAATATTAATTACACAAGTAACTACATTAAATTTACAAATGAACTCTTCATTTGCTTTCAAAAATTGGCTCGCTATACATGCGTCTCATTGCTTCTAATGTTTCACGACGGATTCAGCAACAGCCAATGAGAGCGCGATCTAAATAGTAAGACAGCCAATCAGTGTAGGCGAATAGTATGCAACAATGTAACTAGCACTGTCTTAATTTAACATACTTATGCATATAAATCCTGGACGAAGTCCGGGGGCCTTACTAGTATATATATATAATAAAAAAATAATATATATAAATAAAGGAATTTCAAAGTGAGTGTCATAATTTCTATGAGAAATCAATGCTTTTTTACTAAATGAAACACAGCGAACACCTTGCACCATGCATTATGAATGCGATAAACGTAGGACGATACAAAAGAACGCCAGGAAAAGGTGAAGGTAAGCATAGATAGTTGTGAGGCATTAAGGGTCGCGGCCTGACATTGAGCTTCTGGTCGAGATGAACCAGAAACTTTTTCTAATATTCTGGGATCACTCAAGGTAACGGCCGTAGGGTCCTCGGTTCCAAGATTTTCACCTAAGCTCCCTTCACTCCACCACTTCACTTTTCACGCAGATTTCATTCATAAAGCAGCAGCTCCTTTTGATTATTTTCTTCAGCATTAAAACCTATCATAATTGTTTTCTTTCTCTTTCTGCTTATAACTAGCACGTGGAACTCCAGTATGTTTACCGTTACTTTTCATTTACTTGAAAAAAACTACTTTTTAATATCGTCAATGTCACAATCTCTTTAAGATACGAGTAGTGTAAGCCAACGAATATCAAAAAATGTTACTTACACTCATGTAATCGCTTTTTCATAGCATTGACTCGTGTATCCAAAATATCATGAAGAAATAATGCCTTTCCTTTTCGCGTGCTCTGGCCAACCACTGGACCGAAAGGTACATGAAATCCCCATGGTTTACACCTATGAAGTCAATGCAAACATGAATTAAAGCAATGACACTCGATACACTATATGATTAATTAATTAATCATCATGAAATTTAAGTGACACTTCCTTCCATTAAGCTTCGCTTTAGGGTGCTACTTAGGTGTGAAACTGAATATATCTCGGCTCATCGATTAACAATTTTCGAAAGGTTCGAAAGAGAGAATGCCTAAAATGGAAATAAATCTGCTAATGTAAACGAGGCATTGGTCCAAAAATTCATGCAGAGGTGAATTATTTATTTGTTTATTATTTTATTATTTATCTATGAATTAATTATTTATTTTTTCACAAAACTTCATTTATTGTGAAAATCACATTACGACAAAGTAATTTATTTCCTCACAAATTTAGTTCCTTAAATCCTGAAAGAATTTCATCAGTCATTCGAAAAGTCATAAATATTGAAATACATAATTCCCCTCATCATAATATTTTTCAGCAATTCCTGCACACAGATTAATAACAAAATTATTCGCGTCATAAAAACGCCACATTTTTGTCACAAGTCTTCGGCTGTGATAAGAAGGCCAGCAGATCCTTGCTAGGTAGCGTTCCTACGATCCGCTACACGTCTTCCTCAAACCTCATAGATCTGATGACGGACTAGAACAAAGAGGACAACATCTTTTTTTAATTTAAAATTTTGACTTGTACGCTACAATATCAATGGCTCATATGTCCATGAAACAGTTTCCAATATGATTCTTCGTGAGGGATTTCATTCCGTTGAATGGTAATAAGTATGGTCGAAGAGAATATGTTGTCTTCAAAATTTGATAGGATGAATGATTTTCGGCATGCCTTAGGTTCATTTAGTGCGATGTCCACCAACTATTTGATTGCATCATACTCGGCAATATGGGACTGTTGCTGTACCCACATTGAGAACTCGAAAAGAATCAATGATCAAGACGAAACAGTGGCTAGACATAGCTGGACAGTCTACTGACGGTTGCGAGCATCCAATGTCTGACTTTTGGAGGCAACTTCTCGTCTTGATACAAGGGTTTATCGATAACCAAATGATTGAAGATGTACGAGTAAGTATCAAAAAGATATTTGAAATTCGCATCTCTCTTATAATTTGACAAACATTTAGTCAAGGAACATGCAAACGAATCAAACGGGTGTCTTCGAGCACCCATAAGGTCTCTGGGGATATATCTTCTGATCAATCCAGTATGTTCTATTTCTATCGATTGAAATTGCATTAACGGTGCTTTGATTAGCTATGTAATTAAAGAAAAGGTGGATAAAGTAGCTGGAAAGTAGCTGGAGTAAATAAAACCACGTAAAATTTCCTCCACTGAAATTAAAGTGTTGCTGGAAATATTTGCGAACTCGCATGAATCAACGTCCGCAGGTAAATAATCTCTTTGCTTACTAGAGGACGAGAGAACGTTGATTCCTGCAAGTGTGTAAACAATTGAGTGATACAAACGCTCGAAATTTGTGAATGCCTGATTGAGTAACATTTTGGTTTATACAAATATAACTTTGATAACAAAATCGGATGCTGGAAAATCAAAACAGAAAATAGAAGTTCAACCAACCGAACTCTGATCGGCGCCGATTTCCTTCTTAAAATCATTTTGTAATGCTCTGATGATCTAACCGTCAGTTTAGAAAATCGGGTTGACTATGAATTAACCCTTCCGACAAGACCCAGTTTAACAGGGCATCGCTGATCATCGAAGGTAAAAAAGCAGATAAACGAAGAATAGGAATGGTGACGATAAAGGAATATAATTGTGCAACAGCATAGTAAAAAGATATTCATGTATAACTCATAACTGCATAACTAAGTATGCTAATATAAAGAAAGCTGAAAATAAGGTGGTAGAAGAGTGAATAGGCAAATATGGGGATGTAAAATGTATAATAACTAAGTAAGAAATGATAACTATATAACTCATGGGAACAAAAGTAGAAATAACGATAAAGAGCATATTGAAAACCAGATAACATATCCGGTAATAGAAATACTCGTACATAAGACAAATTAACCATCAAATAGTCAACTCTCCATAGGGCTTAGCGGAAATTTATTGTCAATTCTCTTGAATGCTTCAACACTGACAGATGTTGGGAATGCCTCCAAAGGAAGCCTATTTCATATGCTGTCCTATGAAAGAAGGATATCTAAAAATGCTCTGTACGACTGAGGAATAGTGACAATGCATGAATTTGCGTACTTCCTCTTACTCTATTTGCTTACTTCTTTAGTCACTTCCTCTTATGCACCAGGCAAAAAGAACAGGGACGTGGAGGTAGCAGAAGGAAGTTCGTCAGAACAAAGACTGATAATAGCGACAGAAGAGAAAAAGACATGAGACTGTTCCATGGTGTCCGAGTGATGCCAAGTCAAGTGAGACTAGCATCATCTACCAGAGTTGAACACTGATCAGTCATAGGTCATTACCTAACAAGGACAGCAAAAATAATATTCAAGGAATAAGCGCAGAAGAATAAGATCAGCTGCTTGATACAACAGAACCCAGCAACCTATAATTATTTCATTATAAAAATTATTGTAAATCATTGACATCATTAAAAATTTCAAACTTACTTTTCAATCGTGTCCGAGTAACCCAAACGCTTCAG
This sequence comes from Prostheceraeus crozeri, assembly GCA_907163375.1. Taxonomy (NCBI): domain Eukaryota; kingdom Metazoa; phylum Platyhelminthes; order Polycladida; family Euryleptidae; genus Prostheceraeus; species Prostheceraeus crozeri. Next base: position 1,084,165 of record CAJQUW010009239.1, read on the forward strand.
GGTGTCTTCCATGTACAAAAAATGCCTTGCTTGCTCTTCCATCACCTGAAAATATTCATGTTTAAATGAAGCTATTTGATAAAACTTTTTCATATAAAGACACTAAGGTTGTAATCGACTTGTGCTACACTTTTAATTATAGAAAGCAAAACATGCAAATGTTATCAAAGGGATCTCGTCTTCCAAGTTTCTCTAAGAAATAGAACGCTACTGCTTTTTATTTCGTATTAAACAATCATAATAATAACTATCAAGCTTTGTTCGAAGAACTTCAAAAGGATTGATAATCATTTTACAATATTTACTTAAAGATTCGTTACATTCATCAGTTTCAAAGAAAATAACAATTTACACTGAATTCAATGATTTCAACACCAGATTCCTTCATCTAAAAAAAGATTCTTATGACTCTACGACCACTACTTCGATCACAGCCGAACCATCTCAGAAACACTGGACGATTTACTCTAGAAGCAAATAAAGTCATGTTGGGAAGTGCATCTGTCACAGTTAATTAGCAAATTGCCTCCGACATTCTATCACTAGTATGCGGTATCAATTCAGATGCTATAAATACATGTATAAACATTGAATTACTGCGTTGTGTAAAGTAGGCTTCCTAACTATTGCTGATATTCGACTGGTATCCCAATGATCCAGGACCAGATGTTTGGAGTTTTAGGTAGTAGGATAGCTCAGTTGATTAAGGTCCGCGCCTTGGTATGGATGTGCAAAACGTCCAGGATTCGAGTCTGCCAGCCTCCAGACGTACCAAAAATACAAAAATAAATGGGGTATAATCATAGTATGAATTCATGCGCAAAATCAAATGTATGACTATGTAATGCTTCCATTACACCTTTTATGCGAATGAAAGCAGAAAGAATTCATACACATGATCATAGTATGACTCTTCTTTAGCATGATTCCTTCATAGCATGACTATAGTATGATTTTTCATGGTATATTCACATTGCGATTTATTCTTTGTATGATCACGGCGTGATGTTTTATACAGTAGTATGATTAAGGCAGGATTTTTTCAAAGCATGATCATAGTATGATGTTTTCAAAGTACTAGTAGAAGCACTTTTTCAAAGTGTGATCAGTGATCATGAATCGATTTCAATAGTATAATTATACCATGACTTGTCACTATTGTCATATTGTTTCCAATTATCAATATTTTCTTCTGATTCATAGAATGGTGTTGAACGATCTAACTTGAACTACTGAACTCCAAAATCAGAAATAATGCTCAAATGTTAAATGTTGGTGTTGAGTGTTTTATGATGTCAATTTCTCAATTATCAAAAACCAATTAAACTCATTCAACTTGTCGGCTAAGAGCAATTCCTATTGATCAGCTTTTTTAGATCACATTAAGAGTGCAACATTCATTTAATCAAATTATCATCACAGTTTTAAGATTTCGAGCAGTGACTATGGAACACAGATGAAAATTCCAAGAATTCATTTCCTCAAGCAGCGTTACAAATTCCGGATTGAAAAGTAAGAGAGAATGCTTGTTCACTGAAAATCTTTTCATCAAATCTTTTCTTTGATTGAATATTGACTTTTATTGATGGTCCTTTGCATTGATCAATGATTGTCGTCAAAGTCGTGGTAATAATATCAACAGTAATAATCGTAGCTTGCTTAAGGTGGGTTTATACTCCACTCTGCAGATGTCTGCAGAGTGAAGAATTCAACTCGGTGAACTCTGTGGAAAAGTAGGTCACCTACAACATAGCCGAGGTGCTCTGCAGACAACTCTGCAGATGAAAAATACAGTTATCAGAGTTGCCTCTACAGACATATTTAGGAAGCTGAACAATGTTGAACTTTGCTATGAAGCTCTGCGGAGGTGTAGGCGTTGATGCTCGCATGATGTTGTTTTTCAAGGGGAATCCTTCATCTCCAATAAATACAGGGTGATTTTTAATTGACGCAAGATTTAAAATTGTTTTTATTTCTACTTAGTCGACATGAAAAATGAAGTATTATACATTTCTGAACACCTGAAACTGGGGAATTTATGAATATCAAAGCGGTTAAAGCATATCTATAATCTCCAATTTTTAAGAAATTTTTATATTTTATCTTTGAATTTCATTACCATTGAATTACTTCATTTCATTGAACTTCCTTTAATCACAACCATAGAAAAATTATTGATATTAGATATGAATAGAAAAGGGTAGCAAGTGAAAATCAGACGCATTCTATCATCAATCTGATCACACTTCTATTAATTCATTTTGCCTTTGAGATCTTGATGGTGATAATTTCATTGTCATGAACTGTCAATGAAAAGCATTTGCAAAGCGATCAGTAAGCGATGGAGCTATGAAGCCTCGATGAACAGCGTTTACAGAGCTATCAAGTGTGGAATAAAGGCTTGCAACACACGGCACTGTTGTCAAATGATCAAGATGTCTCTGTCTACTGAAACGAGAATTGAATTGATATTCCGGTACGCTCAAAATCATGAAAGTTGCCTTCAAACATTACGTGCATATAAGACCAAACACAAGTTGCATAGAGATCCATTCGCTGTCACTACGATTCAACGATTAGTGACTCGTTTCAAAGCTACCGGTTCTGTAAACGATTCTCCAGGAAAAGGACGTAAAAGTTTAAGAGAAGAGCGCGAAGAAGAAGTGGAAAAGACTGTTGCTGAGATAACGAGTGGCCGCGAAATTCCTTGCTGTTCCACCCGTGAGATTTCGGAAGCGACTGGATTTTCTCAATCTGATGTGTGGACAGTTCTTCGTTCTTCGCAAGCAGTTGAGATGGTATCCCTATCGCACACGTGTCCATCAAGAAATAACGGATGGCGATAAGGTCCATCGACTTGAATTCGCCAACTGGCTGCTTACGAATGAGGACCTTATCCAACGCATCCTGTGGAGCGACGAGGCAAATTTCACGCTTGACGGCAGCATTAATCGGCACAACTGTGTCATATGGAGCCCTAGCCCAGTCAATGTTTTGGTTTCGAAAGGGCTTCATCCTGAAAAAGTGACTGTCTGGTGTGGCATATCGTCAACATTCGTTTTGCAACCCTATTTCTTTGACTCCACAGTCACTGGAAACAATTACCTTGGAATGTTGGAGCAGCACATGTTGCCACAACTGGATGAGAAGGGAATCAAAAACTCCACTATCTTCCAGCAAGATGGAGCACCGCCCCATTTTCATGGAGACGTGACTCAATTCTTAAAGGCACATTTCCCCAATGATCAAGTCATTGGAAGAGGGCATTCCATAAGATGGCCAGCAAGATCTCCGGATTTATCCCCTCTCGATTTTTGGTTTTGGGGACATTAAAGGGTCGTGTCTTCCACCACACTCGTCCTTCCACAATGAATCAGCTAATGCACAGAATAGCAGAAGAATGCAACAATTTTTCTTCAAGTGAAATACAAAGTGCCATTGCAAACCTCCTCCTACGACTGCACCTTGTTGTAGAAAGCGAAGGTGACGTGATTGAACATTTGTTGTAAAGTTTTCAATGATTTTATGTAATGGAATATAAAAATTTCTTAAAAATTGGAGATTATAGATATGCTTTAACCGCTTTGATATTCATAAATTCCCCAGTTTCAGGTGTTCAGAAATGTATAATACTTCATTTTTCATGTCGACTAAGTAGAAATAAAAACAATTTTAAATCTTGCGTCAATTAAAAATCACCCTGTACATATGGAGATTTCATGCTGGTCTCTGGTAAGAAACTTTCCTCTGGCAGCGGCAGATTTTCCTCGCAAATCGATTTGCCGAAGTTGGATTCAGAGAAGACGGTGCTGTCACAGCAATGCCCGCATGCGCCAATATCCACATGCGTAAATACATGTAAGTAGTTTGCATCGACGGCGGCCATCAAAATGATGGAAAAAAATTTTCTTGTAATTATAGAACAGAGAGCCGGAATTAGGGGGAGCAACGATGGCAACGTGTTTACCGTCAATGGCCCCCACACAATTCGTCGGCGATTTGCTGGAATCTTTCAGCCGTCGGTGGAACCAGAAATTCCTCGTGTAGTGCCATCCACAAAGCTTCACATGTCTCTTTGAATATAAGTGAGACAGAAGCTTTACTAATTCGGTAGTTGATGGCCATGCTTGCTTGAGAATCCCCACTGCCTAAGATACACAAAGTCAAACATAGTCTTTCGGCGCAACCAATGGGCTGGATGTGCATTCTCTCATGTTGAATGAGCGGTTGAATCCTGCCAAGCAAGTCACTGAAGCGAGATTTAGACATGCAGAAATAATTAAAAAACATGTCATGGTCACTGATGAGATCAGGAATTAGAAGTTTATATTGTCCACGATCATATGCCTTCGCCGCAAAAAATCTCTCACGTAGGTAGAGCGGATACGTCTTCTTTTTCGGAGTTTGAGGATCAGTAGCAGTTCAAGTTCATCATCACTGCAGCTTCCCATTGCGAATTCTGATTTCTACATACAATGCAGGAAGTATAAATGGTGTGCTCTGCAGAGGTCAATCAATCATCATGTCTAGACATCTGCAGACCTTTGCAGAGGTATGTTAGTCATAGCTCTGCAGAGTCTGAGGAATGAATTCTACATACATGTTAACTCTGCAGAGTGGAGTATAAACCCACCTTTAGTATGGCTTTGTGCCTTGTGTTGATAGTGATGAGTAAAAAGGAAGAAAATTTAGATAAGAAACTTTGAGAGAATTATGACAGATTATATTCTACTATGAATAACATTAAAGCACTTCGCCGAATGAATTGACAGTAATTGCTGCTCGTGCTGAGAACATAGCAGTACTGTTCATTCTCATTTCCATTTGGAGACAACATAGTAGTGTTTAAAAAATTCGAAACTTTCTAGCTTATCGTGTGCTTTCAATCAGAACAGGCTGATAAATATCAAGGAAATGCCCTTGGAAACATGCTCTTTAATTCTTTTCGCCACAGCGGCTTTTCGCTGACATTCCATATTGAATCAGAGATTCTCAACATCCTGAAATCAAAACATTCCTTAAAAGGATATTGCTGTAATAAGATTTTTGTATTCAGAAGTTCATTTTATTTTATGATAACACCGATAGCAATGCCATTTTCATGAATTCACCGAAACATTTCAATTTTATTCACACATATCCCGTTGCACATTCACATGCATAGATTCACATACGTAAGACATGTAGATGACAGTGAGTCACATAATTGGGTTTTAGATGTTAAGGAAACCAACTTAGTAAATTCGTCAACGCGCCGAGTATTATTGTTCTTACATTTCTTGGAAAATGAAACGAACTGCATTGATTATTAAAGAGCTCTTTTATATTGCAGTAAGGTTTTAAAGAAACATGCATCTGAAATATCTAAGAGAATGCAATATTCAGGAAACAAACATAAATTTCGGCATGAAACAATAAATCATCATTAAAAGCCTGGCTAGATATTTAAGAAAAGGATAGCCTTAAGATTCAATTGATACTTCGCCAAAGAAATTGGAAGAAAGAAAAAAGAAACAAGAAAGGAAACGAAATTGTTTCCGAAAGGATGGAGCCATTGAGTCAGTCACTTCTGTTACAGAAACCTCTGGTTCAAAATTGAAAAAGAAAATTCAAGATGAAATCCCCAAAATCAAATTGAAAATAAAGATTACTGAGAAAGCAAGGTCACTGAAATCAATTGTACAAATCTACTTAAAAGAAAAATGTGATGATATAGACTGCCTTACATGTCAATCACTTGGAAAATAATCATGTCTAAATCACAGAGTTACTTTAGCAGATTAAGTACATAGAATGTGGATTTTTCTATAGGACATCCAAAAATGGAAGAAAATTGTTAATTTCTTGTTCACAAGAAAACTTGAAGGACTCATGTACTGAAATGAATCGCGACAGAAGGCTTTCAAATCTTCCCACAGGTTTCAAGAGAGCACGCATTTAGCGAACATGAAGGTACATGCTTTCATTAATTTCCACCTTCAGCTTCTATTCGACATGATCCATAAAAATCTCCTTAATAAGTATACTCGTATAATACCTCCAAAGTACAAAGACATATTGAGTGCTATATTGAGACTATTCATGTAAATATTCCTTTTGTAGGTGACAAGGCTTTGTCTTTTGTGAAGTCTTCTCTGAGAAGAGCATTTTAAGTACTTACCCTACGACTAAGTCTTATGTTTTTAGTTCCACTCGGCGCCTTCCTGTCTCGAGCTCCAAAGAAAGTTACCTGTCCCTGTTCAACCTAACATAGTATATTCTTTCGCGTGTACCGAGGGAACAGGCATATTGATAGAACAGGTCGCAACCTTGGCATCCAAATCATGGAACACGCTCATAAGTGGCTACTTGATGGTCATCAGCGTCCACCACGTACATGTAGTTCTCCTCCTCCTCACAGTGTCATTACACGTCACTTGCTAACTCATGGATGTGACGTCAGTGTCGGAGACAATTTTACCGTGTTATTAAGATAACATCATTTTAACATTTTTGCGCTGTCTGAAAGCTCTGGCTATCAAAAGATCGAAATAATTGCTGAAGTTCTATGCATTCATAAGGAATTCGTCACAGGTTTATTGCCACCGTTGTGAAAGAAATGTGAGATGTCCACTGCCTCTAAATTTTCAAATTTTATCTGTCATTCCCGCGTTGCACCTGATGGAGAGCGGACAAAAAGTTTCGTGTATGCTCAGTGCCAAATAAATTATGAAGATGAACTGGTGTCTTTGGTTATTATACAAATTATTAAAGGAGATAAAAACCTTGTCAAAAAACAAGGGTGGCAAATGCTCTTTTATTAAGTGATTTACTTCCAGTTCTTATTTATTGATCCTTGGTCAGTTAAAGCGAAAATCAATAAAGCAATGTTGATTAAGTATGAAATAAATTACATGGAAAACTAAAGCTGGAAAGTGTAAAAAATCGCTTAGTGATTCAACTGCGAAAAAAATCACACGCACCATTTGGTCAAGGTATTAATGTTCAGTAACTGAAGGGAGATCACAAATTGAGCCACTCATTCGCCGCAATTAAAGCTGGGCAAGTTTTTTTTTCCGGCACTGATTTCAAATTTGGGTCTGCAGCTATATAAACATCAATATTTAATTACATTGATTGATTAATGAAATTATCCTGGCAAAAAATACTTCATACTCAACGAAATGACTCACCACATAGTGCATTCGATCACAGTTGTATGTTTGAATTCGATCAATGGCTGCTGCAATATCTCTGCAATGGAAGCAATAGGTTGGATTTATTTCTTAGCAATTAGTCAATGTTCACTGAATATTCAAAAGAATATCTCATCAAAAAATACGATGAGCTGGTTGCAAGCGGTCAACTTAGATCATGACGGTCTGTTGCATAAACAGTGAATTATCTCAAAAATATCGAAAATTGAAGTCGAAGTTATTCTTCATTCAGAGAGTATAACGAGGAACAAATTCAGGCAAATATTACCGGGTAAACAGCAGTTCTGTCTCGACAGATTTCAATCGAATTTGTCAAATGTAAATCGAACGCTTCTCTCAACATCGGTTTTACAAGAATCAATACAAGGTAAGATACAACTCTAATTGAAGATAGCAATGCCTCAAATGAACAAAATTATCAAATTTGAAAGATTGCGGAGTACGAGGTTTCATTAAAACATATCAACATGACACATCGGATATTGAGGTCTAATTGCACTTACCGTGAAAGGTATAAGGAATTTCCTGACGAAGTTATCAAACCGCGTCGATGACCATCAACCTGAGCCAAGTCGATGGAGCCGCTATGAAAAATAAAATAATCAAATGAGCATCCTATTCAAATAAAATGATGATGCACATCAATGATTCCAAGGACGGGTGTGATGAAAGCTACAGGGTCAATGCCGACCACACAAAGGTGCTTCGGGGATAATCGTAAATCGCGGGGGCACCGTAGGGGTTCTTACATAGAAATATAGATAATTGGTAAAAATTCAATTGAAAATGTATCGCAGCATCAGGATGCTTTCTCAGGGTAAAGCAACTCATCATCCCGATAATTATGACAGGGTGACCGCGTTGTTTGCTTGAAAAAAATCGAATACTTTCGAGTACACGAGATCTAGAAAAAACCGAGCAGATAAATGTATATGAAAGCACAATAGCGACAGCAATCAAAAATATCTATATTGAAAGAATGAAAACAATGCGAACAGTAACAATATCAGTAAGACTTGTTAGGAAGATCTAATAAATCAGTTACATCATCTCATCTCTTCGTCTTTTCCTAACCGATTGAAGCGTAGCACGAGCTCTGTGAGGGAGAATCTCTGGGTGTGCCACCACTTGCCTAAGGTGAACACCCTGGCTATGAAGGTAAGGAGCTGCGTTACGTCTCCTTTCACAAACTCTTTTTTGTGTGTGCCATTAACCATTTACAGGAATAGAAATCTGAGAAGTTGCTGAATCAGACTTAAAAGCACATAAAAAACACGAACCCATCAGTTAAAAGAATTACAATTCACGTGATGCAGAGAAAGTACACTAAATCAATTTAATATCACAGCAATCCAGAAGTTTTATTATTAATTCGAGCAAGTTCAACCATCCGAATTTCGACACCAACATTCCGAAAAATGATGTTTCGTTAACGTGCACGTCTATCATTACGAAGCTTGTGAGAATTAATTTTTATAATAGTAAGTTATATGTAGAAGCTATATGCATGTAATAAGCATGATCAGAGTAGTAAGGCTGTGAAATACTTTCATTAGTAGCGATTAGTAGTAATGTTTTCAATCAGAATTCGAACACATCAAATAGAATTCGATCACATTCGAGTATATTCGAGCACATGAATTCAAAGTCGAGTACATTCGAGTATATCAGCGAAAATCGAGTACACGCGGCCACCCTGTTATGAGTACATAAGCGCACAAGTTCAAAATAAGGTGTTTTCAGTTGCATGTATACCGTGGTCTACGTAAAATCTAAGACGCCTTTTCCAGGTCATCTTCTGCCTACCACCAGATCATCTTCTGTTTTCGTGGTAATTCTGGTTATTGTTGATGTCACCATAACACACTCAAAACTTCTAAGACGCCTTTTCCGAACTTGTGAGAGCCCCAGCTTTCATAGCCGCAGATGCGAACTGATCAGATACATTTTGTGAAGACGCGGTTTTTTGATTTCGGCGAAACCGAGGGACTGGACCAAAGTTTGACGTTGAAACGCCTGAATGCAGCTGAAGCTCTACCAATGCGCCGATTTAATTGCGTTTCCAAGCAGCAGCCATTTGAAATGATGGTGGAGCCCGGGTAAGCGAATTTATTGACCTTCTAAAAGAGTTCCCCCAGACAGAAATTCAAGAATTTTACCTTTTGCTGTATAAATATAAAGACCGATCTTAGATGCAAACTTGATACCTCATCAACAAGGATTTGCATGACGTGGCTACTTTCTGACAGGAGAGCAACATCTGGCATGTGTTAGATCGCAAACGGGCAAGCGTACTGCCATATTTAGCTGCGCATACAAAAAAGTATGCATTTAGGAGCAGTGCTTGTCATTATCAACATCGTCATTGCCACACAGTTCTACTTGTCTCGATTTGCCGCTCTCCAATAGAAGTCGATGCTACTGGTCGAAACTATTAATCTAGGATTCTACAGATAATTCCGCTTACATCTGCATGTTCTATGCTGTTACAATGAACACAAGCATCCTGCACGCATACTGTGCCACTACGGTAGCCACTGTGAACTGGATTTCCCCAATTCCCCGAAATCTCAACCCAAGCTTTTGGTCATTCACTTTCAATTTTACCCGCAAACCTGACTTTCAAGTGAGATGCCAAGTAGCCATCTACATTTGAGAAGTCCAAAATGCTTTATCAATATCAATTGTTGTGTCCGAATTGCTGCCAATTAGCCGCAATCAGAATTTTGTCGACTATATGATTTTATGTAGCTCTATTCTACTTTGCTAAGTTGCGTTCATAAGTTTGCAATAGCCAACATGTTTCATCATCGATATCATCGAATCGGAAACACCGCACGCACCAGCATGAAAAATTACAAAAATTGGCGGTTTTCACAAAAATTGTCATGGGTTGGAAAAGCAACCTTTTAATAGTAGCCACAGCTAAAACAGAATTAAATAGGATTTCGTGGAAATGTATGTAAGGATGCTACTACCAATAAACCACAAATTTCTAATTTAAGTGCACCAGCTTAGGTTTCTGCAGGTACTTGAAGTGCATGATTAGAAATCTCAGAAATCATGATAATTTTATATATTTTTGACAATTTTCCTTTTGATGCATTATACTTTATATTTTGGAGTTTCAATCAATAAAAAATGATAGATTGTTAAGTTGATTATGCATACTTACTCAGGCATTTGTACTGCAAGGCCCCTGTCAATCATTTCATGTGCTAGCTCTTTAGCTGTCTTGTTATAACTGGATTCGTAGTGATACTCACTAAATTCAATTCCCATTCTCTGAAAAAGAGAAAATGCTGCATCAATCGTGGCAAAAAAATGTATGAAATAGAGCACTGATTCGGACAAGTTACTCTGTTTTCATAGCAATGGATATCAAAAATAGTGAAATTATGAAGATTAGCACTTATGCTACTATGAATGGCAATTTTTTCATCTAACATTTGACAGAGGAATGATAATAAAATAGTATTTCACATGTTTGATGAATTCATCATTCTACTGATATTTCAGTAGAGTCAGTAGTAGTCCTAGCCCATTTCTGTCTTCATCTTTTCTCTGTTAATTTCCGATAGTCCAATGTCTCGATTTCAGCATGCATGCGTGACTTTTTGGAATTTGAATGTCTATAACTTTCAGTGCAAGATTATTTGGAATCCTCTTGTAAATGACGCTATCTTATGATTAGAGTCATTCAAAGCGCTTAAGATAATATTTATTATCATGAGTTAATTTTTATTTTATTGCCAAAATTCAGTGGAAGAAAAGCCTATTTAAAGTTTTCAAAATCATAGCAGCCGAGACTCGAATAATTCGTGTAGACAAATCACGGTTGTTTACTTCGCCAGCCACTGTGCATTTGGTAGAGCAAGAAATCATGCATTCCTATCGGTGTTACGGTACTATAGTTTCTGGCACTAGCTTTCTGGTCGGAAAATTAAATATGGCTTTTATATGATCATGGATTCCCACTACGAATTAGTGCCAGGTTGAGCATTCCTTTAAGAAGATCAGTGATAGCTATCTGATCGAAAATTAAAGTGATGGAAACAAGCCCTTTTTTTAATCTGTAACAAGCCCTTTCATACCAACATTTTTATCTGTAATGTGTATTTTCAACATAACATTATGCATGATCAAATGAACTTTACAAAAGTTTACAAAACTGATGAAATCATTCATTTGCAAAGAGGTATTGGATTGGTTTCATTAGGTGAAGGAATACTTTCTGAAATCGCAAAATGCACTACATAAGAAATTTGACAAAGTTTCATTTGACAGCAATATTCCAAATGTATATATACTAATAAATATACTCCAACCAGGCCTTCAGGCGTCCGAACGTTTGGGACGTGTCCGAAAATTTGCGGAACTCTGATCTATTCCGTGTCTAAACTAAGGCGGTGCTGTTTGGTTTTATCAATGAGGCATTTGTGATTTCAGTAATCGATTCGGTTCGACCTATAGCTCTCAAAACCTCATTTCATGCTATTTTAAACATCATTCAAATAACGCTTTGGTACACATGAAGAAATGAAGCACTCAGTAATGGATGACGAAGACCGCTAGGTGCACGAATTTTTCTGTTCACTGACGATCGAATGTGCATCGCACATCTTTGGATGCCAGCTCTTTTCCTCTGAGTTTACTTGTTTAAATTTTGACTGTCTTTCAATTCTTTTCAATTATATGTGAGAGCATGGGGCAAGTCAGAAGCAATCTGGCTTGAAACAAATTCCTGTACGCGAAGGGTAAAGATGTTCATTAAGATTCATTGATTTGATTCATAGTCAGCCTATCACATAGCAAATCATAATTACCTTATATGTTTTCTTCAGATCTGCCAAAGAAACATTTCTGAACATATTCCAAATTTCACCGAAGGGTTCTGAAACAAAATTTTTTGATCGATGATGAATCTTAAGACACATGATGACATTCAATTGTGATCAATACTCCGAAAAAAATTAACTGAACATTTCAGATGGCATCCGAGTTACATAGAGTTGTGGAAGACTGTCGAATACCATCTGATTACCAAAATATTCAGTTGTCGATATAAAAAGGAAATAGATGAATTTTGTAAGAATGCGGTGTGAAGCCTATTAAGTCCTCGCTATATTCATTGAAAAGAGCTATTTTATTATTCATTGGACACATTAATAAAGTAGGATCTTTATCATAAGTCCTGTGAATAAAAAAATAAATAAAATAAATTCACAAGGCTTATGATAAAGATCCTATTTTCTGATGTTATCTTATGATTACAAGCGTTTTATTTCAGCTCTCATGTCTTAATGCGAAGACGCTCTTCAATTTTTTTCAGATTTTTTTGTAATCACATCGTTCGAGAGTCCGGCCTGAGTTCAACAGTTATTTCTTCAACAATCAATTTCTTATTCGATGACTTCTTTGTAAGCATTTTTATAGGGAATGTGATCGTGGACAAGTTTAGAATAAACGCTTTTTCTAAATGTCAAGAATGTCTTTCAAAAATCTCTCAACATCTTGAAGTAAGCAAAATTGATACATCCAGAAATGCATGGTCATTATTTTGTCACGAATGACTGTCGCCCATACGGTCAAACTTTGAAGCAAGGAGAGTTCTAACCAGTAGATTGAGTCCAGGAAAAGTAGTCGAATGAATATCCCTATCCGAGTACGAAGTCACAGCTGGGATATTTGGATTACGAGAAAGATTTGATCGTCCGCATACAATTTCAGAGTAGGGGTGCTGAGCATTCATCCCTTTTCCTACAGTTTACCTCCAGGGAAAGTGCTATGGTCACACTTAATTTAATATTTCCGACGCTTTGGATATTCGTCCTTTGGTGAGGCAAATGAATGTATGCGGCCTTATTATATTCAGTTGAGAGAGAAAATGCCCTAGCCAATGTTTGTCATCTATCAAAAATTTGGAAATCCAAGTCAATGGTGTAAATATGAATATTCAATTGATATGTCGATCATACAAAACAAACATTGACTTGGATCCAAACATTGCTGATCATTATTGACTTGGAATTGCAAATTCTTGACTACTTATTTACATTTCCAGGAGGTAAATTATTATCGAATGGACAATAATGGAACAGAGAGTTAATCAATTGAATAGACATGTAACAAACCAGAAATGGGAACGGAAATAGAATTTTTCACCGAATAATATCAATTCCTCACTTTAAACAGAAGGAGCATGATAATCTGCCGAAAGAATGAAAGGCTCTACGTTAAACTCGCATTCGTGATGTTGTGAATTACAGACAGTTGTACCAGCGCAACACCACTTACACCAGTTATGAATATAGGAATATCCACTTTAAGAGGACATAAATGCATAGATTCCGAGGACACGTCGGTGTCCGAATTTTGCATTTAGTGTCCGATAGAAGTGGATATTATTGGTATTCTAACCCAATGAAGATGAAATATAAATGAATATAAAATGAAGATGAAATATAAAAAATATAGAATTCATTATTATCATTATTAAATCTATGGCGATGTCCACAAGCAATGATTCTTAAGTGACAATCTGTGTTTTTAATATTGGTATCTCAAAATCTTTGCTCGAAAATTCTGACTGTTGCATAATTTCTATGGAGATCTGACATAAAGTGCTTCTTACGGACAATAACGCCAACTACGGTAATGTCAGCTGATTGATGTAGAAATCGACATGATTTCCATCTTCATTGGGTTAGAATTATGCTTGTGCTCGGTATCTGCTCTTCCTTAAAGGAACTCATTAACACTAAATTAGACAAAAACGATGCATCTATAATTTAACCCTATTTGACAGATTTGATATTTCATACGGTATGCATTGCAATGACAGATGATGACATTCATGTGAGCGAATTCACAAACGCGACAAAGTTACAAATACTTCGGAGTGTGAGGAAATACTAAATTACACTTATCCGGTTAAGTATGTCATCGCTACTGAACAAGGAACCGGTTTAGACGATTTATCCGCTTGGATGCTAATATCAGCATACCTCCAACACATTACTTTGAATTAAATGCTCACTGCAATATTTTACTTCTGACACAAGCACGTAAAACATTGGCAGACGATTTCAATCGATCATTGTCGTTCTACAAGACAAAGTAAGACGAAAGATTTCACGTATTTTTGCAACTATCGATCATCACTTGCACTTTCTCTTTGAAAGGAAACCTTGTCAACATATTTGTTAGTGGGCAGCCAGTATTGACGCAATTGTTGTATACAGTAGAGCAATGTTCGCAACGCCTGGTTGCACCATCCGGAAGTAGGTAATGCAACTCATTGATACAAGTCAACCTTAAGTCAACTGAGAATTCTAGGAGATCATCGTTTTGCCAATAAGCATGTCCTGTTTTTCGGTGTAATTGCGATCATAATAATAACTGAACGAAATGAAGCAATTTCTGATTACATTCTGGATCCTCTCAAATGGTTTGATATTCACGCGCAGTGTCTGTCTGATGAAACGTGCTACATGAAACTACGCAAGTTTACTTTAGCCGCATTATTGCTAACTGTCACAAAAATCTATAAATTGCAGAGCTGTGCGCCGGTATATCATTCAAGACCAAATTGTTTCCACGACGCGTAGAATTTATTAGTTCCGAATTTTCGACCAACAGTTCACTGGCCATCATCAGGGAGGATAAAGGTAAAAGCGAACGCAAAGCATTAAAAATCAAGTTATCACGATATACTGAAGGTAGTTGTGACTGGTCAGTGGTCACGGTTAAAAGTATGCGAGCTGGCAAAGTGTGCTAACTCTCTAGAAACAGCCGTTTAGCCATCTTTTAGCAATTTACACATTTCAAATTAATGAAGACAATAAGAGGAATAAGAGGTGCAGCATTTCACATTTTTGTCCAATTAGCCTCAGGTGATTTTACGGAAATTAACGTAGGAGATATATGCATACGTATGCGGAGAATTCCAAAATTGCACTACATGCTTTGCTAGTTGCTTGGAGTTGAATTGCTGGACCTGAAGACCCTTAGCAGCATGCATGCATAATATTTTTCATTATCAATATCTGTATTATTAAAAGTACAAGTCAAATTATAGTGTAATAGTCATGACGTAGGGATTTCAGCATTTGTGGCTATGCAGTTCATTTTGAAATTTCATGCATACTGATTCAGACGCATTGACTACTGGTTGAAGTATCTAGGAGGCCTTTATAGTATAGGTTGCGCTTTGAAGCAGAAATAAGCTCACTCTCCAACAGAAGTCAATGAACGATTTCTATTAGAAAGTTTCCCCTTTTTTGATTAGAGGAAGTCGGAGCTTCAGAAGCATTATTATACACATTTCTAGAAATGCAGCCTTAGTACAATACTAAATGTCATTTACAGACAAATTTCTATAAGAAGTTTACAAAGCGAATGCCTAATTTCATTTACAGATAAAATCCTGTAGCCTACCAAGTCTATAATTGATTTTCGTTATCTGAAAATTCACTTTAAATGTAATGTGCGCCGTCATCAGCTACACAGTAGCATATGATGCGCGCTATGAACATTCAATAATTACATTTTTATTATCACATCATGTTCAAATTCTCTTACCGTGAGATCTTCGAAAATTGTCACTTCTGGACGCATTTTCTTCCCTGTGCATTCGGGTATACACCTAAAAGGGGGAAGTGTAGTAAATCATGGGATGCTTTTTTAGTACATCGGTAGAAATTCATACTAAAGCGCTATACCAGCAGGTTGAAATTTTCTTTCAGTAACATGTTCAAACAATGAGAAGACAGCTTGAGGTATGTTGTTGTATTGAAAATCAGTCACAAATTTTCGCGGTCGACCGACTTGTTCAAGTTACTGAGGTATAACTATGTAACTTGAACCAGGCGGTCGACCGTGAAAATTATTGATTACTTCTTAATACAGCACCTCGGATCAAACTGCTTTCTCATACGTTACATCAATACAGTTTTGTACGGAGTGCAGTAAACGAATATGCTACGCATCCCACAACCTCGAGAATGGCCACAACCTCCACTAGCAGCAAGATGGGCAAGAAAGGAACTTAGAAACACATTTGGCGTCTCATCACATCACTTTGTCCTTTCACTTGAAATCATGCCTCGCAAGCTGATATGAGTTGTCTCGAAACGTTTGCGGCACGCAACACAGTGCTCTATTACGTCCTATAACTGAAATTAAAACTGAATTATAACCACCTTGTAAAAGAAAGGCTAATTTCTTGTATAAGAGTTGACCATCTTTGTACATCGATTTAATTATGCATTGTGATTCCCCGTAACTCAATCGTTATACCTGTATGACCTAGACAAACCAATTAGTAGCCTAAATAAAAAAAATCCCGAATACCTCAAAAAGATGCTTTGTACCATGTAACTTCAGCTTTTCTTCGCTTCCAAACCTCTGAAATCCATCCACAAGTTTCGCTGTAAGATAAAAACAGATACTTAACACTCGCATCACCTCGAAGAATCAGCCATGTTTCACGAATTCTTGCGTACAACCAGTACCAGCACAATATGATCAAATACTACTTTAAACACGGAACTAAATTTGGGACGGATCCATACCAGCCCCAATGTTCTTTAGTATGCTACAGTTCTGCTATGTCTGAGACTTAAGATGTTCGATAGTTAACGTTATAAAATTCTACAAATATGCTGTCAACGCGAGATGACTTTAGAACTAAGACAACTAACCAACAATTGAGTGACAAATATGGCCGATCCATTTTTGACGACCGAGGTCCTGAACACTGCAAGATAAGCATCAATACATGTTCAAAACCTAGTCTGATTAGAAGTTAGAAAATCCGAAATATCACTTTTTATCACGATTTTAATTAGTGTTTTGTTTACATCATGAAGCTATTGTCACACTAAAACTTCATTTCACATCACGTATCTTGTCTTAAAGCATGATGAATTATTTTTCAGGCAAATTCTGGTTCCCAATGCATGTATTTTGCTAAGTGAACTTCGTGATGGATTTAAGTCGGTCGTTTATTTACAAAATGCAACGAAGCTAATTTTGTTCAAGACAAACTGAGAAGAACGAATGACTAGAGCAATCACAGAGATCAGTCGTGCTGAAACAAGAAATTCATTTCTGCAAGTCTCCCTGCATTGTAATGCGCAAAATATGTAAAACCAAATTTTGGAAAGAATTCCACCAATTGGTGAGATTGGCTTCTTGTTTAGAATGCCAGACAATAGAATCAACTATAATCATCATCGTACAACAATTATATAATGTCAGAGAAAAAAGCAGGAAATAGGACATAGAAGTCAGGATATTGTCATACGATGATTGTATATATGTGTGTGAACGTACACATTAAATGCGCACATTGTTGATCAACAACATTCCTTCAAATTTCATGCGAAGTATTGGTGACTAAGTTACATTTATGTCACTAAAAGGCTCCATAAACGTCGCTGCTTACCCAACGCTACGCTAGACGCTCTATGAAATTGGAAACGGAGGCTAAATACAACGCACGCATACTTCATCCTCCATCAGAATAGATCTGTGGAAACTTCCACTACAGTTCCACTAAAAATTCAGGAAGTAAGGCCAAAAGTACCAGAATATACTAATCCCACCTTGCACACTGTGTTTGAAGTTGAATTCAGGAATCTTCCAATAAAGGAAAGTTATATGGTTGCACCAACCTGGAATCATTGTGACCCTACTATTCAATTTTTAATCCTATAGAAGTACAGACACTTAACATTAACAATTTGGTACATCAAAATCACTAAACGGATTCATAATGGAATTGTTCTCTAGCAAAATTAATGTTACATTGAATTATTTGTTGTGACGTTCAGTCATCTGTTGTCTTCAAATGTACTATACAACACCAACATTGTATATCATCTGAAAGGAAAAATATCTGATCTTGAAGATGCACTGTATTAAAGGGCTCCATCAGTGAATGTCTGCCAACCACATGCAAGTACTCCAACAAAGCCATTTTTCTCTTACGGAAAATATAACGTTAAAATGATGGATTGAAAAAATGAAATGTGCGTCTATGTATAGGCGAGTAAGAATGCTTATTGATAAGCATGTGTATTTTCACTTGCTAAGCGTACGGGAATCAATGAAGCTTGAAATATTTCAGAAATTAATGTTGCATCGTTTAGTTCATTTGCCAACAAAAACGCAACATTCGTGCATGTTAGCATGTGTTGAACATGCAATTCAATTGATCAACTACTTTTAAGGTAATCAGCATGTCAACTCAACATTGTCTTTAAAAGTTTTTTCTATCCATGGTAGCGCTTCTTACTCATTGCACATTATTCAAGCACCATGATCATGATGTGCAGATGAATTGGACATGAAAATATTTTTTTCATAGTGAGTTGTAAGTCTCAAAATCTTGATAATTAAACAGCACTTACATTAGCAAGTGTGCGCTCAAATGCGTTTTCCAGATAGAAATTTTGTTCCTGACAGATAATTTGGTATGACAAGCACACAAATGGCACATTCTATGGAAAACAAATAATTTTGACCTAAAAATTATGGACTTCTTGTCAGATTTGTGGAAATTCATCGAGTTTCTGTGTCTCAGGTGAAAAAACATACTTTATCTGCTAATTTTGAAAAGCGAAGACAAAGTCAATAATAAATTGTATTGAGGAGCTTTCGAATACGTCTTTGTCAATTCAATCAAACAACAACTACCTACAGCAGAGCATTAAAAAAAGAAGGAAAATATATTTTGACAGTCTACCACAAAAAAATTCAACATAAGATGCAAACTGAATACTATCGTGAATTTTGGAGTTGTTGCAGCTATTGTATGTGAAATGATATCTTGTCTAAAATTCACCTTAGTATTCAGTTTGCATCTCATTTTGAAAACTTTCTATTGTAGACTGTCAAAAACATTTTCCTTCTTCTTCAATCCTCTGTTGTAGGTAGTTGTTGTTGTATTAAATTGACAAAGACGTAGTTGAAAGCTCTTCAATACAATTTATTATTGACCTTCTCTTCGTTTTTCAAAATTAAACAATTAAGTCAATGGTGAGCCGAATAAATTTATCTGCTAAATACAAACTTTGCATGCTGATCCATTCACCAGGGTCACGCCTTGGCAGTTAAGTCATGTCAGCTTCCAACTATTCACGGTTCCAGAAAATATTGTGAATTGAATTCAATACTTGCCAAACTGATTTCCATGATCTCCTAAATAATTGATAGAAATCACTTCATGACCCATAAATTCGTTGATATTTCGAATGAAGTGACCTGTCACGGTCGCGCGGAAATGCCCCAGATGAAACGGTTTGCCAATGTTCGGAGAGCTGAAAAAATAAGACATCCACTCGGTCAGACGAAGCTTTGATAAATCAAGATGTACATGTATTTACATAACAAATTTTCTTAGTAGATAGAGCGATAAAGATAATATCAGTTTAAGAGATAGACAAGTTCATTTCAAATAAGCTTGTCACCCAATGACTGAGGAAAAAATCCTTTTCAGTACATTCCCTGACATCCTAAAACGATATGTTGAAAACTAATAGTCGCGATGTCCCTAAACATTACATATCCACACAGAATCTTCTATCGAATCGTAGTTAACATACGAATTGATGATCTTTAAAATGAATGCGTGACGTGACAGAAACTACCACCCATCATAGACCGCTTGAAGTATTTCCTGTGATGGAATATCCTCATTTTGTACCGGCTTCTTGTTTATCAAATATCGCCATCATGAACAGCATGTCTCGAGGTGTGTTTGTGATGCTTCATGTCTTATAATAGTCACAATACTGCAATTTTCGTCCGTCCGTTTACATTATCGTATTTGTGAAAATGATGATTGAACTTAAGACAGACACTCGATATGAGTGGAATGCATGTCTGCATTCAGATCCCTAGCCCTGTTCACCACAAGTAGAATCCAGCCATATTAGAATGAAATTCTTACTATTGCCACTTGAATGTTCTACTTTAGGCAAGAAATGCGATCTGGCTTGTATTCAAATATCGAACATTTTGTCATCTACGTTTAGTTCTATGCTCAGAAAGTATAGGCGCGCATACAAATTGAAGCTAAAGAAAATATTGATTAAAAAGTTGCGTTCTTAGATTGTGTACTTAATCGCAGAAGTTCTCCAATAGGGAAACATGCAAAAATACATGCTGTACGATTCAAGTAACCATGCGAATAATTAAATAAGACGGAAAAATAATTCATCTCAAGAAATCATAGTGCTTACAACAACTGTTAACCGCAATTATATGATACTTACCACCACAGGAGAAATTCTCTTTTCCTTATAAATTTCAGACAGACAAGACTAATAAAAATGCAAACTTGTGGTGAGCAGGCCAAACATATGAAAATCATTTCGCAACACACTCAGTGTGGCACTTGGTTAAACATTTGTTTTGCACTGAAGTTATCAGCATGCAAAATAGAGAAGTTCTCGTGGCCTTTATTCAAATTAAAAAAATCAAGCTTTGGTGTCACTAGCTTGGACTGTGCTGAGCTGATATATCTAGACTTTAGCATGAGTCTTGTGATAGCTCTAGTCTGGATGTCCTTTCTGCCGACATCAAATAACACTCCAGGGGCTCGACCACAGAACAGAAATATCACCAAGCAGCAAACTACTTCGCCACGGAGACCATACACTGCACTTCTCCAAAGAAAACAGAGATCATTTTATACTATTGTTTGAAATAATGGGGCTTGTTCATTTATGCTTTCCATGTGGGGAGCCCCAATTTCCTGATGTTGCAAGCACAAAACTTTCTACGGTTGAAAAAGACTGTCGGTGGTGGTCGAAAAGGTCTTCCTGGATTGAAATCAACGTTTTGTGATTGCAACATCAGCAAGTTGGGCTCCCCACATGGAAAGTAATTTATACCATTGTGCACATGGAAAGCATATCCACTTACCTGAAGTCTATTGCGATTCGTTGACGTTTCGGTAGCATTGATGGTCTCCCATAATCGCTTCCTACGCGTATGATTCGGGATATTATATTCTGAAAGTGAGATGTGTGGGAATTGAAATAGTATAACAAATTCTGAAAAATATTGAAATAATAGTCCATCAGTGTAAGCGGCATATAGTTAAACAAATGCACATGAGAGTCATTCACGGCGGACCTCATAAGTAGACCTTTATCTGGTTGGCCAAGTTATTTTTGCTATTTTACTGTTCCCATTCTATTTTTCACAGAACTTGAAAAGTCCTACCCAACAGAAGCGCATTTTCAAAATCATTTAAATAATTTCAGAAAAATCTGTTAGATTACGTAACACGCATTCACATACTCCTCACATTGTCCTCTCTGATCTCAATTTTCATTGAGAAATGCAGCTAATACGAGTACTGAGGCAGTAACCTGAAGGCATTTTTCGCTATGCTCTTTCTATCATCGAGTGAAGATTGCTTTTTTATCAAAATTTATCTGAATGGAAAGATATGCAGAATATTGCAAGAGACAGCTGCGAGAGAGAAGTCACTTGCTAGTTAGACGTTTGTGCAATGCGCAATCAAATCAGTAAGTCGAATAGACAAATACTGTAGCTTGAATCAATCAAACTACCCTTTCATGGCATCAGTAGGTAGCAATACTGATTCATGAACAATTTAAAACTGATAAACACAATCTGTTCCTCGCTGGTCAAATGAGGAGATCAGTCTCAAATAAACAAACTAGCTTTCGCTTGAATTCATTCTTGAGTTGAAGGATTCATCTCGTCTGACGGAAACTGTCACTCAACTTGTGTCCTATTTCACTTCGTCAAAATATTTAGATAGTTCCGACGAGGAAGACAATGTCTTGGAAATCGCGATGCACGAAATGAAGTGTGACACCAACTCCATTGCGTCGTGTGAAGTTTTCTTCAATAAGTTCACGTCTAGATTCTACTCATGATCGGAATGCTTTCACTTAGGAGCATCTTTTTAATCAACACAGAAGGCATAAAGGAGATTAAATTCCGACCGACATCAGTTGGTGAAAATGGAAACTGATGATAATCTAATTCACCGACGAATTATATTCCCAAGGTATGATAATTCCATATTCTCATCCCAGCAGTAATAGTAAGATAAATACGACCACATCTTCCTTTGGCACCCCTTTCTGTTAGAATGAACCGGTGGTGCTATCTCTCGATGGATACTCGATCACTGCGTTTTCATCCAGTACTCCATATGAACATAAAATTGAGTAAAACAACTACCCCATACCATTTTTCGTGATATCCTATTATTTTTCAAGAAAAATGCCTCAAAATATGTGTTACATGCTCTATTGTACGTCTCGGAAGTCGCTATCACGTACAAATAAACCAAATCAGACTTCATAAGCATCAAGCAGCATATAAGCAAAATGCAAATGTAAATAATGTAAAATGCACATGTCTGTCACTACAATTATCTTTCTGTTAGTAAGGAGGAAATACTAAAAGAATCAAGAAATCATGTCTAACACAGCATTTAGAAAACATATCAAAAAATGTAAATGTTATAGCATTGCAAGTCTATATACAAAGACAAAGTAATAATAACAAGCATCCCCCTTCCTAAAATCCTAAAGGACGAGAACCGAACAGCTCCAAAATGATAATTTTGCACGGATGAACCGCCAAAACTAGGATGTGATACATTTTGTCACACTTTAATATTCTAGGATTATCATATTTGTCACATGCCGATTGACACATGGTGATGGACAGACAAATGACAGTTTTCCGGCTGCAGATGAAAAATACAACCAAGCGGAAATCGTGACGTCGCTCAATACAAAGACAGGGAATTTCTTCGCAGCTCCGGAAATGATGAATACTCATGCATCACATTTAATTGAATCGTATCGGCGCAAAGATGAGAATGCCGTGAGTGCTGAGTTGAGTCTTCCTGGTTTTAGTGAACGTGTTTACAAATCAAGGAAATATGTAATTAAGACTAGAAGTGAAGGTGCACTGCGTGACTTGAAATTAGATGAAAAGTGCTATGTAAAACAATAACAACTTGCATCAGCGTGTTGAACATCACCACATCCAAATTACAATATTCTCTTCGTAGGTACATCGATTGAAACATGCATTAAGTTCGAATAACAGAAGTAATTATCAAGATAATTAGATTGATTTATTTACCAAAATAACTGAACCTCGCATGATTTTCTTTAATCAGATTGTCTAGAAATTCACTTCGACTGTAGTCTTTTCACCAACTAGAATGAACTTGTCATCTACAATTCCCGTTGTTATATTTCTGAACTGCGAAGTAAATTATCATGTTTAGATTCTCATCGTAAGATGATTACTCATTTCAAATTCTCTCACGTTGTAAACAAAAGTTGCTACAAGCCTACGAAAGAATAATCAAGTAAAAGTATTCTCATAAAATTGCTACATGTAGAAATTGTCTCTAAATCATGGTTGGATCCGTGCAATCGTGGGATAAGATTTTATCTCCTAAAGCAACGTAAGTTTGAACTCCTACATTTCCACGTGACTTTAACGATTAATAAACATGGATTATGCCTCGAACATCATCATCATGCTTTCCAGGAGTTCGACTTACTCAACGATCTACCGCGAATAAAGTTTCGCATTTAATGATATTCACATTCGATAGAATATCAAAGAAAGTTGAACGTGACGAATTATGGGGTGGATTAGTGTTTCAAGCGAACGTCATAAATGAGAAGATAACTACGTTTCGAACTATTGAGAGAAATAGATGTGAATATTTCAGGATTTGCTTCAGAACCAGTCGTTAGCAGATCGTCAATCTCTCATGCAACACTTCCGACTTTCATCCGTCAAATAATAATCAAATAAACATTTATTACGACTGAACATTTCATTTTCAACACTGAGATATCTCAGCGGCGAGTTACAATCAAAAGAATATTGTCAGGAATTGAAATAACATTTCGGAGTTCCTAATGCATAAAATTGCTTCATAAAATCCGGAAGAAAACAAATTATGTTAGTGAGAGTGGGAGGATAACGCTCTTGACGATGAGGTCAATTCCACTTCCACGAGTACAAAATTCTTCAGCTGTTTTAACGCGACGTTGTGAACTATTCAGAAATGATACATTGAACTGTCGTAAGAATTGTGATCCGTACATAGAAGTCTGTAACCGGACCCGACCGGTCCGAGCTATGGTCAGGTGTGGAATAGGAATTTGGGAGCATTAACCGACCTGCTGGAGATTGAGCGCTATCAGTCGAGACGAGCTCAACGTGATCAATTCTATAGCACTGGGTTACGACAGGTTCAAATAAATACAGTGAACGAAAGGCATTGCTTGTGATGTTTTCCGGGGTCCTGTGTGAACGTCATAATCCACATTCAACAATAAACATACAGGAATTGTACAGCATCAAGGAAAGATGCGAAGTATTGCTGCATTTAATAAATTCATGTTTTCATGTTGTTTATAATCAATGAGTTCATGCGACATGTCGACGATAATAATGACTGATCGATCTTAGCACGTCAATGCCAGTATGTAGGATGCGATAACAGCAAAACAGGATGTATTGGAACGCTGGAATAAAATTCATCAATTTTCTATTACTCAACAAGCATCGATCATTTAATGGCAACAAAACACTTATTGCTATATTTCTTTGATTTATAAGTTTAGTTTATTACGGTAACTTTAATCCTATTGTAAACAGTTAAGACCACGCCAGACCGCAGAAATGAAATATTGAGCTCCGCCATTTTAGACAGTACATATAATTATAGACCTGGCGCGTGTCGAATTGTAATTACATCAGGCTGGGTCGGGTCAGGGCCTGAAAAAGAAATACTGGGATCTGCCAGGTCTAAACCTCTCAATATATTTACGTAACGACCCGAGCCGGGGGCTATACCGCTGCACTGCTATTTAATAATGCGCTTAATATCACAACCAGCGCAATGCTCGAAACAGAGAAAAGGAACTACATGTAGTTATTGTATTCACATACTAATGTGACTCCGGTGTCGGCAAGCATTAGAAGTTAGATGTCTGCAAGAGAACATGAGCTTACATAGCTTGAAACAATAAATTGGATCCAGATGTACTGACAAATGTTTGCACAGGAATCTGCCACATTGAAAGACACATCGTATAAAAAAGGCGCATATTTTTCTTAAATCGTGGATGCTGAAGTCATTGGATAACTTTGATTCTGATGCACGTACTTTAGATGCTGTTTACTCATGTACAATTTTCTCACGATGGTGTGTGGCCAGATGGGTTGGGGCTGGTTGCTCGGCTAGTAACATGCAATCTCTCTATGACAGATAGAATAATACGAAAATAGTACGAGAATAATCGAGCGGAAGAGAAATAATGGTAAACAGCAACTTCGCCATTTTGTCAAAAGACCTGTAAGCATTTCAGTTAGTTGATCAACATATTTTGGGGTCTCTTTTTCAATTCAAGCTTAAAACACTGTCTGTGTCAACTGTTTAATTATTCTGATCATAAAAATATAAAAAATCATCCTTATTTCTGTTCCCGCATTTGTCAAATACCATACTCAGTTGTTTGAACAGTGGCCTGGATTGCGAATAATTGGCTCTTCAAATCTTCTAAGGACACAGTATTTTCCGTCTTGATATTTAGAATAAATCGATGAACCGGTTTGACGTGATTTTTCGATTATTGTATACCTTGTTTATAACATTTTCGTATTACCTTCTGGAATGTGTGCTAATAGGACCAAAATCAAAATGTTTCAATCTTGACTAATGTTTGAGCTCAGCGACGGATCTTCAATATAAAAATAGACCAAATGTACTTATGGTCTGGCATACATGGATGACATTCGGCAGATCTCAAATTAAAAAGCACGATGACAAAAAGATGTTTATAGATGTTTCAGACACCGGTGCAGCGAACGTGTTCACCCTATAACCACTGGGGTGGGATTAAGCTACAATCTTGTCTTTCTCTCATGCTGCAAAATGCTTCTCATGATTTGTCTTCTTCACTTCGCTTCAAAATGCAGGTCTGCCTGGTCTCGGATAATTTTCGAATAAGCCTTTTGATTCAAAGTTGCGAATGACACCTCTATTTTTCAATCTTCAATCAAATACCTCTTTGCATATCGGTGAAAAATGAAGTACATGTACTTCGTGATGCTTCTTAAGAACATTTTCCCATTCAGCCAAACATTTACGAGATTCCTATAGCTCCAGATATTGAGATACATTCATAACGCAGGGTATTCCAAGCACCAGAATTTGAGCGTCGATCCACTCAAAGTTGAGATACTGGGTATTGGGCGATCTTTGGAGTGGCAACCAAGATTTTAGGGCGTTGAGGCAAAGTTATTCTCAATGCATATTTAATGTTAAGTCTTGCATACAAGAACTCAATGAATTGCTCTGCATTATAAGTCCTTCATATATATATATATATATAACGCAATTTATTTTAAGTCTACGAATGTGACTTAAAATGACGAACCAGTTTAACTTTCACATTGTCACACGCGGTCCTAGTTTTAAATTCCAGGGCAATTCCAAGACGATTTCATCACGTTTCCAGGCTATTCTTTATGTAGACCAAATGTGCTTTTTTAATCATACACCAGCATGCAATCGACACGATTGCAAGTGATAGATTGTCTTCTGTCGAAATTTTCGGGTAGGTACTTAAGATTCCCGATATCGAAAGAAGTATGATATACACGACCACATGTACGGTATATCAATATGCTTTGGAATATGAAATATGCTTGGAACTAGCTGCCATTCAATTGCTGCTTTAATCGTCTTCGAAAATGACGATGCCATCTGCACGGGCAGTTGTATACTATGAATAAGGGTCAACCGTCTTAATTGAAAACTTTCAGAGAAAGACTATGTCAAATTAGAGGAAGATGTCTGAAATAATGTCTACTGAAGTAGGATGCTTATAACATTACTATGACATACTCAATTCTTGATGCCTATCGAAGAAGCATCAAAGTACGCTAGCTTTGTCAGAAAATATTGCAATATCCCGGAAAATAACTGCCGTCAATAAATTTAATGCTTACACTTAGTCATTATCAATAATTTAGTAGAATATTATACAACAGTTGAAGCTGGCTTTCTGGTAAAATAGCGAATGAACACTAGCAGATAGTATTGTTTACCTTATCTCAATTCTGACCAAGAAACGCTACAATTGATGAATTCCGCATTTTTCTGCTTAATATTCAGGAATTTGCTTTTCATGTTGCTGGCAAATCACGCATTGTCATGCATCAAGATGATTGTGCAGAGAAGACTTTAACGAACATTTTCTAACAGACATTTAAAACATCGTTGCTGAATGTGTAGATCAACTAAGTATAATTGTATAGTTAGTAAATAAATCAGTTAATCGAAAATCGTTTTTGATGGACTTTTGCGGATGTCAAAATAATTCACACAGGAAATATTAATGTCGACAGCTTGTTTGGCTGTTGTTAAAGGGATTCGCTCAACTTCAGCTGTTCATCTCAAATCTGTATTTCCTTTCAGCATGACAAGGATTGCATCACGAAATGCGTAACTTAATTTATCAAAACAACATTATGATGAAATGAAAATTCGGTTAAGTTCTCATCCATCAATTGCGTCAATTCTGTGACTACACGACATTGAGTTTTAGATTGTAAAAAGCTTGCACTGAAATAGTAGTGCAGAAAATTGACAGTTCAGTGACACATGACGCTGGAAGAATGTTAAAGTTCAAAATGGAAATATAAATGACATCACGTGCGATAACTTGTTTACGGTTGCTCGGTGTTAATTTAAATATGCAGTTGCCGGCGCAACGGGTGAGATTTAGCCTTGATTAGTGTCATGAGATTTTAAGGGAATATGCCTGCTTAAAAAGCAACATCTCACAAAGGGGCTACTGATTACTATTAATAAAATAAATAAAGTTTTAGATTGTCAAAATACTACTTCCTTTATTGCTACCATCAATTTCCAAAATATTACTAGAATCAAACCTCATAAAAATTGCAGTAGGCATTTTTTATCCGACGTGCGGGTTAACCGTTTAATCAATGCAACTAATGGTCTAAAAGCTATGCGCACCGATAATAGTCCAGCCACCAGCACAAGTATCTACAGGGAACCACTACTACTTTCCAAAATAATGCTAGAAGTAAACTTCTTAAAAAATGCAATTGTTATTCTTTACCCGAACTGCCGGTTAATCGAAACTTTCGATGAATGATGTACAAATAGGAAAAGCAAAAAAAACGAAACAGAAAGTTAAGTCGCTGTGCTATATTTTTTCAAATTACATCACATGACATACGTGACATTAAAAGTTAAAACATGGCGCTCATCTAGTATGGGAAAAGCTGAGGATCGTCAGGATCAGTCAGTGGGCAAGGGGGTCCACAGCGTCACACTTCAACACGTTTTGAGCAGTTTGAGGGTGGCCGCAGGAACATAGGTCGGATGTCGCCAAGCCCCAGGTGCTCATGAGGACAGCAAACTGAACAACTCCGGATCACAGGCGGTTAAGCTGCACCCATGCGCGGCACGGGAGCTGATGGCCAGGTGGATGTGGACTCCAGGCTCCCAGGATAGACTGTAGAATATCCCGAACTGGTGGCGGGTCCACCGCCACGAGACCCTCGGCGTGCGGTCTGAGCGGTCGTCTCGACCTTAGCCTTATCGGAGCGGGAGCGGTGTGCCAAACTTGGTACAGTGGATGGCTGACGGAAGCTGCATTCATGTACAGGCATAAACAGGCCTCGTCACGGCGGGCTGGGGGAGCCTGAATGCCAGCGAGGTGAGGAAGCACGTCCAGGGGTGTCCTCTCAACCCCACAGTATACCACCCTCAGTCTAATATTCTTGATCATTCAAAAATGGATTCAGGAATGATTTTAAAATTGACAAAAATAATAGGGCACCGAAATAATTCAAGCAAAGAAAGGGAAACCATACCGCTAAGATCTATCACAAGCTTAAGCTGGAGTAAATATTCTGATGACTGCAAACTTATGCTGATATCGATGCAAAAAAATCATCTGAAAATCAAGTTCGAAAAAATCTTTAAAAGCTGTCGTATTCATAATTGGGTCAGAACTACGTGGAGAATATTGACAGAACTTAGGAATGAAGTTGATACATTCCTTACATGATTGATACAAATTCAAGCAAACATGCTCATAAATACAGATTCTGCCAATTCCGCTAGAAACAAAGAATTATCACATAATTACTTCGGAAATTGAAATTACGTTTCACTGAGCATTGACGCAGGATGTCTGTCAAACTGCTTCTCTTATCATATCCATGTGTCATTTGTTATTATCTCCATCTGCTGATGTGTAGGAATTTGGGACAGATGTCAATTTTCACAATTTCTGTTTTTACCGTTGAATTCAAATGGAAATAGAAGAGAAGTCTAGTTTACGATAAATGGAGTTAAACTGGACTGAACACATTTCCATGACTTTGTGAAAATGATTCTGCAGTCGTTGTCCAGTCAAATCGCTTGGTGGCAAGCTTACATATCATCGTCTCGATTCAAGTACAGACCTAAGTTGTTGTTCATAGTCATTATATGACTTGAATTCAGGGAATTGAGTGAATTGCATCTATTTTCAACAATTATTGAACTTCAATCTTGCTATATATCATCTGGATAGAATACTTTGTTGATTTAAGTGTCCCTGCCAGGGTCTACAATTCACCGCAAACGGATTTGTGGAAACAAAAAGCGGCGTGTTGTACAACTTGTACTGGTTCAATTTTACCCCAATTGTTCTGTACTTCTGCTTCATGGTTTATATTGGGGTTCTCGGTGTGTTAAAACCTGACATCGAAATCTCATAAAAATCTTCTATCCGACTTATAAATACTTCCTCATCGATGTTGCCTCTACATCCCAAATCACAATGTAGCATAATAAGTTCCGAAGGTATCACAGTTCGGACCTACAGTCATGAACATAGTCATACTATATGACCTCAACATGGGCCAACTATTGATATGACCAAAATGTTTCATCGCCAACTTCTTGGCAGAGGAAAAATGCAGACTATTTTCAGTCATAATTTTTTAAAGATATAACATGGTAGACTTTCATCAAATGCGACACGCTGTTAGTGTCCCATTATCAAGCAGTTAACAACAAAGCTTCATGTGTTAGAGAATGAAATTGTTATTCGGTCAACAGCTCCCAAAATGCAAGTAGCGAGGAACTGCTTGTAAATAGTTGACAAAATTTGATTTCCAGACCATTCAGATAATTTCAAAAAATCCTGATACCCCTTGTCAATGCTGGTGGCAAAAATTCAGAAACATGAAAAATCCGCCGATGTATATAAAAATTTTGCAACATGCTATCAACATCAGAGCATATTAATGCCCACTTCCCATGCACATTTACTACCGAGACCTTTGCATGATTTTACCTTTTTTGCAAAATATGTAAAACGTATTTCAAATCCATTAAATTTTATCATTACATGTATATTGTCATCAATTAGAAATAACCAAGAAAATCCCAACTTTTGACACGGATTGAGCATGTGTTAATGCATGATCGCTTGTAAAAACAAAATGCATTATACATGACATTGACACATGTTTTCCTTATATTAGTGATAAGATATATGAGCAACTGCAGTATCTTTATGACATTCTATACAGCATGATAAAAAAATAATCAAAAATATCTAGTCACTCACTAAAAGATTGCGGATAAAGATTACCTCATGGGATGGCAAATAAGTATACAACGATCAGTGATACGAACAGATACAATGTGATTGACGACTGGCGACCAGTCGGTCATTTTCAGCATTGCCTCATCGGATGATAGATCGAAAGGTGGTAGATAGACTTAACTTGAATGAAAAGTACTGTAATGAAAATCTTAAATTTACACATTTCTAACATTTTTCATTAGAAGAAACGAATCAGCAGAGACACAGCAGAGTTCACGATATGCGAGGCAATGAATCGAAAACATTTGGTTTTACGTTCTTTTGCGGTTGAAGCGTGGAGTTAGATGTTTCAATCAAAAAATTCTAATGTTATGCGTTTCTAATGTTATGTGCGGTCGAACCAATTGATTTGTTTTGATTCAGATTACCACTATTCTTTCCCACGCTTTTGCCAGGTAGGCTTGTGATTGGATAGATATCTATGCGTCGTCACAGCGATGGCCATGAAAGTCGTTAAACGTCGAGAAGAGCAGAGTTCTATGCTTTTTCAATTGATCAAAAGTTGACTATTTAGTAATTACCTATACTGATTTAGATACATAAACACCCTCCGATGCAAACTCTCATCACCCCCCCCCATGCCAGCTCACCCCACCTGACCACGAATGTAAAAATTTTAAGTGAATGGATTCTATTGACCACTTATGAATGAGACTTTGAGGTAGTGACACAGAGTGGCCACAATACCGATACTTCGCCTTCATTTATTAAGCAGTGACAGCGATTTTAAAAAACATATGCCAAGTCACCTCAGTCTCCCCTACCTGTGTACTGTGTACCTTCGTGGTACATTCATGGATTTTTGACAATATTTATTTTCGCATATGTGATAGACCTAAACTTAATATGATCGATTGCTAATGGATCACTTGATAAGTGATTGGTCGAAGGAAAATGATACTTATCGAATCATTGACTGATCGGTGAAAAAACGTTGAGTTCGAATGTCCTATTTATTCCTTATTATGTTTATCTGAATTTCAAGAGAGAATTCCACTGATCATTGCTTGCCGATTCTTCTCCATATGACTCTGATTTTCGGAAAAATCACGAAAAAATCACTTCAAAATGTCAACGTTGAGTTCCTATTTAAAAACTTGACATTATATCAAGGAACGTTAAACGCTCCATTAAACATTCCGTACAGTAGAAAATATTAAGATCACTTTATCTGTATCATTTCTATAGGATTAATCAGGATCACTCAGTTTTTCATGAATCCGATTAGTGCAACTAGTCATTTTGTCCTCTCCTTTTTTAATTCTGAATAGCTTGCAAGTTTCCATAACTGTTAATTATCTTTTGTTCCGCTGGGTGTTAACCCGAATGATCCGAGGCTGTGTAAGTGCACCATTCAACAAAGGAAACATCAAGGGAATCAATTGAGACTTTTTGAATGTCACGCATCCTGAGGATTTTGATAAAATTAAACAGACAGGAATTTCAAGGCAATGATTGATGTCAATTATCAGCAATCAACTCATCAATTCTTGATGATAGTGTACGTCGAAAAAGCGCCAATTTGAAAAGGCACATCATCCTCTGATGGAGCATTGTTGTCATCAACAACATTCTTGTTGTTGTTTGTCATTCAACCTCCTTGAATGGATTGAGAAACGTGTCAAGAATCCTATGGGTGAAAAGCCTGCCAACGAGTTGTAGCCGCTCTCCACCAGACGGGATGGTGCTTCACTCAGTCTCTTCTACAAATACTATTTCGGTGGAAGCAGCTCTGCAGTAAATGATTGGGTACACAAACCTAAGATCTTCTCCAGAAGCACACCCAGAGCTAATGTACTTATATTCTATCATGTGAGTTTAGAACGCGCAAGTACTGTGAGTCGATCGTAAAAGCTTTTTGTTTGTACTGCACAGCTTTGGAATCAGCTTCCCCACACCACTTTCCCTGACAAATACAATCTTGGTAATTTCAGGAGACGTGCGAACAGGCTTCTGATGGGAGAGCTTAATCAGATAAGAAGATCTATTACTTTACTTAAATTTAAAATGATAAAATCTATTACTTTTTCATTGAGTAGCACCTAGTTTCGTTCATGTCTCGTTGTTGTGCTAGGGGTGAAAATTCTGTAAAAAATCCAATTATAGAGCCCTATTGTTCCGATAATAAACTTTTATTGGAAAATCATGCAATCCCGTATGAAAATAAATCGTTCATACATATACGATTTTTATATGAATTTTATATTTTTCTTATGCATTTCATAAAAGTACGAATTTCAGAAAATTTTCATGTATGAAAAATATACAAAATCTTAAAGAATTCCATTTAGCATATTAAAGTAGATGAAGCACATACAGTTATCATAGTACGAAATTACATGAAGTTCATATCTTCTAGAATTCTATGAAAATTGTATGAAGCACATACAGTTATCACAGTACGAAATTGCATGAAGTTCATATCTTCTAGAATTCTATGAAAATTGTATGAAGCACATACAGTTATCATAGTACGAAATTACATGAAGTTCATATCTTCTAGAATTCTATGAAAATTGTATGAAGCACATACAGTTATCATAGTACGAAATTGCATGAAGTTCATATCTTCTAGAATTCTATGAAAATTGTATGAAGCACATACAGTTATCACAGTACGAAATTGCATGAAGTTCATATCTTCTAGAATTCTATGAAAATTGTATGAAGCACATACAGTTATCATAGTACGAAATTACATGAAGTTCATATCTTCTAGAATTCTATGAAAATTGTATGAAGTTCATATCTTCTAGAATTCTATGAAAATTGTATGAAGCACATACAGTTATCACAGTACGAAATTGCATGAAGTTCATATCTTCTAGAATTCTATGAAACTTGTATGAAGCACATACAGTTATCATAGTACGAAATTACATGAAGTTCATATCTTCTAGAATTCTATGAAAATTGCATGAAGCACATACAGTTATCATAGTACGAAATTGCAAGAAGTTCATATCTTCTAGAATTCTATGAAAATTGTATGAAGCACATACAGTTATCAAAGTGCGAAGTTACATGAAGTTCATATCTTCTAGAATTCTATGAAAATTGTATGAAGTGCATTCAGTTATCATAGTACGAAATTATACAAAGCACATAGCTTTTACTTTTTTTATCACATGAAAACTGAAAAGCGAAGTGGAAGGTGGGCTGGAATGCGATGTTCATGCTATATCGCGCTTAGACATAGGCCTGCTGTTGTTCATGTGAAGATTGTATGGAAGTGATTTCATCTAGTCGGAAATTTTAGCACTCAGACATAAAGAATTCTCTCAGCGATTAGGCTATCGCCGCGCCTACAGTGCAATTCTGATACGATTTGACCAAAAGATATCATTAAGAATAGTGGTATTCTACGACAGCACTTTGCGTGCAAAAATGCTAAAAGTTTAAGAACGCAAAACAAATTGAAAATGGATATGAATTTTGTTTGGTACACTAGTTGATATCGTATGAAAACGTTATGGGAACGGAAGCGATGATATTTTCAAATGTGAGAAGCTTTGCGCATTCAAAATCGTTATTCGTCGATAACAGTGTGCATACCATGTTTGTCTATCATTAAAAATCGATATGATTAAAGTAAAAGAGACTTAATTAAATTTCTAGTTAAATCGAATAATTTCTTTTCAATATTTTCATGAATTGAATAGTTGTCTAGGCGCGAAATAATATAAAAATCACATCTGATTTTGATTTAGTAAATATGAATACTGAATTATATACGAAATACCTTTCCTTCATCAATGCCAATTCAACATATTTGAATTGTTTTCATTCTTTGAAATAGAACGCATTTATATGCATCCTTCTGTGTGTATTCAAACTATAAAAACAATAAACACATCAAATTCATCTACATCAAACTATGAAAATTCGAAAGTAGTCAGGCTTTGCATCTACCTTATGTTTTTTACTTACATCAAACATGCTCAAAACGTAGCATCAAAAACTGCGTTCGAATAAATTTGGTTGGAGACTGAAAAAAGTATTTCCATCCTTCACAATTTTCACAATTAATCGTTTCAAGCAATTGTGGGTATATAATTATGTAGGTACCGATGAATTACTTGACTGAAAAAGATGGGGCATCTCATTGTCTACTGACTCTAGGATCAGGGTATTGTCATGTGCAAATGAAAGAGGTGTTGCGTCTGTGAAAATGTTCGTATGTACAAAAATTTGACTATGATAACGACAAGGGATTTTGTTACAAGAGTCTAGCGTTAGTAATACAAAGGAGAGAACTTCAGCGAATTTAATGCCGTCATCAAATTCAATCGAAACATAATTGGAAGTTCGCTTGCTGGTAGATAAGGCGGTAAATAGGGTATTTCCTTTCAGACATTTCCTGAAAGTGTGAGCATGCGTAAACCGTTCATTGATAATGCGAATATCAGCATTGATTTGAAATGGTGTGAGTTTTCCGACACAAACTATTCCAGACTCTAGCTGTAACTGTCTGCTTGAATACAAACGTTTTGAAGTAATTTGATTGCTTTCCAAAATTTGGGTTTCTTCAATCATTCTTTCAATTTGATTTGTGTATTTCTGTGTACCATGCAAACTTGATTTCATTTCGAACAAGAAAGACTCAAAATGACGAGTAGACCAGCACCATAAGGGTCCCCAGTTGCTAACTGATTGTGCTAGATGTAACAGTTGATGGTTGTTATACGTACAGTGTTGCTTTCCGTAGAGAATCTCAGTGTAAGATGAAAATAGAAACAATTCCTTTGTCGCAGCCTCAACATCCAAATTAGAAACGTTGTCTGATGATAAACGGTAGATAGCAGCAGACAAAAGCAAAAAATGGTTATAAAATTCAGAGGGCAAGATATTCCGTAAACACACTGGACCCCAAAGAAGGAGAAAATTTCGGAATTCTGATGCTCTCCAGAAGGATATCTCCTTAATACTACGAACTATCCGTCGCTGATCAACTGTGAGTCGTAAACCGGAAATAAACTCATCAATATCCTTCACATATTTACCAATGTACCAAGATTCGCGATTCAAACCACATTTTTGTTAATTTTCTCACAACTCCCAGCAAAACGCTGTGCAGATAATCAGGAGGAAAAGATTGAATGACGTCAAATTTTGACAAACAGAATAAATGGCTGATGCCAGTAATTCCTTTACTGCGTTCACCCTCAGACAGCTTTTCACCCAGAGAAAATGTATTCTCTGCTGTACGTATATGAACATTATTGATCATCGGATAGACCATTCGCCTTTCATTTCTTTCTCCAGGATGTTCGCAAAATCCACACCCAAAAAATCCATTAAATTGTGATATCTTTTGAAGGTCAGCTCTCATCGGAGCATCCACACAACCGACAAGAAAATAAATAGAATACCGGATTCCATTGAGACACAGTCCTCTTTGTTCTAAATCACACCAATGGGGTAAAACATGTTCCAGTAAAATTGTTGTGTTACATTTACCACCAAACCAAACAGCTGATACCATCGTGTAGTCGAAGCGAATTCTTGGATGCAGCTCATTAATTGATAGAAGAACCGGGGTCATAGAAGCCTTTGATGTCGTAGTTATTGGGGCTGAATCAATGAAAAAATTCAATGTAAGACAGTGGCAACTTTCTGATGTCAACCGCCTATAGAGCTGTCCATCCGTTAAGTCAGATGACTTTGAGTATTTCAAGTCAACGCTGTTGGCAGATTTCAGAACTTGGTGCAATTGATGTTCAAGTTCAAATGTTATCAGTTGGTTGAAATTCGTAGCTTCACAATAACTACATTTCGATGGATTTCCTTCGACTTGGTGTTCACATTTCTCGCAGTATGCTTTCCTCTCACGAATAAGTGATTTTGATTTAATCAATTTCGACTGGAGAATGCTGAATTCATATCGATTTTTGGGAAGACGATTACAAGAAGGAAGAACCAATGTCAATAACGACAAAATATCATTTAGTACAATGATTGGCAGGCGACGACGACGTATCATTTTCAATACGAATGTCACAATTTCCCTTACAGTAGTTCCTGTACCATCGTAAATCGACGCGTCTAAATCGTGTTCATTATCCTCGTCTGTCGAAAAAAAGTCATGATCATCATCACTAGACAGGTCTGACATAGAGGAGCTTAGATTCTGCAAATTTCCAACACCTTGATCATCTGACAGAGACGGATGTTGATAACATGTAGACGTTGATGTAGGTATAAGATTATCACTGGTGCCATTGGTATCTGGTTTTGAATCGTCATTCCATGAGTCTGAATATATCTGCGTCTCATCATCACTTTCACTGAGATCACTTTCAAAAAAAATCGATGCCGGTATTCGATTCTGACGCTGAGCCTTGACGTTCATTATCTTTCATGAGCAATTGGAAACGACGTTCCCGAGCCGCGTATCGGCACTCTCGTTTCAATCGTTTTGAGTAGCTCATGTCGGTAACCGTTTTGCAGACGTGTAGTAACTTGGTCGATGGCTTTAATATCAATTCTGCTCTCTAACTTGCATACAGCTTGCACACATCAAACTCGAAAGCGCGCTCTACTTTTCTGAAGGATCAGCGGCTGAATCATGCACTGCATCTCCATTATCCTAAGTATTCGAGCACTGATTGGCTGTCAAATGTCAGGCGTAACAGTGCGACCTGAACCATAATAAAGGTCGAATGAAACGTTCATTCACACAGTCACCGTGCGAATAACTCTCCGTGCGCAGTTCGTCGACACAGTAGCCGCTAATGTACATTACCGTTGAATTCGATACCGACCAGTCTTTGTCGGTCGTTCCAAGCAAGGATGTCGAAGGAAAATTGGAGAAAGGCGAGGTTGTAAATGTATATTGGGGTAAGAACCGCAAGCAATACACGGCGAAAATACTGAGCCTCTCGTCGGATAGGAAGACCGCAGACAGTTCCGTTGAAGTTCTCAAGAAAAGTCGCAAAATCACTTACCAGTCGACCATCCCAATAAATACGGAATCAGAGAACCATAAACGGAAGATTCGCGAATTACAGGAGGAAAATGGTAAGAGTTCTCAATTATTATTTCATATTATTGTTCTATGAATTGAGATAATTGATGATAGAGCCAAGGAGTGGAATGGCAGAAAAGTTAAGAAAATTAAGAAAAATGATCAGTCAAAACTTCTATAACACATCGTCTGAAAACACAATAGAGGCAAACTAAAGATTGTTGAGACCTACCTCAACTTTATATCAATAATCATAACCGTAATATTAATTTACCTATTTCGACTATACTGTATTTTGCACGGTTGAATTGGGTCTCATAAGTATTAAGTCTTTGCCCTTTTATCTACCTTGGTTGCATCTTTTACGATTATTTACCGGCCGGTGATGCTTATGTGTAAGAGGCTATATTAATCAGAACTTGACTACCAATGGAGAAATCCAATCGCAAGATTTTGACAGGGCAACATATTTTTCAAATAAGCGTGCTGAATTTCATTAATACACTACTTCACAAATATATACATGCATTTCGTATACTCCATTGGCATTAGCACGCGACTACCATTTCTGGAGCCCATGCACGGTTTTTGAAAGCCGTATACTATGTTTGTTTGACATATGTGCACGCATGTACATGTAGCATGATCAATAATAATAGTAAAATCAATTTTCTCTTAATTCTAATTACACAAAAGTGAAGCCTCCATGATTATGCGCTTATTTGCTCGTCAATACTCAAATGAAATGTAAGAAGTAAATTATGATTCCTAAAGATATATTAAACAAATAAGTTGCGTACAGTACTACTGTATACATTTACATGCAAAATTTTGTTGTTATACGACCACTATTTATGCACTAGGTTGCGGTACAGCAGCCCATATATGCACTTAAAAGTACAGAATAAAGGAATATTAAGCCTATACTAGTTACTGCCTTTAGAAATTGGTAGCCCGCGAGTCCTTTCGCGGACCACTGTTGCGGCTCGCTATCCTAACTTG
Source organism: Prostheceraeus crozeri (assembly GCA_907163375.1). NCBI lineage: Eukaryota > Metazoa > Platyhelminthes > Polycladida > Euryleptidae > Prostheceraeus > Prostheceraeus crozeri. The sequence goes on from CAJQUW010009239.1 coordinate 1,123,071, forward strand.
GTTGCACACCACTGATTTAACAGTTCCGACATAGTAGAAATAACATTCATGATCTGAGATGCTTTAAGTAGCTTTTAAACACAGGCTAAGTACTGTCCAATGGGCCATCATTGAATCAGGTTAATAGTTTGTACCCTAAACTGCTATTTTAGATGCGTAAATATATATAGTGTGGATTGTCTTTATAAATGTTTAGGCTATAGACTATACTACGTAGGAATTGTCAAGTTCTGATGAAATAGCCAAAGAACTAGAGACATAAGTATCTTGCTGGTTTATATTATAAGTGTGAAAACATTAAGACGCTACATCATCAGTATAAAAACTCCGGACTCCGGCCTCTAGACCCGAAATATAAAGCAAACAAATGATTCATTCTTGTGCAATTATTACTCTTGTGTAAATAATTCGTTCTCTACCTGTCACTGTCCTGATGTCAACAGCAAAAACGATAAACAAGCATTAAGTATGTAATTTGCATGCAAGCTGTACAAGTAGGCACATTCATAATGACATGCTGCAATAGTGAATCATACTTAATCATTTATGAGATGAGTCCGATAAAGTACAATCAATACAGTTCCCGTACATCTGCTTTTTTACAGAAAAAGTATCCAACGAAAATAAAAGATTGAAGTCAAAGGTTAAGGAACTCAGTGACCTTGTTGAAGTGGTAAGAAGGCTTGAGAAAGTTTCTGAGATTATGTAGAGAAACCAACAACTAAAGGACGAGGATCTGGATGAGATAGAAGCAATCTTTCAGAGTGGAAAAAATACGAACGTGAGCTTATCGCGAGTTGTTCGCCAGGGAATGGTGTACATGTTCACGCGTGATGAGATGGCCGGTGGGAATGTCAGAGGCAGAACTGACAAAAAGACCTTGGACAAGGATAAAATTGGCAAGCTGGTGACACTTTCATCGAAATATTTTCATGCAACTGAATCGGCGGTAAACGCCATCATCAACCAAAAATGCGTCGACGAAAGAGCAGGCGAGTTTTCATAGGGGTGCTATGTGAACTATGAAGTTTTGCTATAATTTGCTTTCATTTTTCGTAGGGGTGCACCGAACGTTCGGATCGGCCGAAGCGAACCTCAGTTATCGTGATGGTCTGAGGTTCGGCCGAACTACCGAACCTTTTTGTAGTAACTGAAATTTTTTTGTCCTGAATGTGCACCTCTACTACTTCGGAAAAATATGATTTTATGCCCTTTAAGCTGGTGAACTTGGTACCTGCATGTACATGTCGCCTACTATACATACACTGCATAATTCTTTAAATGTGTATATATAGCCTACTGCATATATTCGTTTGATAGTATATGTCGACTACTATTATGCATACATAAATGGGAGTTGTAACCAGTTTAGCTTGGTGAAATTGCACAGAAACAGTGAGAAAGATTTCAAAACATGTTTATTAACCCTCCTGATAAAGATTACTCATGTGAAATACATGTACACGTGCTCATTCACTGGTAGCGTCAATTGAAGTGTCGGTAATTGGGAGTGGCACAATCGGAAATAAAAAGTGTTGCGCTAACTTCACACATGTATATGAAATATGGGTTAAACTAACATAACCGATATTACTGATTTGTTGGGAATAATTTTTCCTGAGCTGATATCTGACATAGTGCACATATTCGATCACTTGTTGTGTGATGATACCCCTAACACTATAAAATGAAAAAGTCCGCTTGTACTCTATCGCTATAGCAACATGTCAACTATCTATAAAGGTACACACTAGAAAAGTATGAATCTACCGGCATCGTCTCTATTTATTTTGCATGTTATTGAAAGTTGTTATCCTGATATTATAAAAAAGTTTATAACCTTGTAATTGCGGCAAGCATCCAGCGATGCGTGATGGTTCTATCCGCAATTATAAAAACCACACATATTGAAACATATTCTGCAAATAACGATTTTAGCTTGAGAACTCTGTTATATTATTATATATTTTGCATTTCATCATCTTCTACTTAATTTATTCTTTTTCAGCATTGAAGAAAAACGTCGTAAATGAAGATAAAGAATGATTGGATGATAGACTAATTGAACTCTTGGTGGATGATTTCTTGATGTAATCTCAACAGTACAGAAGTATTTTTTTAGCATTCCATCTTTTTATCCATAGTACATTCAGAATACAAACGCAACGAACACACCCGAATCGCATCGGAATATATCTAAAGTTCATACGTTGAATACATGCATGAATCATGTGGGAAAATATCTGAAATTCATACGTTGAATTCATGCATGAATCATATGGGAAAATATCTGAAATTCAGACGTTGAATTCATGCATGAATCATGTGGGAAAATATCTGAAATTCATACGTTGAATTCATGCATGAATCATATGGGAAAATATCTGAAATTCATACGTTGAATTCATGCATGAATCATATGGGAAAATATCTGAAATTCATACGTTGAATTCATGCATGATTCATATGGGAAAATATCTGAAATTCATACGTTGAATTCATGCATGATTCATATGGGAAAATATCTGAAATTCATACGTTGAATTCATGCATGATTCATATGGGAAAATATCTGAAATTCTTATGAACTTCATGTTGAATTCATTAATGAATCATACAAGAATATATTCGAAATTCATATATTAACTTAATGCTCAGCTCATGTATGAATCACACAAGAATATATCCGAAATTCATATATAAACTTCATGCTCAGCTCATATATGAATCTTACAGTAGGTACCTACCATTTTCATATAGTAAGTTATTCCGAATCTTGCATGAAATCACATGATTTTTCGTATACTTTCATACTGAAAACTATGTGAGTGTCATACTATTCCATACTTAAAACATATGGACTTCATATAAAAATCGCACAAACTTTCTTATATGAAGTTGTATTGCGAATTTTATAGAAATCTTATATGAAATACGGATATGGATCATATATTTTTTTGTTATGAAATTGGACATTTTTTTCATACGGGATGACGAGCACACATGAATCGAGCAGTCGAGGTATGACACATGGCTAAGTAACTCTCAATTTCATTCCACCTATTCATGAGAACATGAAAACGGGGGCCCCGTTAAGGGGGCTCTAAATAGAAAAAAAATAAAGAATGCATTATGTAGATTTATTGGGGACTCTGCGGAATTTCGCGTAAAATTCTCATCTCTGAATAAGTGGCAGGAGCGATCATTTTCCACAATTTGAAAGAAGCCAAAACCATGGATGATAGGTTAAATTCTATTTTATAAATAAACTTTTCAACTGACACAGCTGGATGAGCGGACGATATAGTACACCTTGAGAGAGAGATCAACGTGACCGCTCTGAAGTTGAGCAACAATTCTCTCAAATTTCGTTTTTACTTATAACGCATTTAACATATCAGCAGTGATAAATTCCTGCCGCTGTTTGTTCAATCTGTGCCGAGTACAATTTATTGACTTGCGTGATTTGCATTCTGACGTATTCGTGACATGACCATCTATATTATTCGCCTGATGATGGCTGGTTGTGACGAGCGAAAATTCTTTATAAAATAGAATTTAACTTAACATGCATGGTGTCAAACTTCTTTCAGCTTATAGAAAGCCTCAATTTCATTCTGAATTGGTCAGCTTCAACCTGATCAACAAAAATGTAGCAATGTAGAATCTATATACAACGATTGGGACGATTTCATGCTATCATTATTTAATTATGAAATGTAGAAATCCACGAACAATAGCTCTATTAGCATATGAAATCGAAATTTACACCCAACTATAAAGAAACATGGTGATATGTATAATGTTCCAACAAAACGATTTCTGATATAAGATAAGATCACAATCATCTGTAGGTGTTAGTAATGAAGAAAATAAGATTATAGATAATGGTTCCAGATGTGAAAATTAACCATATGAAAGTCAAGTAATAATTTTGGCCTATTTTTTGTTTTGAAAAGTTGTGATAAATAAAGTTGTGATAGAAAAATTAAGGTCAGCTTCAAGAATTGATGATGAGACAAACGCACAAGTTTAAGTACAAATAATTGCATTTCAATTTTAAACAACAAAATTACAGAAAAGTGATAAATTCACTTGGTAACAATCTTAAAAGCCACTAGAAGCACTGTGATAGAATCGAGAAACGATCTATTTTCAGAAAATGAATTTTTAGATCGACGCTTTCAAATACTTTCCTCAGATACGTTCTCTAGCATCATCGAGGAATTTTTAGTTTTGTATATAAAACAGCAAGATGCAATTCCGGGAACTATTCTAAAAATCTCAATTATGAAAAAAGGTACAGAACAGACTTGCAGACGAATTTTCTATTGTAAAACCCACAGTAAAGATGATCTCACCAGAGCATAAATCTTACTGAAAAATGACCCTGCTGAATGATAAGTCATTAGAAAAACTTTTGTCAAGAAAAAGATAAAAAGCTCATTCGGTTACTTTTCAAATCAAGTGAATTTTCACAATTAGAGTTGGAACTTTAAATTGAAACTCAACATGACAACCCTATCAAACGTTTGCAATATTCAATCTTCAACATGTAATCAAATTATCTTCATGACGTCATATTTCTTGATTATTTACTTTAAAATCACTCCATGAATATATCAAATGAGTTGCTTAAATTACCTCTTTAAGGATAATTTGATGAATATGAACAGTTTGAGAATGGCTAAATCAATCATTCTCAAATTTCGTACTGAAAGCTCATTTTAATGAGCTGTGATTGATAGTCAGATGATAAGTTAGTTTAATCGTGTCAGTTTGGTGTGTTGTTAGAGATGGGAATTGAGAGGAAGATAATAAAAGAAAACAAATAATAATTACAACTCTTTCAAAACAATCTTATAGCAAAGGAAAAATATTTCATTATGTTATGGGCATTGGAGAAAAGAGAAGAAACCTATAATATTGAGTGCTCGGTGCAAATGTAGGTGCAAGATGTCATAAGATATCATATACGATCTAAAGTGGGACCTTTATATTAGAAATTTCAACTAACATTCAAATTGCACTTTTCACTTCGCAATAATTTAGTCAAGTTCAACTACTAGCTGTCATTTAACAGACAACTGACATCATAGCAAGCAGCATCAAATGAAATTTTATTGTAGCAATCTGAAAGTAGGTGATCAAACTAAACATTAGTTAATTACTCACGATGAATGACTCTGGACCGCTCACTTAATCATCTGGGTGCTCATTTTTTTAAGATTTGAATGCCTACTTGTAAAATAACCTGTTATCGGTCGTAAAATGCATACCAAGCGAATAAGGATACATCATAATTTAAGGACACGGATGCATGTTGTTACATGGCATTTGAGACATAAAAATACATGTTAAATTTTATCTACGTCATGAGACACAGTAGCTAGTTATGTGAAACACAGACGTACATGCACGAATAAGCATGTACTGAAATCTCCAAATATTTCATCAAAATTTTTGACATCACATGATGTGTAAGTTCAATATGAATTAATACTTTGAAGGATCATCGTAAGGATCACATATTAAGACAAGCACATGATTTACAAAGTTCGCATTCAGCGACAAATATCTGTTCTGAATGTCGTCAATCACTCATTTACGATGTCCCTAGATGACCTCCGCATCTGACATTTAAACATCTTTTCTTCCGAGTCAATGTGGAAAAGTCAATCCTTCAATTGTACCTACAATAACGTAATCGTCATTCTAGCTGTATTTAGAGGATTAGCATCCCCTTTAATTGTACGAAAAAAAGCCTAATTTGGATATAATTGATTGAAGAGATTAGAGTAACAACAGATAATAGAAAAGAACAACATTGCCCTCAAAATTAACGCAATTTTTGTTTACATGCAATCAACAACGGCTCAAATTTTCTTGGCAACCAAAATATAGAAATCAGCACAAAACGCGAATTTTTTTAAGAAATCTCAAAATCTCTCTTTTCATTATGTTAGTTTCAAATTGTAGCTGCAACTCATATATACATGTATGCCCTAATATATAAGAAGCTTGATCAGGTGACGGATTGTTAAAGTTATATGACCGATAAAGCTCTTGTGTTCCCATTTCTTCATTTCATATTGACTTAGTTCTGTATACGCTTAAGAGTAGTGCACTAAATTTAACCCAGAACTAACTGAAAATACATGCTCAACTCATAATCCTACTTCAAAGTGATCCCTTTATAAACTAATAACAAATTTAAAGTAGGCAATCCATGAAGAATTTTCATTTCAAAACTCTGAATATGTGGCTCGAGCCAAATTCCTTCGTAGATATTTTCAAGAGCATATCCTCAAGATATATACCGACTTACAAATAATGTAGCCTTCCTACTTTACAACTTCAGCACAACCTCTGTATGTTCATTAAGTATGACTATGATCATGTAATGATAAAAAATATTCATATTTCTATTATTCGTTAATAGAAAAGGAACATGGCATCAAAACTTCGAAATAAGATGCTGACATCAGGAGCATGTGGAAAGTTTGAGAAGAGTAGCCGTTTTCCTACGAAGTCAATTCTGGAAGAGAAATATCCATCGGAGCTCGCTCCACTATATTTTGAAAGTTCGTGATTAAAGTTTTCAGAAGCACTGGTCTACATAAATGTCCAATATGGCATGGTAATGTGCTCCAATGAATTTTCCTTTTTTCGGAAAATGCGATACTTCAATGAAACACAAAAGCACATATTATGGATGTAACAAGGTTGAACCTTGGGTTTTGGGTTGACCTTTGGGTAAGTGATACAAAACATGGATCTTCCATTAATACTGCATATACACAAATCAAAGTTACAAAAATTAATATTTTGACTTGAATCTTAGAAGAACTACATGATGAGAGCATCAAGTTCTGACTTTTCATCTAGATTCCAATCAATTCACAGAATATTTCAAATAAGAAATGCTTGTGGTTCTTAGCTATTTCATTTTGGGATTGACAATACCTAGCATTGAAAGTTCATACAAATTGTATTTACTGCAAGCTTATGTATTTTGCTGCATTTGTATATTGAATTTTTATACATTTCATTTATTTTATATCTTCGCAGTTATCTTTGCACCCGACAGCCGACATTTGTCTAGAAGTGAATTCATTCCAATTTCGTATTCTAAAATGTTTAACCATGCTAGCACTACGCAGCTATACTATCTATTAAGTCTGTTTACATTTCTGAATGATATAATGAAAACAATTATTTTGTTATGAACGATGTGCAATTCAATCATCATTAAATCTTCTATTCATCAGTATATCACTAGGCTAAATTAAAGGAAAACTTTGTAATACATGTATTTAGGCTGCATGTACTTATTACCAGATACAAGTTATTGCAGTAAAAAATCGTTTCCCACCAATACCACACTAATATCAAGAATTTTCGCCTATAGAAAAATCTCTGTCTGCGCAACATACCAAGAATGCACTTCGTTTGCTTGATTCTTCTCATTTATCTCATTCATTGAAACTTGGGCTTGGGTTTTGACCCAAGTTCTGGCCCAAACTTGGCCCAACTTGTAGTGGGTATATCTAATACACGTTTTTGCAAAAACCTTGGATATAACACGTATTTATCTTTAATGCAACATTTCCTTGTATTGGATGATTCTGTGAAGGCCGAAAAGCGGCATGATGGAAGTTTTAGAAGACAAAACAGGGTAGTCATTTCAGATGTCTTTTCCTCGAGCGCTTTCGCCGCCTCTTAGGAGTACGGCCGTAGTGACAATGACAGAACTGACATGGTCAAACACATTGTAAATGGAATTCACAGCGAACAACGAGACACAGATATCAAAAGACGGAATTCTAGCTATGACGTCATACACATGGAGGACACAAAATAGAAAAGTAAGTAGATCACAAGCAAGCAACAAGATAAAGGCATTGACAAAATTGACAAAATAGAAGAAGTTGAACTACAAATAAGTAAGATAAGACATAGGATGGACGAAGAGCCTCACAGGGCAAAAGCAAAATCAAAACATGCTTGAGATCCTTTTGAATGCAAAGTAATGGACGGAGATGAGATATGTAGAGAGACTCTAAAATAGGCAAAGTAAAAGAGAAACGTGGATGTTATCGACAATTATGTTTGTCATATGCTAAATATATGACCATATTAGTCATGAAAGATTACAATAAAACATGTAATCACATCAAAATGCTCATTTTGTTCGATGCACCTTTCAAATAACCTTGGTATAACTTCACGTGAAAATGGTGGAATTTAAATCTACTATGTTTTTGCGTGAACACTGCTTGTATTTCGTTGCCATCATTAAGTACATCAGTTGTTTCAAAACTTTTATAGTAGCATGGTCTTCAAATGGTCTTAATAAAACATGCTGAAGTGGTCAAACTACTATTTGAGGTGGTAAACCAGAAAACGAAAAAAAATTTAAACTTTCCCTTCAGAATAAATGTTTCCTCAGCAATCTGAAAATGTGGTGCTAAGCCACACATGACGGGACGGATGTTCTGTGGTTAAGTAAATATAATATTGTACAAAACTATCCAGGCATTCTAAGCTGAAGTGATTCATTATTTAAGTAGGTTTTTTGAAGATGCATATTTTTTCACTTGATAAAAGTTAGTGTTGAACGAGTGAATAATGATGTCAGATGAGCTTTAGCGTCTCAATTCCACCACTAGGGGTTTGGTCGGTGCTAACACACCTCTGGACCGTTTGTTTTAGACTGGTTGCCGCCCCTGCCAACTTCCATTTTCGGGGCTCGACCTCCAGACCTATAGATCGCTAGGTGAAGCACAGGCCTGAATAGCCGCCATTATTACCGGCGCTGTGGCCTTGTGGTAGAGTGCTCGCTCTGCGTTCGGGAGAATTCGGTTACAACATCGGTCGTGTCAAATTTAAGACTTTCAAAATAGGTACACTCTGCATTCTTGCTAAACACTCAGCACAAGAAGAATGAGCGCGGGATAAATAACAACTCGGCCACATGGAGGAAAGGCTCCGTGCCTAATGTGCTTCCGTGTAAGAACAAAGTTAATTAATTTATTCATTTTTATTATTGGTGCACAAGCAGAAATGTCAGTAGTGTGTTAAAAAGATCTCGTGAATACCAGCAGGAATTAATAGGCTAATTACGCATCAAAATACATCCTTGCATGAGTTTCACTTTCACACGAACTTCCACGAAGTGTAAGAAATAAAGCAAAAAACGAACCAGTGACAGTGTCTCTAAGTAGCAACTTAAGACGGACGGAAAATAGGATGGAGGTTATGGAAAGTTAGTGCAACTATAAGTATTAATTAGTCAAAAATTGAAAGGTTAACAATTGACATATTTAAATTAGTTATAATGACTGAAGCGGAGAAGAATTTCGCACTTAACAAGTGAAAAATGCGTCCAGTTACTTAACGCCTCAAGTGCAATCAAATTCACCAGAAATAAATTAGTTTGACCGGCCCCATGCTGGCAGATTTAAAGGTTGAATATCGAAATGTCGAGTTGAATTGGCGTGGCTAAGGAGCTTTCATGCAGCGATTTTAACGCTTTATCTCTGCAGTCGCAAATGATTGCGGTTTCTAAGTTTTTCATTGCTTGTTTATGTGACAGGAAAGCAAATGAATGTCCATTGATGAACTCCTTCGCATCAGTGATTCCATATTGACTATTCCTTTTATCATCATTGAGAAATGACTAGATTCAACGTTCTGCTGTTTGTTCAGAGACTATTCCGCTGGATTAGCGTTATTTGACTAAATTCCGAGATAAACATGTTTGATAGAAATAAATCACTTTCTCAAAATCCAATATCAGGAAGTTTCCATGAGGATTTGAAGTTATCCTGGGCGGTGGACAAGCTGTCCACTGTGTCTCCCATACCAAATCCGTCATGGCTTATGAATAGTGAAGACGAGACAAAAGCTTGTAATATTTTCCAGTATTTCCAGTTTGCGTCAACTCATAGTGAGGGCTATATTTCATGGAATATACATTCAATTCTATGCTAAGGTTTTGACAATTGGCAACAAAAAAAGGTTATTCCAACGCCCTCGGCAATGTAGAGGCGGCATGCAAAATGGCAATTCGGAAAACACAAAGAATATCGCTTAAAAATGGATTTCACCAGAGTCTAATGTGATTATGATGGAATTCGTCAATATCAACGATATCAGTTATTTCGTCACCTCCGTGATAAGTGTTTTCGTAAGCTCATGTAAAAACAAAAAAGTCGAATGAAAGTCAACTAATTCCGAGCATCTTCAATATTGTGCAAATGTCCAACAATGCTGCTGAAAATGACTCAGTGCAAAATGACAGATTTACGTCATATTTATCATATACTACGTCATATTAATCATTGACTTCTTCACACAAAGGCACCTCTTTATGCCTCTTAAAAAGACACTTAGGATTTTTTCATAAAATGGGAGCTAGTTGTACCGTCAGAGTGGCCTAGTGAAGAAGGTGCGAGCTCGTCTCAATTGCGGACTTCTGTTCGATTCATAGGTCAGGCGAGTGCGGTCGAGGAATCAATGGTGTTGATGTCTTTTATTGACTTAATCGTTGTCATTCTCTTTCAAAGAATTAGATTGTTTTACTGTTTCGTTCACTAGAAGTGAAGACTAATTCAAAACGATGGCACATGCTGGAACTCAGTAAGTGGGCAAAAAGGAATTCCTAATACCTTACAGAGATAGGAAAAAGTCGTGTGTCGCTTACGGATGGTTGTAAATTCCATCAAAGTGCTTCAATTGCCACCTGATGATTTGACCACCCTCTCCTCAGCATTCCTCACTGAATGTAAATTAGACAGAGATGTGTGACTGAGATGATAAAAACAACACGCACACCCCTCACTGGCTGTTGTCCAAAAGCTGGCTGACCGCTCATTAATTGAGTGTGTGCCATTTCCAACAGTATGCGATATACAACTCATCCCTCCTAGACAGCGAAGACTGAACGAGCAGGTTGTCTAATTCTGTGTTCTCTTTAGATATTCAAAATGGGAGATGTGCCGAATTCTCGACAAAGCGAGTACCTCTTGCCAACCCTGTTTTGAATATATGTAATAGATGTACACGGTTACAAATACAGAGCAGCATGAAGCTGTTTCTAGACGACTATTGATGGCTTCAAATTCGATCCCTCGTGGCTTCAACGACACTATCACCTAGCGGAGGTTCGGAAACTGCTGACACTGTCTAGGCCTGTGCGGTGCCCCTTCTGCCGGTTGTCATTGCAATTCTCAAGGTTCTGACTGCACTGCCGTGGGATCGTAAGCAGAAATCACATTATTTTCAGAGTAAAATCATACTGAGACAGCACAGATAATGGCGAATTTTTATGTCAATTTTTGATGACATTTATGATTGCAGTCCTCCTAAGTAAGAGAGCACGATTAATTATCATGCACTTACCTCCATTCTCCTCAATAGTTCATACACCTCGCTCTGAGCAGCCATTGAAACCTGGGTCTCCAAACAGACGTCCAATCGGCTGAAGTGCAAAAGATATTAATGACTGATAAACATTCACAACAATTGAGTAAATTCGTTCAATTGACAGCGGATCCGATCAAAAATTAAAGAAAATAGAGAAACCTTCTCGTCACATGACCATGCGTATTTCATGAAGAAATTTTATGTCCTATTGACGGAATTTTTATGAATTTCCCCTCCCGGCCAGTCCCATATTATCTCGATATTGAAGAATTTCAGAGATGTCATATGATCATAGCGGAATTCCGATAATTAACAGATTCTCAAACCTTCAGGAAGCGCAACAAGAATTGCTCGCAAAATCAGGAAGTCACTCTCATTACCAGCTCAATTTAGAGCTTTTTCGATGAGAGATGCTGTAATATGTGCATCAGATTAATCAGGGTGGGTGACGAGTCTGGACTTGTAATTTGATGTTCTGCCGTAAATTTAGGCATTCAAGGATTGTGGAACAATATTTACATGAAGCAATTATAATGATAGTGCAAAACTACTTCAAAAAGCAAAAACAGCTCAATTTTTCTATGATCATACTTCCACTTGCTCTCTAGTGAAGATGGGGTAAGAAAGACAGTCGATTTCCAAGATGTCAAATGGATGATGTTGGCATCAGCAACTGATTCTCTGAACCATACATGTGAAAAACATGGTTACTGATAAGATCACGTAGTAGCACTAAAACTTGCCGACAATATTTGCGGAGAGAAGAAAATATAACAAATGCGATATTGTAAATGCATTGATGCCTAAGAATACGAAGAATTAATGCTACATTTTGTTTGTACACACAGATTAGTAATAGGGCTCCAATTGATACACTTTGCTTAATAGCGAGTTTATGGGTTGCTCTTTAATGCTGAATTTTTGATTTTCATGCCACATTTTTTTGAATGCATCGGTGATTTGCAATTGAGGTTTTGATTCATCTAGTACTCGAAGTTCAAAGCACAAATGGCATGTTCTCCCTTTGGTGAACATTCAATCATTCTCTCACTCCCATTAATCTTGATCCGCAAAAATAATCATATTTTCATATAATTATAGGTTTCGGTTGGGTGGAATGATGTCTTTAAGTGAACTAGGGCTGTGACTTTAATAAATCAAGCATCATCCTTACTGCTTCTTCACTAGAGAATAAGAGTGATCATTGAGAAATAAAGCTTTTTCTACACTTTGAGACTTGCAACTAAGTCAAAGTATAATATGTCAATGATAGGGTTAGAGAAAAAGCTGTTATTCGCTCGTTGTTTCAAATCTGTTTTCAAAAATGGTTTTAAAACTACACCCTTTGAAAATACATCTTACGTACTCAAAACTGGTCCGATAAAATCCGAAAACATGACAGCTTTTAACAGTTTTAAAACAGTTTGAAACAGAACAGTCTCTTACTTTCCAATAACAGGTATCGCAAACGTCTGTTTCAGGAAAAACTCCCGGACAGAAATTTTTCAACATGTTCTTCTATTAATCATAAATGAATGAGTCTTATACAGTGATATTTTTCATTTTCAGTTTTGAGGGAGTTTACATTCGTATCAGTTCGTCGACCTCAAAATTACTTTCGCTTATAATTCATCATAGTCCGCTGCATAACGGGCTGATCATGTCACCGAAGTGATTCAATGAAAAATTAAGTATATATCCACAGCAAACAAACCGACGAGATATCATGACAACTAATATCCAAACTAAAAAACAGCTTTCCTTCTTTAAACAGGGATGAGAATGTGGTAACGGAGGCCTTGAGGAAAATCATGTTTCAGGGCGGACTTATATATACATATATATATATATATATTTAAAGTTCGGAAAATTTGGCAGAAAATTGTATGATAAGCAGGAATTATTAAACAAAATATCGCTGTCAATATAACTAAGTTTAACATAGCATTTTTATAATTTTCGATAAACTGATTTTGTTTCATTGATGTAAATTGACGTAAATGCAATTCTTGCAAACCATTTTATTATAGCAAAGCCAGCGCTTCTTTGCCCTGAAGATGAATGATGTGGACATCCGAAGACATCCACAGTCATGTATTAGGCAGACTTATTGGGGCCCCGTGGAAAATTCTCATCCCTGTCTAAAAGTCGAATTTCTATTACTTAATAAAGAAAAATGAGACGATACATCAAGTCTGTCAACATTGTCCGATAGAATTATAGGTAACAAACAATGAAATCTCTTGATGAAGTCTCCGATTGCTTCTGATTTTATGAAAAGCAAAAATCTCATCGTGATCAATCAATTAACAGATGAGGCTATTTCAATAATTATCACAAAAATCAGGTATTTTTTGTGAAATTATCGATTACCGAAAATTCAGGAATATTTGGTCCTTATTTTCTGGAATTCGGGAATCACTCGGAGCACTGTATTTTGCCTGACGATGAATGCCTTGGTGAAATGTAGACGTCTTTTCATCTGATTTCTGACTATTATTATCTTGGGGTTCCCAATATGGAAGAAATGCATCCCATAATTGATAAGCATGATGCAAAACAGGTAGTTGATAGACACCTTGATGCATTATAGAAGGTGAGAGCACATTACCGCACTTCCTCTGATAAACGCCGCGGCATTTGTTTACAATCGCCTATTTTTAAGTGCGGCGCTAATTCAGTTATTAAAGTGCATGATTTTCCAAATTGAATAACAAGATAATGACCAGGCGTATGACTTTTAAGGGAAAGCATCCATAAGAGATGAAAATCAGTTCAGTGCTCTACTTGCTCCATTACCGATCATGCCGTAAGGCGCTGTGGCTTCGACGCTGAATGAATACTGTGTGGGACTAATTTCTTGGAATTATCGGTACCAGAGTTGGAAAAGTCGGAATTGGAATTGATGATTTTCAAATCTACTGGAATTTGAATTGGAATTGACCCTGATAAACCTCAATTCCACTTTTTCGATTGACCTGTGATAAATCTATTTGTACAAAAATTGAAATTGCAACGTCCAATCACAACAATTAACAACATTAATTTTAAGACTATAGTTATATAGATACGATAGGCAACGATAAAAGAAAAACGTTAAACTTACAATTCACTTCTTAATGTTGAATTCACTTCAATTCGATCGGACTCATTTATACCAAAATAATATCATAAATATCAGTGTCACTTATACCGTCAATCTTCAATCGCGCTCGCTGATGTGTTGCTGTATACGCTGCTGTGTTGTTGTTCGCTGGCGGGCAGTTGTTGTTGCTATTTCCGTAGTTACGTTTCACCGCGAGAGCCCGGAGTTGTTCTTACAGCTGCTGAAGATGTCGTATGTGTTGTTGTTGGTAGTTGTTGTTGTGTCAATTTCTCATCGTTTCTAAGTTATGCCAATTTTTGAGACTTGACCATAAATCCACTTTCTTTTGAAAATTAAAAGAGTTTCCTTTAATCTCTGCCCGCTAGCTTTCGACCCGACTTCATTTCGTTCTTATCACGGAATTTTTTATCTCCTTTTTTAAATACCATTAGTCAGTTTTCATGATATCATTTTTATCGTCGTTTTTCTGTCATCAACAATCACGTTATTAGCATATTGAATTTCTTCTGTCAGTTTATTAATCGATTCATTCGCATCTCATCTCTCTCTCAGCGTCTGATTCTTTGCTGACCGTTCATTTTCCTTTCTTTTTTCACGAGATACTGAATATCTTGTTTACGAAACGAAAATGGCGTAAGCTGACCGCTTGCATAAATACACGTACATGTACACAAGAGATATGAACTATGAACATGAGAACGCACATAGGAACGACGCAGAGAACGGCACACAGGAGCAACGAGTATAGGATAAGGGCACATGGGTTAGACTGGAACGAACAAATGTTAGATACGCGTAATAATGCACTATACGCGACATGAAATTATCGGAATTGAATCTTATTATGGAATTGGAATCGGAATTGAATTGAACTGTTTCGACTGGAATTGGAGTTGGAATTGAAATTTCTGCTCTGGAATTGGAATTACCATTAATTGATCGGTACAGTGTACAGCGATAGCTGCATATGCCAGAATTTGCTGATTCCATCCCATGGTCACTTAAATTCGGAACTCACAAAACTTGACGGCGGTGATTCATGACATGACTCGATGCTCGACGGAACTATAAGCTCTAGAAGCTACCGAATCTGTTTCTATTCAGAATCTGATGTTGAAGACGATGTAAAATTAATAGTCTGAGTGTGACACTTTTATTACGAGTATGAGACTGTTTTCATCAATACAGACTACAAACAGTGCATTATCGTCATGCATTCCAGTGACGTTTGACAACTACGAGAAGATCCATGATATTTTAGTTTGATGTGCAATTATGTACTGCACTTAGTCATTCTTTCCTTGTTATCAGAGGGGCTTTGTTTGCTTATAAGAGCTGGCGAAAAAGTAATATCATAGCTGTCGCCACAAATCAACCATTGATTCCATACTTCCCTTGTATACTTACTTTGGTCACAATGCTGACTTTCCATCTGCGGCGCATATTAGAGGACATACGTTAAGTCAAGTGAACCGGTAATCCTGCTGTCTATCCCTGGCTTACTGGAGAGGAGGATGCGAGGGCTTAGAACACTTACAAGAATATGAGGATCCTCGATTACAAATTCCCGATATACTTATTCATGTTCCTACGCCAAACAAGAGGATACTTTTTAAAATACATAGATGAAGATTTTCAAGAGAAGAAGAGTTAAGAGCTAATTGAATTTCACAATTTCACACGTATGAGCTCCGTGATTTTAAAAAATACAAACGCATCTCCATTTATTGTATATCCACCATAACTGATATATTTCATAACTTATATAAAACAGCAACAATGAAAGATATGTCATCGAAAATGTTGGTGGTGTTGTATGGTTGATCGCAAAGAACATTTATTTTCAAATCCTTGTCTAGGACATCAAATAAAAGTTATACGACGAACTATCGCTTTTCATTAGCCTCTACTTGCGATCATTTTTTAACTAAATAGTTGAGTTTTAGGGCGCATTTACAGAGGACCCGAAAAGATTTTTGTTAAGTATTCGCTTCCACGACTTGAGGATGTCATGACAAAATTCAGTAATTCAAATGCTAAAAGAAAAATTGGATAGGAAATTTCGCGATTGCAGGCATAATGATGAAGTCAAGACCAAAGTTTTCACAGTAGTTCGCTTAAGCAATACAGTACAATTGCGACGTATAAAATAGTTTCATGCTAATATGCGGTTTAACACTGCTGATTGTCAAAATTTAAAGGTTCTCATTAAAATATTACAATTCTGAAAGAGAAATGTTCAAGTTTTTAATTCAGAAATGTACTAAGGTGCACCATTTGGAAATATTAATAATCAAATAATCTGTAATTAATTAGTTTTAAAAAGTTCTATATTTTGTTTTATCAAATAATAATAATGCACCAGTAAATCAATAATTATAAATATTATCAAAATTATACACCTAATAAGAAAATAATTGTCTTCTAACAATAACTATTGCAGCATGGAACTTTCAGGAAACATTTGACACAATTTTTGGTACCTTTATGCCACATGAGCAAAATCCAAATGGATCAAAGTTTATCATGTATCAAGTTATTTGCATACGAATTGTACATCAGGTTGAGAAGAAAACTATGTGGTGGCAAGAAATATGAGTATATTCAAACCAATTACAGAGAAATCGATTGCACAAAAAAAGTCACTCACATTATCGATTGTACTCACCTCTTCAATAGAAGTATGAGAGCTTTGACAAACTCAACGAAGATATATTTCATTTTTTACTTACTTATTTCGACGATCAAAAATCATTGCATAGAAATGATCAATAGAATGTCGTGCCTTGGAAAATAATGCGACGTCTTTATCAGATCAATTAGCGCTTTTATTTTCAAATTCTTCGAAAAAAACGCTACCCTTCCTCAAGTTTGATGATAATTTTACTTATCATTTTCATTGAATTGAGCATAAAAATGAGTATAAGTTGTTACAAAAGGGAGAGTTTGTGATTGACCTTATTCAATGCATATAAAAACATCTGGAATAAAATTTGTCTGAAAATAAATTTGGAAATGTGAACAGTTCCGATTTTCCCTGATTATCTGATTGATAATTATTTTGCATTAATAAACCACTATTGTTCACACTAACAAAGCGATGATTAAATAATCAATTAAAGGCGGATTGATACGATTTCATCACTACGATTTCACCACTTGCCTAAAACCTTAAGAAAATTTAATTCTCTCTGAAGATATCGACTACTTCAGATCAAAAGTAGTCTCATCCACACTGCTTTCGAGTTGCGATTCATACAACAGCCTATTCATTTCGCTACTTAATATTCATTGTGCAATTCATCTTCAGTCACAAGTCATCCTTTACACTATCTCGCATTTTTGATTTTTCTATGTTTTAAACATTTTTTATGTTTTTAACAATGTAGTTTCATAATACCTTAATAATCATGTTTCTAATCAGCTCCATTGCTATCAGCTGCTATTGGCAGGTTGTAACATTTTTCTATCACATTAAATATAATTAGTCGATAAGCTCTGTGGCTCCATATTTACCCACTATTTCTATCGCAATTAAAAAGGCGGAAATTCACTTTTTCTACATCGAAGATATCAACAAACTTCAATTCTATGACTGTTTCGGGCTTAACTTACAGTGGAACTATGCTAATCGAAAACTTGTGCAGAAATTGAGAAAGTGTGCTTTTTATTATGCGCCACAAAAAACGAAAGGATCGCTTCAATATTGCTTGAAGTTCGAATTAGTCAACAAGTAGACTCACAATACAATGAAGCCGCGCAACGTAATTGTCTCTTCTTTTCTTGTTACTTTATTATGTTCCTGTCTTTAATTTGCTTGAGAGGTTTAGGATGTGACTGAATAATCCAGATCTAAAATCTACCGATATATTTTTAGATAAGTACCGGGTGTCCCACAAAGATGTAGCCGTAAAACATTGTGCTTAAATAAGCATTGTCAAAGTGTTTTTTACACTTTAAAATGCGATCAAATTAATAGAAATATGATAGTGTTACCTTTCCGGCTTTTTATTGCCTTCACTGCATTAGTTTGCAAGATTTACAATCTAAAAGTAAAAACATCTCCTCCAAAGAGTAGTCACATCGCTGACGCCTTCGCAGGTTCTTATTGAAACATATACCAGGTGTTACAACCATACAACTACTTTGCGTTGAGTCAGTATATTTTCAGAGCGAATTGTGAAATAATTTCTAGTTGTAAATGTGAAATTACATGAAAATCGGTATTTCACAACCTATCTCAGTTCTTTTAACGCTTATGGTGCTTTGTCGTTCGAAATGGGTTACAATACTTCGAATCTGCAAAGGTCACGTGCGTGAAAGCTCTGTCTTTACACAATAGAAAAGATGTCATCGGATCGATGCAATTGACCAAGACTGAGTGGCGTGCATCGAATGTCACCACATGGTTTTCACAAAAGCAGTCCGCAGTTCACTCAAGTCATGAATCATTTTGATAAAGAAGAGATTGTTGATAGTACAGAGAAACAACAGTACAGAGCAACAAGCGCCTTGTTGATCGGATAAGAGCAATCACATTCAGAGAAGCTAAAGACGCCAACGCAGCCTTCATCACCGCTAGTGTTTTGCACAACAAATTGGGAAAAGTGAGGAGTTTGTCAAGAAAAACTGGATGATAAACAAAGAAGGAATCACAGAAGTAGACTGCTCGTTCTTCGTAAACAATCTAATTCTGTGGAAGTATAGGAAGAGGTGGTGAACGCCAACGGAGACCATGCCGTCGGAAGTGGACATGAGCAGGACCGAACGCCTCGTCACAATCGCCTACGGCATGTCCTTTTTGCCATAGCAAAGACAATGAGACTGGATCTTTCGAAGGAACTTCAACATCATCCCAGGCTCTCAGGCTCGCCCTACTGACGTGTTTCTACCCACTTGGAGCCAAGGTGGTTCAGCGGCCCTAGAAGTGACCGTCGTCTCAACCCTGCAGGCCGCTCTCATTTCATCCAGCTCCACTGTAAATCGTACGCTTTCAAACCGATGAAATGCTTGCTACCAAATCCTTTTTTCTTTTCATTTGGTAGCGCTTTTGCTGTCTGGTAGAAAAGCTACTAAACCTGTGTGAAGCCTACCAGATGCCTTGGAAATTACCTATCAGAACGTCTGGCGGCCGCTATCAAATGAACATTGTCTGGTAGCCAAGAATGCCAAACCGTCTTCATTTGGGAAGAATGTTAGTTTTTTCATGTTGGTTTCGCAGCGAATTTTTTTCATTTCGTAGCAGACGGTGTACAGTGTTCGCACTAGCGACTGCTGAATCCCGCAACCGAAATACCTACCGATCCCACTGTTCAGACGCCGAGATCACCTTCATCCCGCTCGCAGTAAAGACGCTTGGAAGATGGGCCGAAGACGCCTTCACAAAAATTAAAAGGACCACCCAAACAATGATGGACGAGCAACAACTCACGTATTCCAACGTCTGGCCGTGACTCCCCAACGGGATAACGCATCATTCTGGTTAAAGCGCTCCCCCACGATCCCTCCCATTATAAACGGTATCTCCTAACTGCCGAGCACATTCTGCTTGTGGGTTTTGTTTCTTTTTTTAATTTCCTTTTATAATCATCAGTGTAATTTGCTACTGAATAATAAAATAACTTCAAAAATATTTCAGATTATTAACCACACGGAATTCTCATCAATCAATAGTGATATGAAAGTTGGATTTTTTGCAGATGATTTGAAGTGATTAAAACAGTGCTGAATAGGACCTATTCCCAGCTTATTTGTATTTCATATTCTCATTACATACCAGAAGCTTTGGAATGGAATGTTGGGCAGTTATGGAATGTTAACACTTCAAATTGTTGGAAGACAAATTGTGGTCAATCATTTCCAAACGTCCTGACGAGGATGCATTAATCTTCCAATAAGACGAGGCTCCTCGCCATTTTGGTCTCAAGCTTAAAACATGGCTTGATCACCGCTTCCCGAATCGCTAGATGGACAGACGCGGACCCATCGAATGGCCAGCGGGGTCTCCCGACCTCACGCCCCAACATTTCTTTCTGTGGCGTTTTGAATAGGCTCTTTATGGTCACTGCGTGAATCATAATTTAAACCCTGCTCTGAAAGAGGCGAATAAAAAAGAGGCACCTGAAGTAGATTGGCTTTAGGACTAGGATATTTTTTTATATAACTTCATATTTCCAATTTCAGGAGACGTATAAAGTTTTTGAAAATTTGGAGATATTGGTTCGTCTCACCACCATCGTTCTTTCTGCAGCCGTATCTGCAGAGCGCAGTTCTCCAGCTTGCGCGATAATTGACTTGGCTTCGGTTAACAACAGCTTAGCCATGACTATCACTTGGCAGTCCTGTACATCTATAAAGAGTTAATGTCGACCTTATATTTAGAGGTCTGCAAGGAGTTTATCTTCAAAGACAACCGGTCACATATTTTTGGATCATGAGGTCGCTTGGGAAAGATTTCCCGTTAGACACCTGTAAAATATACAGCATTCATGACGGAATTGAGTTTTATCTTTAACCACAACATGCATCGCGTGTTGCGAGGGAAAAGGCAAATCGTTGAGTATTGAAAAAGATAAATGAACAATGAAGAGCTCTGCCTGATAAGCATGTCAATACTGGGAAGCAATTGCGCAATATTTTATAATACATCATGGACTGATTTTTGCGATATTTTTAAAGACAATCTGTCGCCCCCTAGGAAAAATTCGCCGCTTCGCCCCTAATCGTCACCCCATTGCAACATGGTCTGCTCGATGAGGATGCTAGCTTGAGCTACGAATGGCATATGTTTCATAGCGAGCGAGATGCTGAACGTTTCCCATTACAGTTAGGCACGTAACTTAACTTTTGAATTAAAATTTTTAATCTCGGGTAGGCGAAAGGGATACACCGGTATATAAGTAAAATGTTAAAAAGTTGTCCAGTATTCAAGATTTCGAGATAGATTGCTGAATGATGGGAAATTATACTACCAAAGTGTGAAATGTCGCGAACCTGTTTTTTTTGTTTGTTTGAATGGAAACATAACCAGAGTTCTGTCCTTACGTGTGTCACAATGTGTGATGCAGTACTTTGCATTTGGCCAAGAAGTCCACAAAGCATTTTAGACTTTTAACGAAGCTTTCACGAAATGTTCTGAGACTTTATTGACGATCTAAGACTTCTCACTCACATTGTTAGGCATAGTTGTTAGGCATTTTTCCTAAGAAGAGAAGGCCAAACTGATGATATCACAACAATCTCATCAGCCAACAATCATTAAAAATCCTTTTGACTTTTATACTGGCTCAAAATCATCCTGTCCACTTCTAGGTTATTGCCTAAATTATGAACACTTACAGGAATCTACTTTGGACATTCTAAAAATGGATCTGAGATGTATTATTCATAGTAGAAACAGAACTATGTATTAGAACACCTGAAAAGTCAGGTAACTGAGCAAATAATTATTTTGTATCATATTTTAGCAAATTATATCGACCTACATTAAGTTTATAATAATTCTTAACCCTCCTACAGTTGATTAAATAAAATGCCGACATTTTGTTCTTGAATTTTGAATTCGATTTTTCATTTCAAATATAATTAGAAGTCCAAGCTTCATAATTGATGAAATTGAAAATGATCAAAAATGTCAATTGTGTTGATGCATTATTTAAACGGAAATTATACAATTAAAGAAGTGTAATTCAAGGTATCACATTTTAATGGGTGATTGAGGCTTATATCAACCAATAATCAACAACAGCCGGTAGACCTGTTGCTAGTTTAAAACAGATTAACTTCCTGTAAAATGTTGTCCTTACATTTCGCTCTAGTAATGTTTAGTACATCATATATGAAAATAGCAGAATAATTCTAATGTATTTACTTTTATTGATAATGAATCAAATGTTGTGTGAAGCGAAGTGTATTCCAGGTTTATGAAAAATAAGGATTGACGAATGCACAGTGCATTTTTATGCTTCATATGTTCCAGTGACAAAAACAAGTAAAAGCAGAAACATCCATTGAAATGCCAAAGTAGCTATGTTATACATCAATTTCGGTATATCGCCGAATGCATCATACTTTGTTTAGGATACACGTACAAGCGTCATACATTGTGGATCTTAGTGCATGTAATTTGATGGCAGACATTCTATCGATCGTACAAGGTGAGAAACAATGTAAAATTGATCGTCGAGTCAAGGCAATGAATGTGAAGAATAAATAGTAGGCCTATACATGGACCATTTACCAAACAAGCACTTACTGTGTTGGGCCACAAGTATATCGCAAGAAAAAAAGTGCGTCCCGTTCAGGAATCAGAAGATGGCCTTCAATTTTTCCTAGTCCCAACTATGAGACACTTCATTTATGCTTCAAACTTTTCTTTGATAATTTCGTTTTCATTCATCTGCTCACTCTAGCGAATGATCATGACAAATAATCATTCTATCTAGGAACGGTCTGTCTGTTTTTCAACTAATGTATTCTTTTAACAGCTGCGGTTATATGAAAGTCGTACTCTGATTTGAAGAATTTTAACTTTACTTTAAGGCGCTTTTGCACGGACAGTAGACTGAGCCGCATGTTCATGTTCATACAGACTAATATGAACTACATGCATCACGAAAATACAAAATAACGCCAAACTGTGTATGTGGTATCCCTTTTGGTTCCATTCTCGGACACTGTAAATGAGCCTTAATAGTTAACTAAAATGAATGCAGCAATAATAGGAAGATGGCACTATGACATCTTTATAAAACAGCATTACAGAAAAGACGCTCTGATAGTCCGCTGTTACAGTTGCGTGTCACTTTATTGTTGTCCAACAACTTCTCACAATATTCACATTAATACCGGCCATTCAATTACGCATCATACTTTGCATTCCATCTGCAGTCTTCAAGAAAGGCATTATGCTGAACATCAATCACGATTACCACATGCGTCACTCATTTTCCTCGTCGTGACTCTTTACAGGTGCGTCGTCTTTTTCTCTCAGCGACCGCAATTCTGATAAAGCAGGAATCTCTCTTATTTGCTCCTCAGTCAGTAACGACCACAAGACTTGTTGTCTTCTACTTACTGATTCATCACGAGGAATTTTGATAAGTCTTTCAGGAGTAGCAATTAAATCGACTTTAAGATCATGGATATGTGACACTTCATCCGGCAACATGTCATATACTATTTGAGATTCACTCACTGTTGTAGCTATGACTGTTCCGTCATGAATAGCCCCTAACTCACATAAGATGGCCCATTCAAGCTCACCATAACCTTTGCCTTTTCCCAATCTTGTTCCAGTCCGCGGGCAAACAGCAACTGAAGCAACAATCAAAAGATCAATTTGAATTGAAGGATCTGGCCATGAAGAAACGGACAATTTTGATCCCAACTTTACAGCTCCTGCAAGAACGCAAAAGAAGATTGCATTACATGTAATAATAACAATTATAATAGACGTATATTTGCATATTCTCAATAATGAGAATCGTGGGAAATCAACACGGTTACAGAAACGCAATATAAACATAATTTAAGTCACAAAGAAACACAGGCATAAATTGAAACTTAGATATTGAATCTATTATATGTTGATTAATCAAAAAGTTACCTACGTTTTTCAAAAAATAATAATTTAATAAACTAATTAGCCCCTTCACAATTCAGCAACGATGGAAAGACGTCTAAAAATTTTCGATTTGTCGTACAAAATCCTTAGCAGTCTCTGACGTAGGCAGTCGAAAATGTTCAATTCTTCGATTTTTCCGTTTTCATTCATCAAAACGGCTCAATATACTAGTAGACTTTTATGATTGAGATGAAAATATTTAGAAAGCTTTTAGCGTCAGATGCGTTTGTCGAAGCATACTTTGGTCACTTTTTACCATCAGCATTTGATGTGGTTTCCAAAATATAACCTTGAAAAAAAAAATCTGCCATGAAACAGCAGCAGAGCAAAGAGTCGATATAACTTTAAATACGTTTTCTTTTTGGACTATCTTTCATGACCTTGCCTCCTACCATTTCTCTTTTAGACAAATGACTGATGTCTTACTTTGAAGCACATGTTTTCAACTGGGTTTATATTTGAAACTGAGCCAGACAAATGAATCAGGAGTTGAAATTGCTCAATATCAAAAGCTTCACGATCCCTGATTGTAATGAAAGAAGAACAAATTTTCGTACTTCGCCTTTTATTAACGCAATAACAATTCAATCTGAAATGATAATACAACGTTTATACAAATGAAAGAAAAAATTACAAAACATATTTACAAATTACCTTTAACTGTACAGGATAAACCACGGCCACGCAAGAAGTGATGACAATGACAATAATAACTAACAACAAACGACCAAGACCTACACCCCCGCCTGTGGCAAACACTTAGAAAAATCAAAAAAATAGGAAAAAGTGTGAAGCCAACAAAGAGTATCAGTAACAGTATCGTATTGAAATTATAAAAAAAATATGAAAAAATTTCAAAAGGCAGGTAGGGCAAATTACCTAATTCGAAAGCAGAAGATAGAAGACAGACTTTTGTAATAGGTCTAACAAGAAAAGAATAGCGTTTATTTTTTACGTCGTAAACCTTGATCTTGACCGACCTTACCAACCCATCACTACTTGAATATGCCTCCTCAACTATACCCATTTGCCATTTCCCGCGTGCTTGATTTCGTTCGATGAGAAGTACCACATCTCCTTTGTCAATATTTTCTCTCTGTTTGGTCCATTTGTTTCTTTGCATTAACGTTGGAATATAATGTCTCATCCAATTTTCCCAAAATTCGTTAACGAGGGCTTGTACTTGATTCATTTTCTGTAGTTTACCACTGGTCAAAATGAATTGGGGAACTTCAACGTTATTATGTCCGCATAAAAAATGGTTCGGGGAAATTGGCTGTTCATCTAATACTGATGTACTGGATGGATATAAGGGCCGCGAATTAACGAGATTGGCAATTTCTGACAAAAATGTCCTCCAAACTTCCTCACGCTTCTTAGCATAGCCACAAACACCGGCTAAAGTATTCCTGACAGAACGTATCATTCTCTCAACAGCACCATTGTGATGACTTGCACCAGGAGGTAAAAATTTCCACGTGAATTCACATTTTCGTTGAGCAGCAAATTCTTGAATTTCCTCTTTATTCCAGTTTTGTATCACTTCAGTAAGAAATTTATGGGCTCCCACGAAGTTAGTCCCATTGTCTGATATAACAATCCCTGCATGACCGCGTATGGTTGAGAATCTACGGAATGCTAGCAAAAAACTTTCGGTTGATGCATCACAAAGAAGCTCTAAATGTACAGCGCGTACAGTGAGACCAGAAAAAATGCAACCATATCCGTTAACTTTGAGAGGCCCAAAATAATCGATAGCGGTATGATAGAACGTAGAAGTATAAAGTTCAGTTCTTATACTAGGTAGATCAGCCATGAACTGCTAACTGCTTTTACCTCTTAATTTTCTGCATTTGACACATTTTTTAGTGATTTCTTGGCAAAGTTTGCTGCATCTTGTTACCCAAAACTTTCGTCTCATCTCTGCCAGTGTGCGTTTATATCCAGGATGAGCCAGATCTTGATGACATTTCTTTGCCAGCAGCATAGAAAGACGATGTGAGCCATCTAAAATAATTTGGTATTTCTCAGCATACGATATTCCCATGTTGCCCAATCTTCCCTTGGCCCTTATTATGCCTCCGCGCCTCTGCGTCCTCTGCGCGTCCAGGAAAATATATTTTTCTGCCGCTTCTAATTCTTTCATAGATAAGAACTTGCTTGACGAAGGTTTCCTTTTGCATGCATCTATGAATATCAAGACCCATCCCATCACATTTCTCAGTCTCTCAAATGTAGAAAAGGCACATTCATAAGAGCCATATTGCAAGGTCCACCTTAAAAATATGCAAGCCCCATAAGCTTTCTCACTTGCGTCAGCAAACCCGTGAAATTGTACACCGAGACTCTTGATGTTTAATACATCTTCGAAATTTGAAATCACTTGCATCACTCAAACTTTTAAACAAACCAGTATGACCATCTAGATTGACTTTGTCATCCCATTTTAAGCCCCTTTGCCATAGATCCTGCAAAAATATTTTTGCCCTTATAGAAATTGGAGCAATTAAGCATAGCGGATCCCAGTGAGACGCAATAAAACCAAATACTTGCCTCTTCGAAGGATTGTCATTCAATGGTTTGGCTCGGTTTATCAAACTAATCACATCCTCGTTTTTATCCCGGTAATATCCCAAAACCGTACAACTATGCTTATCAGTTTGATCGATTGATGAAATATTGCTGTTGCACTTTTTGATCGCAAATCCTCCTTGATTTAAAGCGTTTTCGATACCTTCATGTATTTCTCTAACTTGCAGCAAGTCGTCATTAGATTATACAATGTCATCAACGTACCGCCCATTTCTTAATATTTCCTTGATAACTGGTTTATCTGAAGCAAAATCTTCGGCAACTTTCAGCATGACGTAGCCAGCTATATCAGGGCTAGACCGGTCACCAAAAGGTACTCTCGTCATTTGATAAGTCGTTGGCTGCTTACTAAGATCGCAATCCCTCCAGAGAAACCGATGGAACTTTTGATCTTCATAATGAATACTTATCTGATGGAACATTTTTTGGATGTCCCCTCTTACTGCAATCTTCTCTTCCCTAAATCTCATGATCACGTCAATCAATGAATTAGTGTAGTTCGGGCCTTTAAGTAGTAAATCATTCAGTGATATACCGTTGCATTTTGAGGCAGCATCAAAGTCTATTCAGTACGGTGTAGATTCCTTTTCTTCTCTGATTACTACATGATGAGGTAAATACCATCCACTAGACGCGTTGATTTCTTCTTCAGACACTGGTTTAGCAAATCCATCACTAAATAGCTTCTCAATTTGTCCTGTATAGTACTGCTTGAGCTTTGGATTTCTAAGCAACTGCTTCTCAATATTTTTAAGTCGTTGGAAAGCTACATCGTAATTGCTTGGTAAAGCATTAGAGTCACACTTCCAAGGCAGTTTCACGCAGTATCGTCCGTCAACATATTCGATGGATTTATTTTTTTACTGAATAAATCTTCCTTTTCACACTTTTCGCAAACCGGGGACCTAACACCCATACTTTCAGTTTCAAAATATTTCGCAAGAGGCACTGTATCAATTTGAATGAGGTTTATTGCAGGTGCTGAATTACGTGACTCTCCACCAATAATAACCCAACCTAGTGGTGTCTTTTTTGCTAATCTACCTTGATAGTTTTCTACTATCTCCAAATCTTGATGAACAGCGGGGATATCTACTCCCAATAAAAGGTCAACTTTGCCGCCTTCCTGCAAGAATTGATCGGGCTCTATCATAGGAAAACTCTCCAGTACGGTTTTTTCAATAGGTAACATATCTGCACAGATCGTAAGGAGCTCATAGCAATCGACAGAATCTAGGTTCCCCTTCCGTGATTAAAGAAAATTCAATTAATAACTTCCTTGAATGGCTACTCTCACTGCTACCACCTGCAACAGTAAATTCTATCCTTTCCTTTGGTCCCGACAAACCGACTTTGTTTGCGAAGGACTTCCGGACCAGAGATTGCATGCTCGCACCATCAAGTAATGCATTAGCAACGAACCTATCACCATGCCTGTTATACACATGTATCTTCACTGTCGGTTAATGTATACGACCTTTGCATACTTTCATCGTATTAATTGACTTTGAATCAGTATCAGTCTTTACCTCATCTACGTTTGATACGTTGCGTATGTCTTCATGTAATAGAAAACTATGTTTGTATTTGCAACCCTTAACGCCGCAAACTTTATTCCGGTAGCAATCTTTTCTCAAATGACCTTTTTTTAAGACAGTTGAAACAGGCATTTGCTTCCAGAACACATGCTTTTCGTTCTTGTATATTCTTCTTGATGAAAATGGGGCATTTCCAAATCGGGTGATTACCACGGCAAAGCCAACATGTCTGTTCACGAGTCTCACTTCTTTGATAACTGAACACTTGAAATCGCTTTTGATCCTTAGACTCAGCCTCGGTAGATGAAAAAACATTCCTCCGTACTTTAGTTTCCTCATCCAACCGAGAAAATTCCGCAATCGAGTTTCCATTCCTAGCTCGTTTGTACAAAACTACATCTTCAGAATCAAGTTTGCTCAACAGTTCATTCAGAACGAATATATTATTTGCCTGTGTATACCTGTTTATCTCTTCCATCTTTTTCAGAAATTCTCGTACTCTATTAGCGAATTGTGAAAATGCATTGAAATCGCCTTTTCTCACTTGTTTCATACTTCGTACATCCTTAAGTAAGCAATCTGCAATACTTTCAACACAACCGTATCTAGCATCCAGGTGATTCCACGCTGTCCCGTAGGTAGAAAACCCATCCAAATCATGCTTAGCTCTACCACTTAGAGCGAGTTTGAGTCTCAGCAAAGCCATTTCATCGGTCTCTGATTCAACCATTTGCTTGAACAAAGCTTTCCAGCTTATGTAATCTCTGATGTTTCCACAAAATTCTGGAATCATGACCCTTTGAAGATTCGAAGACTTTCCTACAGACGACTGATCCAAACTTAATACGTCTACAGGTAAGCGATCTCTATCTTTCATTTCTTTAATGGCCTGCCTCGCACGCACCTTCATGTCTATATACTTTATATCTGTATCATCCAAATAATCATCTGACTCTAAATCTCCCTCCTGCTCATCTAATACCGCCTCATGCATCTCTACAACCTTGTTGTAAGCAACAGTTAGGTCCTTCAATTCTTCTTCCACGCTAATATTATCCACCAAACTATCTAGCATTACTGCAATATGATTTAGTTTCCTTTTAAACATTCGCTTCGCCGAGCTGCGTGCCTTAATGCCCTCTTCACTCATTTCTAAGTTTATTATGCCTTACTAAACGCGACAACGCCTGCACGAGTACTAAAGTAGACTTAAATCTTAGCTACACGTACACTACTGAGACTGAACTTTGAGCACAGTTGAAAAATTAACGTACAAAAATTATAAAAAATATAAAATGTGGCGTTATAAAGCCCAAAAAAGTAGTAAGAGATTAGTTAAGCTTAGCAAATACAAAGAGAGTTCTACTCAAAGCAGAAAAATATACGTAATAGAAATTACAAAATATTTATCTGAATAACGTATTGATGTTTGACAATAATGGCTACTGCTTAATGAAATGTTCGTAGACTAAATATTGATGCCAAAAGTTATTCACAAATAGTCTTTGGTTATCTGATAAGTTAACTCACGCAAACTCCTGAGAATCTCACTGCAGGATACTTGACTTGCACCTTAACACCATATAGACCACCCAATACACGAACTTGAGCTGACTTCAAGAGGAATAACTGCTTGTGGATTGTTCACCAATAATTGACCAATTTTGACTCAAGTCTTGAAATTGAAGTTGAAGATACGCTGCTCGCAGTTGATCCAAGTTAAAGATTGTAATGACAGAAGAACAAATTTTCGTACTTCGCCTTTTATTAACGCAATAACAATTCAATCTGAAATGATAATACAACGTTTATACAAATGAAAGAAAAAATTACAAAACATATTTACAAATTACCTTTAACTGTACAGGATAAACCACGGCCACGCAAGAAGAAAATGTCTGTTCACCGTTCCACGCAAAGTAAAGTCACGTAGTGAAAGCAAATCGCTGATGATCTGATGTTCACGATGTTCACAATACAATAAACACGGACAAATGAAATGAAGGCAGATCGCACTCACAACACACATCGCACGCATCGAACATAACAATGTAACATGAAAATGACGCAATGATGACAATGACAATAACGATGACAATGATAACTAACAACAAACGACCAAGACCTACACTGATGCTTGGACTGGAGGCCAACGCTAGAGAATAGATGACTGTCCGATCGAAATTGATGTGGGAAGTTCAAGTATGCCATTCAATAACTGAAGCAATCAAGTTTTTGAGATCAAGCTGTGTTTTACGGCATAAACCAGTGCTCCCGTCAGTGGCACTGATTAAATCCCGGACTATATCGCAAGACGACCTTTACACAGTCGGCAAGGCATGTTGATCGCCATAGCAAGTGGCTGGTAGAATTTGAAAAAAATGAAAAATAGCAATAAAGCTGTGTTGTGCGTTCAATTCATTACTTCGATAGTATGACTAAAATGCGAACTGGCATTAACCGCAAGTAGTAAAATCGGCATGAGATCGCATTAGTGCAGTCTATCTTTTGTCTTCCGTGATAGTTCCCTTTTTTGAGACCACAAGCTTATGCCAGTGTATAATGTACGCAGTACTTACTTTGGTAAGCAGTGTTCGAACTGTGTAAACATACATGGACTACGATAGAGGATGCATAGTGATTTTCTTTGATTCCTAGTTTTATTGTTGGATGCAATGAGGATGCATCTCTTGAACGATTCAAAAGACTATGCAATTGTTATCCGAGATCGGTATTGAGTAAAACATTTCCAGCTTATTAAGTCTATGTGGGGTCTACGAATCAAATGATAACATTGTTATTCCAAAGTCTTGCCTCATTATGAAGCCAATGCAGCTTGAGTCAGTCCTTGTTTTTATAAACCTATTATTTTTCAATTTCGCTCGTTGGGAGAATGAATAGGCATAATAGACCTCATAGCCTTCAAAAAGTTGATTGCCATCACGAATAAAGATGGTACCCCATTTTTGTTTTGTCTGAAATTTGAACTTTAATTGAAATGTTTCTGTAATGATATTGAGCTTCATTAAATGAAGGCTTTAAATAGACCGTTATCGAAGACTTCGATCCGGGGATGTACAAAGGAGACTTAAATGAGGAGATATCACCACCGCGGTATTATACAACTCTAAGTTTTGCAGACAAAAGCATCGTAAAATTCAAAAAGATAATTTCGAGCTTGATAATTTAAGAAAGGAATTGACCGATTGTGTTAGCATTGAACTCAGCTGTGCGGTCAAGTGAAAAATTTGGGAAAAATCCTGGACTTGCATCAACCAAGACCTTTTTTGTTTTCTTACATCACTGAAACTACGTTTTCGCTACACTTAAAAGGAAATTTGCAATAGTGGTTTACACATGGATTGCATTGCGCTATGATTAGGCTGCGTAATTCACTTGATAACTAATTTTCTCTTTGTTAAGTAGATTGTATTGTACTGCTGCTGTTCATAGTTTTGATTAGTAGCATAGTAGAGAAGGGAACATACACAAAAGAGAGGAAAGGAATAACACTCCGCGGAATAATCTGGGGAATAAGACGTGAAATGTGTTGCCGTGTTACAATGCGAAAATACTGTTATGATCATTCATGAGATCATTGTTTCAATTCATACGTGTGATTGATCCTCCAGGAACCCGCCAGAAATGACCATTAAAAGGTGTCATCATGCATGAAATTATTGTATAATTTTTGAGTTGCTGAATTGTTGGACCTGCATGCTAGCCAGCCATCATAAGCACACATGCTTGATTTTGAACGAACCACCAGTCAGACTGTCTGAGAATAATTGAACTATCAGTTGAAAAACGTCGTTGAGAAAACCTTTTTGTATTGACTTCATTGCGCATTCATAAGTTAAGCTAATTCTTATCGATTAGAATCACATGTACATCAATAACCAATTCATAATGCTGTCAATAGTTGTAATATTCATTATCACTTTCTTTATAAAAAAAGCATGTTTAAAGTTTAAAATCATCCCTTTTTAAGTAGATCGATCATACATCATCCCACACCTCTTCATCTGTTTCATATCAGAAATTGAATCATGTAATCCATGCTTTCCAAATGAGTTAATTCATCACACAAATTACATCGAACAATAAAATCCACATGTGCACTGCCTTGAAAATTCAACATTAATTTGATTATCTAATGACTATGATGCATCCAATGAGTATGCTAAAGGTAGAAATTTATAGACATTTACTTCCTCATGTTTATTTCAAAATTCTAAAAAACTAATTGAAATTGTGACATCACACCCCTTTTTTCATTAATTACATTTTTGAACAAGTTTCGAGACAAAATGAAAATTTTGGACAGTTTGCAGAATTGACGGAAGACAGGACCCTGTATCAGTCACTAATAATGTTTCACAAGTCATAAACTAATGCTGATAAAATACCTACACCGTGACAGAATCAGATTCATAGTTGGTAACCATGTGCATTTCATGCTTACCCTGTTTAGTGGCAGCGAACCGCATCGTTTTCTCATTCCATGAATCAGGAGAAATTTTATACATGAAAACAGTTTCCAGTGCTGGTGAAGGTGTCAAAAGGATTTTTCCGTGTTTTAGAGTAAGGTATCGACATTCCTCTTGTGCCAAACTTGGATTCACTTTAACCAATTTAGCATTATTGAATGCGTCGGTTTGGCATAGAATCTGAGCTGCCTTTTCACATCTGACAAAATTTGGAATTCTTTCAAAGCAAGGTCGAGGGAAGTTTACCTCTCCACAACTATCCATACTTTCCCATACCATGCGCCGTATGACGCTCTTTATATCTGACTTCTCTGGAAAAAGGGGCTTTACATCATAATACTTTGAGGGCAATGCTATGCATTTCTCTCTTAATTTTAGTATCATTTCTGCAAGTCCAGAAATCTTAAGACGTGAATGTATTGGCAGATGTCTATCACTGAACATGGATGCTGGAAACCACCAAAATGTCTGAATTTTACGATTCTTTCCTTTGTAATTCAAGTTTATCAAACGATGTGCAAATACAAATGATGGAACGTACGAAACAGGCAATGGAAAACATACATATCGCCCTTTTCCTTTAACAGCATAGCTGCAGTTTTGCAATTCCTTGGCTAGCATCACCAGATCATTTTTACCGATTTTGTATGGCAATAAGAGATCTTCAACGCCATAGTGCAATTCCTCCAAAAATTCTCGAGCAGCTGTAAAGCATGTAGTCTCGGATTTCTCAGATCCTCCGCCAAAATCGATAAACGTATAGCACTTCTCAGATCTTGGTTTATAATGCGATCGAATTTCATGCTGAAGCAAAACAAATAATTGATCCTGATGAAAACACACAGGTAAAATGCCCGCTCCGCCGCATCCCAAATCTTGTACAACTGAAGATGCCTGGAAAAAACCAGGTAACAGCATTCAAATAAAAAACCACGAAGTATAAAGAACAGGACGAAAATAAAATAAGTTCATGCAATGGAAATAAAATAAATCGATTTCAGCATCTCGAAAGTATAATTGTCCTCATAAGTTCCTCATCATATGGGTCTTTGTTTAATGAATTATAACAAGAAAAATACAAGTACATAGCAATTGAGTGCATTATACTTTTCCACACTTGTTGATTGCTGTTGGGTAAAAGTTAATGCTACACCACTAGTTGAATTGTCATGCATTGTTGTAACACTAGTGCTTCCTGTTCTACTAGATCAAATGCTAATGCGATAAAAATAGTTCTGAAAGTGTCAATCACACAATGCCGCTTATCATCGGCCACTGTTTCCTCTTCTCTGGTTTCCGCTTCCTCTTGAGATCTCTCTCACTTACATGAAATACAGTTGCACATTTCAAGGTGCTACTATTCATGATGCCTGCATTATCACATGTATGATCAATATTAATGTCTTTAATGTGAGAATGCAAGAAACCCACAAGTACAAATAGCTAGTTTATTTGATGTGCCGTTTCAAAAACTTTACAATTCTTGAATCCGCGATAAACCCAAGCAGAAACATATCTTTTAACAAAGTGACATAATGCATACATTTTGTTCTGAAAAAAATCTTCCTTTCCAAATCATGGACCCTATCCAGCATTCGATTATTCATTCGATCGTGTTGAAGCAGAACCGGCGTTTGTGCCGAAATATCGACATATGTCATAAATTATGCTTGACAACTTGGCGGCGTGGCACTATCTATCGTCGGACTACCAGTACCCAGTGGCCTGCAGGCCATGTGCTTCATCGGTCTACACAAAGTTTCAGCATACTCTGTGTAGTCACAGGACAATATTTGTCAAAAGCATAAAACATTAATCTGCCTTCCAAAAAAGACACTCTACCTAATGACATGCAAAGTTGGAAGATACGAGTGAACTTGAGTGGATTAGCCAACTCTCTTCAATACAGCTGATGCGGTATCATCAGGCACTACTCTTCAAATAATTCAACTTCAACAGCACCCTCAAAACTTTATTCTTGCAGATGTCGAATACTTGCTACATCTGAGCATCAATAGCAACAGCCTGTGAAGGAGCCTGACTGAACGGTTCAAGAAAATTAGCAGCGAAAGGACTGGCAAACACGTTGATCTTATCAACTATCAACATGGCGTTGGATGGCGGAAATTCCTGAGTGCAGGCGTTAAGAAAAGCAAAAAATGAAATCACGAACTCTTGAACAAATTACCGTATTTCTTCGAATAATAGCCGCCCTCGAATTGTAGTCGTCATCTTTTCAAGAGTTTGTAATAGCAACTGCTTCTAATAGTACGTAGCCGCGGCTACTGTTTGAAGCTATGAATCAAAGGAACTATAGATAATGTCATATACATGTACATCTATGTGGACACTTCGAGCTTTACATCGATAGTGTTGTTGGTTTTAATAAGCCTCCATCATAAATATGCCTCCATGCACCTACCTATAGGCTGATTATGATCCAAAGTCCATTAATATAATAATAATAATAATAATAAAGTGTATATTTTGAAAGTAATATAAATCATAATGTACAAAAGTATGAAGACGGTTGACAATTTATGAAAATTCTGAGAAGTTGCGAATTCACGTGGCTTTTCTTAGGTTCACGTTGATGAGAGAGGTCGTATATGGAAGGAGCATTTTCTTTCTGCGCAAAGTTCTGCAGTAATTGACGAGAGATTCACTCGCTGGAACAATACATGAGACTTCTTAGATTCAATCATTTGAAAGAATTTAATGCTGGCTTTCTCACGTTGATCTTGGATTTCGTTTATCTTGCAGTTGCATTTTCGCTTGCTATTGCTATCATAGTATAGATTGCAAATAAGAAGATGGGCTTGATTTTCTATTCTTGGAAGTTTCTGAGGTTAAATATTTCCCCAAACCAACAAATACCGGCGATGCGTACTCTAGAAGAGATCTGATGAGCGCTACATAGAGATCATGCAATTCTTTATCTGTCACAATTTTCCTGAGTCGTCGAAGAATGTGAAATTTTCGATTGGCCTTTCCACATATCGCATTCACATGAGATTTCAATTTTTTACCAATGATTACTCCTAAAACGTTGATTTCATCGACAAGAGGGACAGGAGTTGGTGATGAGAAGATGACTTGCTTTCTTGTAAAGAGCATTAGTTTAGATTTATTTTCATTGAGCATTAACTCGTTCTTTCCACACCATGCCAATACATTTGAAGCTTCATCACGAATATAGCGGTTTATTATGACTTCGTCATCACAAGAGATAGGAAGAGCATTGTTAAAGTCATTTAAAGTTTCGGGCACCAGTTGATTTGGATTGGAGATCACTAACAACGATACAGAAGAGGGAAGGGGAAAGAACGGAACACATTATCAGATGGATTAAAATGCAAATTCATCGAAACATCAGCCCATGCAGACCTTGCTCTTTTATTTTCAATCTTACTCGGTAAATTGACTTCTAAATGGAAAGGTAAGTACACTAAGGAGGTCCAAATTGACACCATTATCAATTCTTGTATCAGAAACATTGTCAATTGGATACTATCAAAATCTACTTATTACGCAGTCTTTATATGAGATTCGCCTCCATGCCAAGCTACACTCATGAGTCCGCATGGCCAAAATGTTAATTGTATCTGTCAATATTAGTATATCAAAAATACCGCATGTACAAAGAAGGAAAATTGCGGCTTTCATAAAAATTGTCATGGGTCGAATGTGGAACATTTTAGTAGCCGCCATCGAATGGTAACCGCAACCAAGAATGATGGATTTTAGTAGTAGCCGCGGCTACTATTCGAAGAAATGCGGTACCTCATGCAAGGAGCAACTATAACACCTGGCTGCAGATTAACACTGGACGAGCTAGCTACTTCACACAGACACACTCGATGCATTTTATGTTGACATTTTCACTAATTTGAGAAAACTGCTAACGGAAATTGACTATAGTGCTCCTCAACGCTGGTTGACCGCTTGGAGGATTAACAATACCCAACTGCTGATTATTCTGTATTGTTGCTGTCGAACTCGTCAGATTGAACCCCTTTGGAAATACTGGTATTATTCATTCTCCTGATACAAAAATATTCACACAAGTCTTCTAGTTATTGTAGCGGACAGAGCATTCCGCTTGAGTAAAATAATAGACGAAAAATCGAAATGGTATGTTAATTACATTCAATTCATGCTTTTAACTTTTTAACTTTTTAACTTTTGCATCAACATTTGCTTTTGGGATTGAACAATGCATCCTATTTGATAAGCATAATTCACAGAAAAATAAAAATCATCAAAATAATATCCTGGTCATCATTAATTTGACCTATGTGGAGTAACTTAGCATTAGCAGACATCAAATTTTGAAGAACTGCCCACATTTCCTTAACTAAAATAATTCCATTCTGTTGAATACAATTTCATACTTGAGGCAGCCAGACAACACAAATTACCTGTAGATTGGCAGCAAAGATGATGCGAGACAGCATAGAAGCCTTTCCATCTTCCATTGCATATTTGTTGTTGCTATAACATGATTGCTTTTTCGTCTGTTTTTTGATGGTGGCACTTACTTGGTCTTCATTTCAACTCCCTTTTTTAATTTATATTACCTTCATCGGGAATGAATCTGCAATGATTTCAGCAACTCATCTGCCATCATAACCTTTGAACACTTCCAACATGAGAAATTTCATTTTTCACTGATAGCGAAAAATGTTGTCTTAAAAGACACAAACCGTACAAGGACGAGAGTTGCGCAAAGAAACAGAATGCAGAGGCGGGTCTAGTAGGTATTTTACGTTATTGTGGACTAGGTTGCCGATCAACCAATTTGAACAAGGTAGTCAACCAAGCTGTTTGGATGTTGAAGATTGAATGAATGCCTTTCAGCCAATTACAAAGGGGAAAATGATAAATAATGAACCTGAGCTGAGTTAGACTTTCAACCTTTGCATTTGCTGTGTTGCAATCGGTGTATTTTTAGCGTGACTTCATCGCTATCATTGACACTATTAATCAACACGTTTATACTCCTGAACGTCGAGTATCTGTTGATGAAAGTTTGATGAAGTGGAAAGATCGGTCAGTGTTACGAAGATACGTCCCTACAAAAAAGGCTCGATATGGAATCTTGTCAATGTGTCTTTGCGAGAGTTCGAGTGGATACGCATGCAACTTTTGGTTTGTGCGACAGCGAACAAAAATCGCCAATTAGCACTCAATGTGACTGAATCACAGAGCTTGAATCAGAGCTGAATCACATTCGGCGAAAAGATTGCTGCGGTATTAATTTTGGTGAATGGGAAGCTCGTTGTATAGTAGATGAAGACGATGGCTCATAATCTTTTAATGACATGAAATTTTGTTAAGAGCAATTCTACTATTTAGCTACAAATTGCATGTAATGTATCTATATGTTAGCAACATGTTTCTTGTGCAATGTGTTATATAAATTCATGAGTCTCACAATTGGAACATATTCAAGTTGTTTCTTGAATAGGAAGTGTATATCTATTCTTCATCATTTATTTATGATACACAAAAATTATATTCAATATTTTCCATGAATAGTCAGTGATATCATACAAGTATCATAGAGCTTGTGTATAGTCGAAAATACATGCATACTTGTATATAAAATAGCTATATAAGCATAAAAATAATTGTTGATAACATGCGTACAATGACTTAATGATGAAATTATGTGATACCAAAAAAAGTAAAATTTGTAATATACAAGTATTAGCATGAATAAAATTACCGTTTATAGCAGATAGCATCATTATATGAATACAGCGCATGCATTAACAAGTTTTTAGAGCAAGACAATTGGACGAACACAGCTCGTCGTCGGTACTTGATGGAGTGCAAGTGGTAAACAACTCGGAAGTTGTCCTATTGTAATGTGGGACGAGCACAGCTCGTCGTCGGAACTTCAGAGAATGATCAAATTCGTTAATCCGACGTCAACGAAGATATCAGACGATTTCTATAAATATAAGATTGAGCGACCACAGAGTTGACGCACTGATCATCAATATCTACGGTACAAATTCCAAAGTTCAGACGAGTATGCAGTAGCAAGGTTGTTCTCTTCAATAACTTTCACTCATCTAAACGGATGTATCGACTTCTATAATTGGTCATAAAATAGCAGTGATATATTATTCTCTAACGATTTGTGAACTTCATAAAAGTGATAATGGCTGTTACTGCAAGACTGAGGCGTCATGTTGGACAAGAAATTGCCATGGATTCTCTTTGAGCAATGATGAGACCGAAAAATGTTTGATGCGGGTCAAGTCTCGAGCATTTGACTGGTAAAGAAAATGGTCATTCAAGTGGATTCAAAGCGCGTTCGCGACTACACGCAACTATCGCTGTACTTTCTTGAATATGTTGTATTCATCCAATTTAACCGGTAAACTTCATTATTTCCAACTGATTATACTCATGCAACTCCAGGCACTCAACAAGGATGTGGGTTACTTCCGAGTCAGATAAAACACGTCCAAGTACAAGCATCAGTCTGGGCAGATTTTTCCTTAGAAGTCATTTGGCAGTGATTGATTCTAAAGCACAAAAAATGGACAAAATGCAACTCAACCCACCCGTCCAAGACCAATTTCCTTGTTAGCCGAGGGTCGGGCTTCAGGTTTGGTCTGAGATGTTTGTGGTCAGCCCAGATTTTTCATGCTAAATGCTAAAGCAAAGCGCTGTGGAATCACTTGCAAAAAGGAAGAAAAGAAGTCGACCAGTCTGTGCTTGATTGGTGGGAGTTGGTCCGACTGCTGATTCCTGGTCGAATCCGAACGGACTGCAAAAGCCAAGCCAGCTCCGACAAGGCACTTCAATTCAAGGCGGCACCAATTCTCCTTCACAAACATCAAGAAATCCTGTACGACTTGTGGCTGGTGTGGGTGGGCTAGATACGTTCAGGTTGGATGTGCTAGATCTTGGTCTCCCTGATTCCTAGGGCTCGTCTTTAGCGGAATGTCATCGTTTATGAGCAATATTCGGCGGGAACTGGAGTTTATATACATGGGCGGCGGTGATCGGGCTTTACTTTAGGTCGGATTTAACAGCTGTGTACTAACAACGTGATATTAGAAATCGAAAGACATGAGCTATTATTTTATATTTTTAACTGAGTACAAAATAAATAATGTCACGTATTTAAACACACAGTATGCTTGCGCTTTGTGTTGTCGCATTAATACCTGGTGTCCTGGTGTGCGATTTCCAAATAGTAATGTAGATCAAGCGACTTCAAAAATTCATAAACAGTTGTCCAACTTTGCAGGACATTCTAGGATTTTTCAATATTCAATCAGCTGTAGAAAGGTAAATGCCACATGTAAATACTACGAGAATGAATGAATGAATCCGAAAGCCCTTCCGCGACTTTTCATTATCTGTCACAGGGAAGTCACATGTGAAGTGTGGACCGCCAACTGTCGCTTATTTTAATTCTACAACACAAAAGTGCAAAAATAAATAATGTCACGTATTTAAACACACAGTATGCTTGCGCTTTGTGTTGTCGCATTAATACCTGGTGTCCTGGTGTGCGATTTCCAAATAGTAATGTAGATCAAGCGACTTCAAAAATTCATAAACAGTTGTCCAACTTTGCAGGACATTCTAGGATTTTTCAATATTCAATCAGCTGTAGAAAGGTAAATGCCACATGTAAATACTACGAGAATGAATGAATGAATCCGAAAGCCCTTCCGCGACTTTTCATTATTTGTTACAGTGAAGTCACATGTGAAGTTCGGACCGCCAACTGTCGCTTATTTTAATTCTACAACACAAAAGGGCTTCATTTGCCAAGTAGGGTCTCGGTCCCCGTCACAGAATCGGTTAAGTTATCTCAACAATCCGCGCTAACACCTCGAAATGATTAGCTGTAATCAAAGTAGGTATATTGGGTATAGTAACAATTCAGCATGATTCGACACAGAAAAGATCACTCCCTTCTTGAGTAAACCACGATATATTGTAATAAGATAAATAGCTAAAACTTTGTACAGTGGCATACGTTTCGCGACCCAGTCGCTGCCTCAGTGCCAAATAAAACTAAAACGGAAGATGATGAATACTCTCGTCTAAGCAATCGATCCATACCTATTTAAGTCCACACACAGTGTTCTGTCACCTTCCGTTTTAGTTTTATTTGGCACTGAGGCAGCGACTGGGTCGCGAAACGTATGCCACCGTACAAAGTTTTAGCTATTTATCTTATTACAATATATCGTGGTTTACTCAAGAAGGGAGTGATCTTTTCTGTTTCGAATCATGCCTAACTACCTCCCGTACGCCACAATCAACTAAGCAATTCAGCATTTATTAAATTCCCAATGTGAATACACGCTAGGTGACATACATATGTGTATGATAATTACCTCATGTGTATCAAAATTTTCCACAGCAGGACTAAATTTTGAATCGGTGCTAATCGTGTATACATACTCCATATTCAGATGATTTATTACTAAATATCACTGTACACCCGCGTCCGATTAAGATCTGTCTAAATAACTATTTGAAGCACCTTGTTGCATCTAGCACGTATACCGTTGTTCACGTCATGTGCACCAATGAAGTATGTCTGCGTGTCATATACCAGTATCGTAGAAATATCGTAGATTGACGACAAATGCTGCAAACAGTACTACAGACGTTTACGTAGCGAAGAACTGTCCCTTCAAGAATCTGTCAACCACTGAATTCACCGAAGAACAAATGGAAATTCTCAACCTGGGCCCAAATTATGTTCCTCCTGTACCTCGTGGCAATTACAAGAGAGTAAAACAAGGAAAGGCTCAAGTTCAAGCGGCATTCAATCGAATAGAAAGGCGAGATCCCAACATGGCAGCTGCACCGGAAACAATGCAATTTTTTGCTGGAGTAAAAGTACATGAACTTGAGAAAGCCAAATCAAAGATTCATTCAAGAGAGGAGACGGGTATCAGCGCCAAGATCAAAGAAATCGACTCAATTGTCACTGAAGAAGACCTTGTGATAATAAACTCAGACAAAACGAATAGACTTATTGCTATGGATTGTGTGGAATACGACAATATGACCAAGAATTCATTGAATCCAACCGACAAGGAAGTCAGAGCAAGAGAACCGACAACGATGCAGAGATACATTAACCAACAGCTTACCATTGTAGCTAGCCATTATGAAGGCTACCTCAGAGATATTATATTGGGTTGCAAGTGCAGTGAACCTCTCCCAAGTTTAGCTTGCGCCTTACCTAAAGATCACAAAGAAGGTAACAATTGAAAGGTAGACCGATAATTTCTTCTTTGGATGCTGGAGTTCGCAAAATTCAAATCCTATTGGCGAAGATATTACAGCCCTTACTTGAGAAATTCGTGCCATCACATTTGAAATCAACAAGTGACTTTATAAATAGACTATCACGATTTGACCTCACATCTACAGGACTCGTCAAATTCGCATCATTGGACGTTACCAACCTCTATGGGAGTATTCCTATAACGTCAGACACGGACCTGGATAAATTACGTCATGTGTTCAAGGGTTTTTTGAAATTCACAAGGAAGACAGTATCCATCCTAGTCTGACAACGGAAGATTTACTTGAACTTCTACGTATTGCAACAACAGAGGATGTATATATATACGTGAGTCGAGGACATACAAGCAAACAACAGGTATTGCAATGGGAAATAATGCGGCATCTGCATTAGCTTCTATATTTATGAACACTATCGAAGGAAGAATTTCAGAAAATCCGGACGTATGGTTCTGGTGTCGGTATGTTGATGACATCTTCGTCATTTACTCACCTGATTTGGATCAGGGATATCTAGACTACGGGATGCGAAGGCTCAATACTGAGTGATCTGAAATCTTATGAGGTGCGGCCTGACATGCAATTGACATTTTCTAATGTATTTGATATCTAGCGTCACACACCGAGCGTGCGAATTATGTGCAACGCCGTCAACTGTCACAGATCTGTGATCAGTTTCAATGTTATGCACGCTTTAACTCAATGGGGAAGCTTCTTAAACAATAAATTTGTAAAATGCGTCATCTCTCGAGTTGACTGGAACGCGTTGTCAGCATCACTGTGATTTACCTCGGAAATGCTGTACACTGCACTGTTGTGTAGACTTTTTCCTGCGCAGCTATCGATTACTACACGAGTTTATTATGTTAGACCAAAACAACATCGCCTCAGATTGAACATATGGGTTGGAAATGCTGTGTGCCTCTGTGTCGCTCGGGCTATAAGACCAATATACATGTACAAGAAAAGGTTTCTTTCTATGCTTTTCCGACGGATAATGATCAAAAAATTAAGTGGTTACGTTCAATCAAACGTGCTGACCTGGATAAATTTGGCATTAAGCATGATTATGTACCAACGGAATCATCTCGTGTCTGCTCTCGTCGCTTCTGTTGGAAGGATTTTATTCGCGAAACTGTGATACAAACGTCACAAGGTTATCGAAGCGTCCTCGATCTGAATTGAAAATTCTTCAGTTAAAGTCACTCGCGATTCCTTCTATTTTTGAAGACTATCCCACTTCATCACAACCAACGACATCTACAGAAAGTGCACAACGGCATGATCCTCCAACAGCATCTTCACGATTTCAAAGACAAGCTGACCACCTGAAAGATGTCGAAGAGAATGTTTTCTTGTCTGACCGACTGGATGGGTTTGACAGTCTATGTCAACGACTTCCTAGTATATCCCTGCCATCAGATTTTTCATTTTATCAAAAATCCGATTGTGTACTATTCCTCTATATTCCAGCTGAATCTTTCGACCGCTGAAGTACTCCAGGGAGTCAATGTTTTGTGTGGATTTTTGGAGACATGACTTTCGATTGCTTCAATGGTGGCTGCAGATTGAATTCCAACTTGTTTTCCCATCTTCTCGAAGTCAAAGATATAATTTCTTCAGAAACAGAGATAGCCAACGTATTCGCCACAATAAAATCGTTCTCATCATCGAATAATGATAGTGACGTGAATATTCTTATTGAAATTGCGCGAAATTCATTACAACAGTGTCTGGTACAACTCCAGGACGAAAATCCTGAT
The DNA here is from genome assembly GCA_907163375.1 of Prostheceraeus crozeri. NCBI lineage: Eukaryota > Metazoa > Platyhelminthes > Polycladida > Euryleptidae > Prostheceraeus > Prostheceraeus crozeri. The sequence continues at coordinate 1,166,918 of CAJQUW010009239.1, forward strand.
TTTATTGGATTAATTCCTTTCATTGCAGAACAGCTTTCATTGTGCCAAAAGTCAGTACATGCACGGCGTTATACTCACCAAGCCTTATTTTGATTTCTTTTTTGTGGAGTATGACTAGTTCTTTGTTGTACAAAAGGCTGCGTGAATTATTTTGTTTTCCAACTCAAAAGTGGCTTCAAAACATGTTTTCTGGTACTACGGTATCTCCATTCCTACTTGATCGAGAATACATCAAATCACGTGTAGCTGCACTTCAAGATGTTGAAAAGGTTGTTCTACTGATGATCGACGAGGTCTACTATGTAGCGAGTCGAGTAGAATTATCAAAAGGTACTGTTCAAACTACTGTTCTATCGGATCACGATACTTAAAATGACTTTGAGCACACCTGGCTTGCAGTACATCTGCGTTTGCATGACGACTCAATTGATGAGGTATCCATTGCACGTCGAAATGTGATTTTCTATGTTGCAGGATACATTGGCAGATCGATCAGTCGACTGCATCACTGTGAAGCTTGTAAGTTGCTTCTTACAAGTTGGGATATTTTCACAAAATTTCTTTCTTGTGGTGATCAGAAGAATGCGTTTATTCATTCAGTTGCAAACGTCGTGCAACGTCATGACATGTTCAATCATTTGTATGATATTTCATGTCCACGAGGACATAAGATTTTTGATGTGATAAACTGCAAACTGTTCAACTGTTTCATGAAAAACCTGATCAAGAAATTGCATCCTGCAAGAGGTGAATTAATTCATCTCAAACACGGAAGTTAAAGAAATTATCTTCCAATAAAAAGTAATTATGAATGTCTGAAAGATATTTTTCCTAATTTCAGGGATATCTGCTTCATTTATTGGTAAAAACATTAAAAGAATATCGTAGCCGAGCTCAGGCTGAATATCTTAGGCTGTGTTTTTAAGACTTATTTGATAAAAATAAAATCCGAAATATGTAGATAAACGCTTTAAAGCCCGTGTAATGTATAGTACGCTATTTAATGAAATGCAAATTTTTCGGTTACAGAAGTCTACTTATTAAAGTTAGGCCGCAGGATGTAAGTAGTACTCTTAGCCTTCATATCCCGTACTTTAGATATCCCTGATTTGGATATACTGAGAGTGGCAAATCAAGTGCATCCAAACATAGCTTTCACTTTGGAGGAATCAATAAATGAAGCCTTGCCATTCCTCGATACCTGTGTGAAGTGGTGTGAGGAGCTGAACCAGTTTCAATTCTCCTTATATGTGAAACCATTTCACAGCAACTGTTGCTTACCTTTCTCCTCTTTTGTACCGGATAGCCGAAAACGAGGACTTCTTATTGGTGAAAAATGGAGAACAACACGAAATGCATCTTCTTCTCAATTGGCAAGTTCTAAAGAGTCACTTCGTCATCGATTTACAGAGAATGGTTATCCTAAGAAATGGATTCGCAGATATTATGGCCAAACTATTGAGAGACGAGCCCGAATGAAGAAGAGCCCCTAACTTATTTGAAGATCCCATTCATTGACGAGCAAACCAGGAGAAGAATTGGAAAATTAACCAAACAGTGTAAGATGGAAAACAAAATAAGGGTTATATATGAAACTGAACGTCCATTAAGTCACCGATAGCGTAAGCAGAGGGAGAAGCCGATATGCAAACTAGATTGCTGGACCTGCAAGATTGGACAGAAAGAGAAGCGATGCTATATGAAGAACGTGATCTATGAAATAAGATGCAAACTATGCGGATTGAAGTACATTGTGTTAGGAATTAGCACACATATACACAGCAGCAGTTACATGGGTATCTGGTCAACTCGGTACCAAAAAATAAAATTCAAAAATAATAAGTTTTATGCATATATTCATATTTCTAACTGTACGTTATTGGTGTAACAACACTATTAAAGAATTTTTATGGATAGGAGGTCAAGGAAATGCATTTTCAGGTAAATTTATACTTATCTCAATTATTGACGAATTACTCATGATGAAAATCATTTCGCTAATTTCCTGAGGGGAGTGATGTCTAATATAGGTGACCTGTTATGCATAATGTCTAGTGATCGGTAAATTTGTGGTTTTACACTCCTTCATTCCAGTCTACAGCTATTTTTTCATAATTTATTAAATAACGTCTGACAGAAGTCTAATGCAAATTTATGAAGTATATTTGTACAAAACGGTTAACACCATAATAAAGTTCAATGTATGTGGACACTGAAACAGTGTTCGTTTTATGGAATTCATTCAGGCATTGCGATGATATATTTGATTTTATTATAAGTTAACAAAAATTTTTCTGTTCGTCAACTGAACTCAGAGTTGCGAAATTTTGAATCCGAAATTAGCCTTGAGATGAATTTGTTGCTCGATATAAACAAAAGATGGCTCTTTATAGAAATTCTGTATTGATTGAGTACTCATGGAGTGTTATTTCAGAAAAATCAGATATTTGCAAATGAATGAATATAAACGAGACGTAAATTTAATTCAACTTGTATGAAAGGAGTATGTAAAGACAATCATTAATTACAAAAGAATGATGTAAAATGAAATAAATCCTATCAAATGGACATCTCAAAAATAAGATTTCTTACAACTTCAACTCAGCATAGCATTCATTAATGTAAATTGTGATATCCACCAACAATATGAAATACCTAATTACAATGTTTTGCAATTATTTAAAAATAAGGCAATTTGAACTGTAGACTGGGATACAGACGCTTGACAGGATTATTATAGAGGATGTGAAAAAACGATTAACTTAACTGATGACGTTTTCAAGATGCAATTAGAACAGAACTATGTAGCCATAGATGTCTATGTATGTAGCTATCCAACATTCAACAAGGTACATGCAACCTTCAAATGAAGATCATGAATATATAAACTTGTGAAAGCATATATAGATATATTTAATTCTAGTTTTGTCTATTGCATTTTAGCTACTTCATTGTTAAAAGCTTTTAACGAATGACTTTCGTAGTCGAAGTAGGTCTGATTTATCAAAAGTTACTTCAAATGGAACTGCTATACTATGATGCAATTCAATGTTTCGAACAGTAATTGAGACATTAAAATGATAATTTAGCTGGATTTCAATAATTATCCTATTCAGATTGTCCCATGTCACAATAAAACAAATGTCATCACAAATATCAGAATGTTATCTCAAGTAGGAACATGACAAAATGAGATGTTTTGTTTTAATTTATAGATTAAAAATCCATGAATCTCTTTATTGTGATTGATTTTTCGATTAATTATTTCAGATCTTCGTTTACAGCAATTCGACAACTGCAAGTTACACTTCATGCGATCACATGCTTGAAATTGGATAATTCATTGAAATGAACACTGTTTCATATACAGAATTAACTTGCCTTTCCAATGAACGCCCATTCGTCTTCTAACTATTAATATTGAAAATGCATTTTTTCGTTTTATGTATGTAGTGAAATGCATACTTCTTGGCAGGAAAAATGCATTTCTACGTTCAACTAA
>CAJQUW010009240.1:0-5000 GCA_907163375.1 Prostheceraeus crozeri
TTCCAGTCGAAACAGTTCAATTCAATTCCAATTCCATAATAAGATTCAATTCCGATATTGCATGTCGCGTATAGTGTCTTAGTTAATGTATCTAACGTTTGTTCGTTTCAATCTAACGCATGTGCCCTTATCCTATCCTCTTTGTTCTTGTGTGCCGTTCCCTGCGTCGTTCCTATGAGCGTTCTCATGTTCATAGTTCATATTTCTTGTGTACCCGGTATGTAATATATGTAACCGGTCAGCCTACGCCATTTTCGTTTCGTAAACGAGATATTCAATATCTCGTGAAAAAATAAAAGAAAGTTAACGGTCAGCAAAGAATCAAACGCTGAGAGAGAGAGAGAGAGATGAGATGCGAATAAATCTATTAATAAACTGACAGAAGAAAGAAATTCAGTGTGCGAATAACGTGATTGTTGATGAAAGAAAAAACGACGATAAAAATGATATCATGAAATCTGATTAATGGTCCATTTTAAAAAGGAGATTAAAAATTCCTTGATAAGAACGAAATGTGGTCGGGTCGAAAGCAACGAGCAGAGATTAAAGGAAACTCTTTCAATTTTCAAAGGAAAGTGGTTTTATCGTCAAGTCTCAAAAATTTGTATAAATTAGAAACGATGAGAAATTGACACAACAACAACACATACGACATCTTCAGTAGCTGCTAGAAGAACTCCGGGCTCTCGCGGTGTCACATAACTACAGAAGTAACAACAACCACTGCCTGCCAGCGAGCAACAACGCAACAGCGTATACGGCAACACATCAGCTAGCGCGATTGAAGATTGACGGTATAAGTGACACTGATATTTATGATATTATTTTGGTATAAGTGAGTCCGATCGAATTGAAGTGAATTCAACATTAAGAAGTGAACTGTAAGTGTAAAGTTTTTCTTTTATCGTTGCGTATCGTATCTATATAACTATAGTCTTAAAAATTAATATTGTTAATTGTTGTGATTGGAAGTTGAATAATAGTTCATGTAATTGAATAATTAATTATTAGAATAATTTGCTGACACTGTCTATATCATGATTTGAACTGACAGGGTTGCTGCCCTTTAATGCAGCGTTAATTATCCTCTTTCCAAACCAACTGTTTTTCGTGTGTACAACAATTAAGTTAATCTCCATTTTTTTTGCTTGTCCTATCTAAAACTAAATTCAACAATTGTTTTATTTTGATTAATTATCTTACTTGATAAATAACTAAATAACAGATTGAACAAAGATGATTGTCTTTTCATGGCCTGCTTAATCGCTGAAATAACATTGTCCGGGGCTGTAGGCCCATCGAAGTCATAAAAACACCCTTTATTCAACAATAGAATAAAGCTACCTCTGTCGATCTATCCCTCTCTAATCTCTGCAGTTAACACAACGGCGAGTACTGTGATTTCAATTTTTGTACAAATAGATTTATCACAGGTCTATCGAAAAAGTGGAATTGAGGTTTATCAAGGTCAATTCCAATTCCAATTCCAGTAGATTTTTAATATCGTCCAATTCCAATTCCAATTCCGACTTTTCCAACTCTGGTCATGACAGCCTTGGAGAGGCAATGTTTGTGAAATTAGCAATTCGATGGGATCCTATTACTTTCATGCTCAACCTCAAGAGTATTTTCTTGAGCGGGATCATATCACAGGCAACCTGCCACTGGCACAGTAAAATCACATAATCAAAGACAATGATTACATTTAACTTTGAAAGATGTAAATGGGTCCACATCATTGTTCAGATTCAAGAAATGAAACATGAATTTAGTGATCGAATCATCAAATCATGCCGGTGAAAATTGAATTAAAAACTGGAAATTTCAGCCAAGAAAGCAAGAATAGTATCGTAATTTTTTCAAGAAGACCTCCATTATAATACGGATCATTAAATTCCCTTGATAATCAGCTTAATTTCCGCTTAGTTAGGATGTTTATTAGCAAATATTCATTCCTTTTGATATCCAACTTGTTTTATACTAGACTTACAACGGGAAGTCATCTCGGTAGTATAGATAAATTGGCGAATTTTGACTTTTTTCAAAAGTGCTCAAATAATTTTTTGGACCACGGGAACGTAATCTCCGCAAAAAAACTGAATCTTTTCATATAAAAATTTTTACTGTATACATATACTTTTTTTGAGTCGACACTCTACCTACATATCCCTACTCTATGGCTCAAACTAGCCTAAAATGTCAAGAATAGCTGAAAAAAGCTGAAGGACTCCACAATAGGCTCTTTCTGTGTTCATTTATCATGGCGATTTATCATAGAGATTGCAGGGTGCCAGTTCGCCTGGACATAGAATAGAAAGGTGCCACACTTTCTACGGATTTGAACAATTTAAGCACTAGTAGTAAGCAAAACTCCACTTCTGGACCGCGCAAGATGGCCGCCATCGCTGCGTCCCCCCCCCTCTGGCACGGCAGAGTGTCGTGGTCGGCCGCCGTGGTGCTTCGTGTCTGAGTCCCCCCCCCTCTGGAACGACAGAGGTTGTGGTCTGTCGTGGTGTGCCGGCCAGGTGGGTCCACGTTCACAACATGTTCGCTGACGTCCCCCCCCCTCTGCAACGACAGAGTGTGAGACTCGGGTGAGTTGGTCCGACCGCCTGGTTGACGTGGGCGACCGTCTAGGTTGACGTGGGCGACCGCCAGGATTAGTCTTGAGGCTATAGTGTGTGATGTTTTTGGTGCAATCTGCTGAATGTTGGGTTGTAAAATGGGTTGTTTCGAGTGGAAGGAGTGGTCGGATGAGAAAACCGGAGGTCCGAATTCGGATTCAGCTGTGGAAATTTCGTGCCTACGGTTAGGGTGAGTTATTCATGGCAATCGAGTGGAGAAACAATTTTCAAACATTTTTCGAAAGAAAAAAAACGACAGAGTTATTTTTAGATTTTGGGACGTGTTGGTGTGGTGCGCCCCTCAAACGGAAGCAATCGGATGAGGGGAATAACTGAGGCCAGTATTTCGGAAAATCTACGTGAAAGTTTGGGTTAGATTTTATGTTAGGAAGGATGTTGTTTCAAGCGAAAATTCGGAGAGAGAAAAAAATTTTCGGCTGACCGTCACAATCCCCCCTGGGGTACAGCTTGCTTTTCCAGTGGCACCCGGATCTTTGTCGTGCGTTGATTAGCTCGTTTGTAAAGTAAAGAGTGAGACAAAATTCAGGTGAAAGGAATTCGGAGCTATTGTTCCTATCTGATCTTCGTTCAAAAGTTTTAGATGCGGTTACAAGATTTTTAGGTTCGGAGAGCCTCCGTCCTCAACCCTGAAATGAAAAATCCTAATGTAGTCAGAGTGAATTTGACTTGTCATGGGTATAAAAATTATTGAGAAATTGTTCTCAAAGTGTGGAAGGAATTTCGAACTGGGGAACCGTCCACCCCAACAATAAAACATTTTTCATCAAATTTCACTGACCCCCCCTCCCCGACAGCAATCTTCTAACTTTGGTTCTAGTGGACGGATTTTGTCTTACAGCTACTCGTTTGAAAGAGGAGAAAAAACTGCTCGACAACATTTTTTGTTGCGAGTCAATCGGACCAGCCGTTCACAAGTTAGAGCGGTTACAAGATTTTAGGTCGGAGCTCGCTCACCTGAAAAAATCCTAAGTGTCAGAGTGACTTTGTATGGGTCAAATTTTGAAAATTTTCCAAAGTGTGGAATTTCGACCTGGGACCGTCACCAAAACATTTTTCATCAAATTTCACTAGAACCCCCCTCCCGACCTGGACAGCTAGCTTCTATTCTTGGCTTCTAGTGGACGGATTTTGTCGTGCGATAGCTCGTTTGAAAGCTAAGAGTGAGACAAATTCAGTGAAAGAATCGGCTTGTTCCTATCTGTCTTCGTTCAAAAGTTAGAGCGGTTACAAGATTTTAGGTCGGAGCTCGATTACCTGAAAAAATCCTAAGTGTCAGAGTGACTTTGTATGGGTAAAATTTTGAAAATTTTCCAAAGTGTGGAATTTCGACCTGGGACCGTCACCAAAACATTTTTCATCAAAATTGCTGCTGAACGAGGGGGGGGGGAGGTCAGTGGAAATTGATTGAATAATTGTTTTGGTTAATGGTCTACCAGGTTGAAATTCGGAAGGTTTAAAGTTTTCAAAAGTTTCACCACACTGTAGCTCTCACACTTAGGTAATTTTTTCATAGTGGCATGTTACATGGACATGTGCTGGACGGACCAATGCTTCCGTGGTATATTGAGAATGGTTCAGGTGTCATATTGTAAAGAATGATGAGACAAATCGTTTTCAACAAACCGCATGTCGCTACGATGAATACTTTCGGAGATAGAGCCATTTTAAGTTTTCTTCCGAGCATATATAAACCCCCGACAACGTAAGTCTGATCACTTCATCGAAAGACGAGGTAAGCGACGTCGCACTCCTGAGCTCCCGATATCGGAGTTGCAAAGGACTCTATCTTTTGAAAGTAGGCATGCTATCTTGCTACTTCAAGTTGTATGATTAGAGTTTGATGTGTTTTACTACTGATAAAATTTTTTAAAAGGTAGTATGAGTAGTAAAATGCGGAATTTTTTAAAAATTCTTAATTTTCAGTTTTTTCAAAGTTTTAACATATAGACTAAGGTTTTCAAGTATCCTGAGTTCAAATCTGCTATCAGATTTGAAATTTAACTAAGTCTAAGGCAGCTTTGAGGGGTTAGATCCCAGCTACTGATCACTACCTTTGACTCGGCGTTCCTGTTACCACTTCGGGGCAGTGACAATGATGTCTTCAGCTGTAAAGAGCGGGTATCGGGGAAGATCTCTCACTTCCCTAGTGATCGGTACAAGGCCTTCGGGCTGTCGACGGGATCGAGTGCCACTCACTACACTCTTTAGGAATATGACTGTACTACATGATTCCAAACTTATACAAATTTCATTATCTTACAGCTAACGATAAATCTAACATGGCTAATGACAGGAACCGCAAATACCATATTAAAATGTGCTCATGTGGGCGAGTTAATCGCAGTGCGGACGCCA
>CAJQUW010009240.1:22500-147735 GCA_907163375.1 Prostheceraeus crozeri
TAATGATAAGAATATAGAGAATCCGGATATATCAATTTTCATAACATCTCTTGACATTCAATAATTTACAACAATGACAAATATTTGAATAATATCATAGTATTTACTGCGACATTTATGAAAGATAAATACTTTTTTTAGTTTAAGCCTTCGTGAATTACAAAAAGATCCCTTTTTATCAGATCAGACTGAGTATACAATATATTTTCATGTAAAGGTAATATACGAACATTACTAGTTACCACTAATTAGTTGCTACAATATCCACGATTTCGCCGGTTGGCGAAAAATCAGCTCGCATTAGTAAACAAATATCTACCAACTAATTATAGCAACTTTTTCGCCACCTGTCGTTTTTTTAATTTTACACATGTTTTTGGATAAATGATGACCATTTTCACATGCGGAGATAGTTTTTACACGAAAATGAACCTTTAAAAAAATTATCCACAAAATCGCTACCTCGCCAGATAATCTGTTGATATTAGCAAGATGCGTTCCCACAGGGTGGTAACTCAAGGGGAAATCCTATCACTAGCATCAGGTGCCCCTCAAAGCTTTGAGCGGTTTCCTTTATCAGCAGTATATTACACGTATGTTGGGTCTTTAGTATAGTAGCATGGAGGATCCCTTCTTAAGTATAACGTTATGTGTATAACGTATATATGTTAGTCATTGCTATTTATTCCACAGAAGGCCTACTTTGCTTCTAAATGACCGATTGACTTATATACAATATACACATCAAAGCAAGTTTCACGGATTTTATATCAATCAATGCATGAGGCATGGCTTCCCTGAAAAGTTAATATCATTGTGATGACTGCAAATTAATCAATTGAGACTATTTCCCACAAAAGGAAAGTTTTCCATTAAGATTAAGATAAGATAATACATAGGCTAATTCAAGCATGATGCATTTGCATAGCATTTGAAGATATGCTGGAAAATTTAGAAGGAACATGGCCTGATATAGCATGTGACATACATGTATTTACGCAGACCTAAATTTTCCTTTCAATGTCTGCAGCATTGTAGAATATATTCCACAGTTCTACAGTACTATGGTCGAAAACCTGAGGCATAAAATGTGCCTATCTGATTTGGTGCCCATGCCCCTTTCATCGTCTTCCGACGTCCCGGTACCGGTACCTATATTAGGTAGGCCAGTATTGCATGAAAATGTGTCACGTATACTATACTTTAAACTCTGCATGCGTATAATTTTGTCTCCAACTGTGAAGTTTATGAAAAATTAAGGTTGCGACCTCAATTTTGAAAAGTTTCCGAATTTTTCGAAGTTGCGATTGCGACTGCGGCGCAATTTTTTTAGTTTCGTGCCCAAAACTGGGCAAATTTCCTTTGATTCAATTAGCCATCTGCCGCAGTCCAGGGATTTGTTTGCATTCATTATATTTCAGAATTCCTATGTAAGACTGTCTGATAACTCAGTAAACATTGAAAGTGATTTCCAATAGTCCCATCCAGTTTGACTTTTAGGACCAGATAAAAAATTACAGATAAATTTTCAGAATGCTTGGATCACAAGACTTGTAAATGGGTAGCATCGAACCAAGTTTAAGAACCACTGTTCTAATAACTAGATGTCATCGTTGATTATGAATATATGATATGTTATTCAATATTGCGAAATTTCCAGTAAGTTGGTAAATAAAAGCTTACATTCATTCATTAGATTGCTCAAATGGAAGTGTGAAGTGGCATTGCATTGTGCAGCAATAATTTTCATCAATGTTCCGGCGAATCGTAGGCATTCAATCCATAGCTTTCATCTGAATTGACATATACGCAAGTCACCATTTATCTCCATTCGTCCAGTTGAAAGGTAAGGGTCGGCCGTAATGATAACCAACAGACCTTTGCATAATCATTTCAATGCCGCAGGATCCGAAATTTGATCACAGCTAAGATTCATAGCTCAAATAAAATTAATTCTATAGGGAAAATTTATTCTACGGAATATTTCATTAATTTGTATGGTTGACACTGCTGATATCTACTAAGCTTTCACCTTTCATTGTAGAGCTATTTCATAGCTTTCTTCGAATAGTCTATAACGAGCCGATTCCGCTGACGACATTTTTAGAGTACAGGTTAGAAAAAATGCCATTTATAGATAGAAAGTAGCATTATTTTCAGTAATTTTGAAGGATGTGAAAGTTGATAGACCTGTATCGTCAGCAGTAGCTCAAGCTAGCTTAAATGCTTTTGAGGATGCAAAACCTGATGCAAAACAAACTTTGAGAACTTATTGATAACCGAAGAACCATGCAAGTTTGACTTACTTATCGATACTTGATGTTTGTCGTGTTGTCAATTACTGCTATAGGCTAAGTTCCACTGTCTTCCTGCTACCTTACAAGATTGTAATACCAATCTCTTGTTAGACTTCATAACCTATAGGCCTGCTAGTGATGTATGAATTATTACCATATTTCTTTATTTATTTATTATACGAACAGATTCAAGTGACATTTATGTCCGAAGACTTCAAGGGCACTTTCTACAGTGAAACAGTCATCAAAAGTCAAAGATTAAGGGTCAACAGGACAAGGGAAGCAGAAGAAGGAGCAAAGCTGAAGATAAGTAGGCAATGCGCAGGAGTTCAACCTTCAGGTGTCTCTTGAAGGATGAAATGGATGAAGTTGTCTTAAGGCTTGTCGGCAGGTTATTCCAGATACGAGCAGCCGCAATCGGAAAGGCACGAGCTCCGACGGTCCTCAGGCGGGAGGAGGGGATCAACAGGTCATCATTGGAAGCGGATCGGAGATTACAGCGTGTGGGATTGCAGGACACAGATTGAAGCATGGAGCACATGTAGGAAGGAGCTGAACCGCGAATGCAAAGTTTTTTTGTAATGCGAATGCAAAATTTCTGGTAATCCGGCAGTAATTGCTATTTACATCTCTTGTGATAAAACCTTGCCAGTGATTATTGGTTTGGGCAATTATTACCGGGAATCATTAGGTACCGGTGCCATTCACAAATTAAAGCCTGCACATTTTACAAAATATTTGCATTCATATAAAATAGCAAATTTGATTATCTGCGGGTAAATGCGACAATTAATGGTTTTTGCGTGTTATTTGTTTGTATTTTTTTGATGGCTAACGAATGTGACTTCCAGTATTTAACGGTTTCAAAACCAAAGCGATGTGAGAAGATGGACGCACGACGATCCCGCCGTGTTTCATGACTATGTAGCAGGCGTGGTTAACAAGTCTATGATTTTGAAGGTCAATTCTTTCTAGATCAATATGAGCTGCATTCATACAGCATTTTGTTCTGTTTCTAGATTTAATGATTTTGAATTTCTGAAGCCAGTGTGAAAAACCCTTTTCAGTTCATTCGTTGTGCTTCTTTTCGAATTTCATCATGAACTACGTGTTACAGTAATGAAGAAACTGCTCACATTTGTTCGTATGTTGCTGCAACTGAAAATTGTGAAGAAGCACGACATCTGTTATCTCAAAAGTTTGATAAGGTTACTCCACCTCCACGCAAGATTCTTGACTGGAGAACAAGATTTCGTTTGACAGTGAAGATCCTACCAAATTCCCATGCAGACAATCAAAGATCACAAGATCAGAAATGAGCAAGTCAGCGAAATAATTGATGCATTTGGAGATGATCCACGAACTTTCCAGAAAAGTTGCATTCCAATGTGATGATTCCAGATGGCCAACCAACATCGCCATTAGCAACGAAGCAATGTTAAATTTGAACTTCAGGATGAAGATGAATAACTATTTTTAGTTCTGAAACAAGACCAACATTATCAAATTCCCTCTGTTTGCGTGTGGAGAATGATAACTTATCGTCATGGCCTTAATTTCCATGCTTTTAATGGTGATGTCAATGGAGAAAAATGCTCACAGCTTCTGCAAACAATGATATTTCTGTTCCTTAAAAGAAGGCACAGCACTATCTTTTAGCATGATAGTGCTCCAGTGTTTTAATATGATGATGAAGATAGCGTATGAAAGGGTTTAATACAATCCAAAAATTGGGAAGGATTATGTCCTTCGTCTATGTATCTTTATTAATAAGGACCATTTCCGAGACAGAGTCATTGGAAAATAATTTTCACCTGTCTTTAAGTTTGTCCACTTCCTAAAAAATGCCAATTTGAGAGTCAATAATATTAGCTGCCTGATGAAAATAGCTTCCCAGTCACTATTTCCTCTAGTCAATCAAAACTTCACAGTTATATTTACACTATGGAATTTTAAAACACGCCAAAAACATGGTTTGTCTTTATTGCTTGTCCTATTTTACAGATTTTTCTTAGTAATAGCATGTGACGCAAGTTGCAGTGCAATGTAAGATGCAACATGTAAAAATGCAGCTCGTTATCAGCTACAAAAGCTGGCTAAGATGAAAATTTATTAATTTGATAACATAATACCAGTGTCTTTTGCTGGTGTACTGGAGTTAACAGTCATTACTTGTGTACCTGTTCATTCTTGCAATAATCTTCAATATCAAATATAGTACATATTAATTGTAAGGCACAATTACCTCATACTGCATTTATGCAATAGAAATACAGTACAGCATGCGTGATATGAGACTTCTCAATATTCATTTATTTGTTGAAGTTCGGACTGTGCTCCATCAGACAATTATCAACTCTGTGTAATTTGATATGAGTAAGCCTCTGTTCTTATTGCAAGCTGCTTTGTATCACTTGCTTTATATCAAAGGTGCTTCAAATACAACAATTGTCGAAGATACTATCTTCTGCAAGTAAAGTGCGTTGATAATATTTAGGATGAACCATAGAATTCATTCAATGCGTTTTATAATTTGAACTGCATGAAATACATAGCAGCAGTACAACTCATCCCTTTAGCGTCTTGCCTTCTCCGTAATGCGACGGTTATGAAAAATATCGTTAGAAAACTGCACAGCAAAGTATTTGAAACGAGGTCCGAGACGGCAGGTGATAATGGCAATAGCATGATATTCGTGAGTTTGCTAGTATACTCTTTGCTTACTATGTTGCATGTTTATATCATACTTCTTATGTTTGCTGGCGACTCAAATTCTTCAAAAGTATTATTAAAAGTAGGATTATTAATTTACTTTATCTGCCATCGCTTTGAATAGAACATCAAGATGCTAATCAGCATGTCAATAACATGCTCATCAAATGCTGGGCAATTAACTTTAATTATAATTTAAAACAAAGTATTTAAAACCATGTTTTAAATACTTATAGAAAAAAGCATGCTTAAAATCAGGGTATAAAAAGTGTGTTGAGTCAGAGAACCTGGTTCAAAATACATGCTTAAAAACACAGTTTTAGGACTAAATTTACAACACAAAAGAAAATTCATTTTCGAAAACGTGGTCTTAAGTCTTTGAAAATCGCAATGCTTTAAAAACAATGTACGAAGCTGTGATAAAGAACCTGGTTTCTAAGCAGTTTTAAAGCATTGTCTTAGACAATACATGGATAGATATGCGACTATACTGTATATACAGTACATTGACGACATACACGTTTTTCGATAATGCGACAAAGCATCTTCTCAATTGATGTTTGAAACCTTGCATCATTTAGTAAAATGCAACCACCGATAACCGTGCCTTGCAATAATGTACGTGTATATGCCCACAGAAAATGCACAATTACCGACAATCAAATCCTTCAAACAATCAGTTCTCATTGTTATTTTCTATGGTTTACCCAATGCGCTTTAGTAGCTCTACCTGTCATTAATTACAAAAATGGAGTCCTTTTTACAACATAAAATATTCAAAACATTCGATGGGCTATCCAGCGACTCCACATGGGCGCAACGTTGCAATTATTTTAAACGTGTATAGTTTTTTAATGAGCGGTAGTAATCTTCTGAAAAACCATTCAGGCACAGTCAATGCGCATAAGAAAAGATTCACTGAGAAATCACGAAAAACAATTTAAAACGAGGAAAATAGAATGGGAATGAACCATTAAGGTGACCCTAATAGTTATGGGGTAAGTAACTACGATTGATTGCCACCAAATAAAATTGACTTGCATTTATCCGGCAACCATTGATTAATAAAGCACAAGGGATATAGCCTACCGAAGAAAGCAATACCGCAATGATGATATTGTTTATCGTCAGGTTAAAGCGCATGCTACGAGTATTGGAAAGAAGGCAGACCAAACATTACATGTATACTTACATTGAGGCAGATAGTTAACGAAAAGCAGAATCAACTATAATGTGTCACTACTTTGTTATACAAGTTTAGATCAATACAAACGTGGGAGTAAACAGCGAATAAAAGATTATAACTAGTAAATTGCATGTAAACTCTTTAAGCAGTCGAATTACTTGATAGGCCATCTGCTAGACCTATTTATGCTCTCAGTATTTACTTAAGTACACGTATTACAGGTTTTAGAAGTCGTTGAGTCTAATAGCTTTAAGTACAAAATCAGTGGAAAATGCTCAAGATACGTGCAACTTGAAACTGACCTAAAAATACATGCTTCGTAGATCAAGCTTCAAATAAATATGATGGACCAGTTTCTGGACTGATCAAGCCGTTCGGCCCCTATTTGCGGTCGGAAACGGTTCTATCTCCGGCCCATAATAGTAGCCTACTGGTTGGCTCATATACGCTTGTGGATGTGCTTAGGCAGATTGTTGAACAATGTTTGTGCATCTTCATATTTTACATAACGTAATTCAAAATTCGGAAAATTTCACAGCTGAGGAAAACTTCTACGGCATCATCTGCATGGGTGTCCGATGTTTTGTCCGCTGTCTTCAATCATTAGTCAGTTGAGGTTGTGAAAATTTTTGAAGCTAAAAGCCAGAAATTTAGCTTTTCGTTGATCATGTAAAATATTTGTAACTTCATGTTTTAGCTTCAATTACTCAAACATCCATGATCTGTTGCATAGCAAGAAGACCAAAGTCACTTTAAATTAACATTTATGCAATTTAGGCTTCGATATCAAAAATAATTTGATATCATCTAAACCAGCTCCTAATGGAAAGCGCTTGTTATGTAACCGAATAACATATTAATTGCCTACGGTTCTACGTGCGCAAACAATCAGTTTAAAGATGATATATGAATGATAATTATTTATAGTACCATCGCATTTTTTTATTTGGCGATAGACATATTACATAATATGTATGTATTTACGAACTTTTTGTCTTGCAAGAACACTTTTTGCAATGAAGAATGGAAATAAGACTGTCGCTATTGATACTTTTACTGTGATATCATTTTTCTATACACTGTTTCATTACATACTCTGTACTCATAAACATCGGATCATGCCGGCCCCGATGACTTGATGGAACGGGTCCTTATCAGAAAAGAAATCATGAAAGATCATTTAAATCATTTAAATAGATCATTTTAATAGATCATTTAAAATCATGAAAGAAGCCACATCATAAAGTTCAGATCTGATTCAATTCGTGCCACTGATCCGATACGGTTGATCCTGTAAAGAGACGTAACTTGGATTGTGGTGTGTAGCTCCTTCTTTAGTTATTTTTTTAGTGGGCTTGATTATGCTTCATTCAATTAAACACGACAATAAGTTTGCTCATTCTTCTAGAATGCCCGCGACTGGCGTGCGTTGCCAACGTGTTAAATTCCTGGAATTGTTCATGATTGAGAAAGAAGGGTAATCATTGCGTCGTCACTACGTTAATAACAGTCAGACGAAACATGCAGACGGTATTCAACTGTGTCAATGTGTGTGACGTCCGTTGATAAATTCTGTAATTGTTGATTCGTGATAGGGTGCACTTTCAAAAGACTGTATCCTGATTGATATTATCACAACGGACACGGATTCAATTCATGATGATCATCTACTGTGCTTGAATATGCATCTTCGGATTTAAGCTCAGTTATCACACGACATGTTGGCTGATATCGGAATAGAATACAGGCAATGGAAACTCTCATCAGAACTTAAACAAGCATTTATTGAGAGTGTAAGCAAATTTGCCGAGCCAGAAGATAATATTCGACGTCGAGAGCTTGACAACATCCTGGACCGTTGGAAGTTATCCATTCAAAAGTACAAGGAATTTGCTGATCCCCAATTTCCTATCTATCCGAAATTGAAGCTCGAGAACGAAGCAAACCTCAAACTCGTGAAGGAATTGTTAGAAAAGCATTACTTTCAAAATGAAGTAGTATGTCGGAGAAGTATTCTTTCGATATTGAATTTAGCCGATAAATATCGCCGCCACTGCATCGAAAATCCAAATCCGGACCATCCAAAAGCAAAGGCAGATAAAGAGGATAGTGGGAGAATCAGTGTTGTGGTGGAAGATTTCCGTAGTCCCAGCTTGTATCGCTTTCGCCGGATGATTGAAAAGTTTGGCCTTAATGAGACGGCTACAATGCTGCTACGATACGAATCTCTTGGTTCAGGAAGTCTTCAGTGGGGAGATCCGATGTCAGTTCATCGCTTCCTTTATAAAGAATTTGGATTCCGTTACGAAGGATTTGCATCTCCCTTAAATAGCAGATTTTTAGGTCAGAAAGGAGCATATTTTTGCAGTCTATTTCCTGACACCGATGAAAAATTTGGCAGCATTGGTAATTTCTTCAATGTGGATATGATGCTACATCAAGGTGGATGGGCAATTAACCCTCCATTTATCGAATCTGTTTTAAAACAAGCAGCAGAGTATGTGGTCTCTGCCCTCACAAACGGTGCAAATAGTTATTTCTTCATAACTTTCCCTCACTGGAATGATTGTGATGGATGGAATATTCTAAATAATTGTGATTTTACATTATCGCGGATTGATTCTACAAGTGGTGAATTCTCTGTTGAAGACGCATATTATAGAAAAATTGACCCGCCAGTCAAGTTGAGTCATTTCGTTGTTGGGCATTGGCCAAAGGGACAGCGCATTATAGGAAGATTGAAAAGGGAGATCAGATCAAGCCGAATTGATAAACAGGCAGAAGCACGGACGACAGCTGACCGCTGTAATCGTTGACATCCTTCTTGACTGAGCTAATTTTGGCATCCATATATTCTTGGCCTCGTTGCATCGTATAGAGCATTGAAATACTTAAAACTGTTTATCTGAAGTTGACTAGAATGGAAATTGTCTCAAGGTCGCGGCACATCTGGGGGAGCTGAGTTGGGGCATGTGACCTATTCTAACCCAATGATTCAGCCTTTGACAAGTGTATCTAGGTGAAATTGCGTGCGGTCCTTCTGCCACTATTGTGCACTGCATGAAGCTTTACTTACATTCTAGTGTTTTCATTGCTATCAATTTCTATGGTATAGAGAATCACATTAGAATGAAAAATACATTACAACGCAAATGCACGAGTAGATGTCATCAGAGACAGTCTTTGGACTTCATGCGTCAGGCTGAGGAGCGGACAAATTGAACTCGTGATGACGTGCTAATAAACCATGACATAGCACGCAATAGGTATGTAGGTGGGCAGAATTAAAAGTCAAATTAAATAATGATAAATTAAAAGCAAACTCTCGACTACTAAGGCCATCGTCATCCACTTTCTTTGTCCATCACTATGTACACAAATAAAACTTGTCTTCAATTTATCTCTGCTCTAATTTGACTTTAGCTTCTATTGTTTAATTCTGTCCACCTACATATCGCGTGCTATGTCATGTTTTATTATCACGTGTCACGTGTCCATTTCGTCTGCTTTTCAGCGACATATGACATCTGCTCGTGCATGCGCTGTAATGTAATCTTCATTCTGTCGTGATTCTCTGAGATGCGCCGAGGCCAAGAAGACATAGATGCCAGATATATTGCAGTTTTAACTAATTTTGTTGAATCATCATGCGCGCCAATTGTCTTTTTCTATTGTTTTTTAATTCATAAGATTTGAGATGAACGCTGGTTGAAAATATATTCATCTGGAATTACCACATGGGATACGTTTTCACTGTTTATATCCAATGAAGGTCATCTTACTATGACGAATGGGGAGAAAATCAAACAGGAAGATCGTATGTAACATGGACAGTCGTCAAAGATAGAAGGGTGAGAAAGAACAAAAACATCGAGCGCAATGTTTCTCGAATCAAGTAACCCCGCGACGAAGAGCAGTTGCACTTCTTGACTGAGATTTCATTTTTTTAATTCAATTTTCAGCGCACATGTCTCTAAAATCGATTTAAATGATTGGAAATCCGAATGAGATTAGCTTTGGAATATAGCATGGTGAGTGCATGGACATTGTGAATTTGAAATATTTCCAAAATCAGTCGAGTAGTTTTTCAATAAATCACAGTTTTATGCATTTCATACTACTTACAAGATTTAAGCGTCTCGTAGGCTATGAAGAAGAAATCCGAATAGCATCTTATCACAGACTATCAACATAAATATCATGTCAATACTGTATACAAAATTTGAAACAAATCTGTCGAGACAATGTTGAGAAATTTTGAATTTTTCACTGAAATAGCTTGTAAGTAGTATGTGTCGCAAGGGATCAGGCTAGTGTGCCGAAAAAAAATCCGAATGGCATGTAAATTGATTCATGCTCTTTCTATAGATACAGATTGTCGAGTATGATTGTTTAAGCAGATTCCATCGAGTCAAATTGCAGAAAATCTAAAATATATACAAAAATTTCAAAAAATAAAAAAAATTGAAGAAAATTTGAATGTAAAATGAAGTATATGCCACTAAATCCGAATGAATTGAAATTTGAAAAGTGCATTCTCCAACGTTTCCCATATACTCTATCAAAATATAAAGCGAATCGGTCGAGTAGTTGTCTCAAGATTTAGGCTTATATGTATAGAGTTTTGCGACAAATAGTTGTTGACATTGGACATACTTACATTGGACATTTGTACGCTTCATTGATCTCATGTACTCTATGTAGGTAGAGTCAATATTACTTATCATGTTGAATGTAGTTTTCTCAAGATTTAGGCATAACTTTAATCAAAATTGGTTACACGATTTTTTCACCGTCCTATGATCCATTTATTGACCCAAACAATATTAGGATAGTGATCGTCTTCTACTTATTTTGTTTTTTTTATAGATTTTTGCAAATTATATAAATTAGTATTATTTGTAGAATGGTCCTCTACTTGTTTCATTCTTATAATTTTTTACAAATTGCAAAAAATTGACCTTGTCAGTACTAGAATAGGCATTATCTTTTCCTTGTTTTAAGACTTGAGCAGAAAGTATATTATTCAGAACCAAATATTAGCAAATAACAACCTATATTGAACACGAAACAACACTGTGACGAAAGCTGGAAATGGAAAAATGTTCGGAGTTAATCAGAAAAAGATGTCAAGAATCTTGTGTAGTTAAAGTCTATCACTGCACCAAGAAGGGCCTTCTTCCTGTTTCCAGGAGTCTTTTTGTAGCGGCTCCAGGTATTTGCAAAATGGTGGTGAGAGCTTTCGATGGCCTGTTCGCTGGTCCAGCCTAAGCCAGGATTTGAGAATGTGCAGATCTCATCCATGACACTCAGGAATAAATCGACATGGTCAAGCAAATGAATTTTCAAGAAGGGTGTAATGCCTGCTTGACGGACAGCCTCTTTAAATTCTTCAATTTTGTCTTGGAATGTGTGCTTGCGTCTTACGCCTCCACATTCGTCCAGGACTTCCTTGTAACGACGTAGTGCTACATAATAGCCAGTTCGCTTGAAACAAGTAGGAAAAATATCAAGATTTTCCAAGATGCTCCTGACTCCACGCCCTTCGAACGCTTTCCCATGATAAGGAGACCTATGAGCTCCTATTCGGTTCAATGTCTCCCCAACATCGTCTTTCTCTGGTTGAGACAATTTTTCTTCGATTTTGTTGAAGAGATGCTGCACTATGCCAAGCGATACATGCAGAATGGGTATTCCACACTTGTAGAGATTGGGCGAGTCGGTTTCTCCGAGAATAGAGGGAGAAATTGAATTGTAACATTTTTTTGCTTTTCTTGCTATCCGATCGCATTCGTCATTGAATTTTTGCAATTGCTGAGAATGTAGCGTTCCGCTGCGCATGGTTACATCGTCATCAGATGAATCTGACCCATTCTTCCAGGTGCAGAAAACGCAAGGATACTTAGAGTTTCCTGTTGATATTCCCAACATCAACTGCAAGCATTTGTTGTCCGCAACTAAAATAGTACTGAAATCAGGATCGCCAAAGAAGTTTTGAAAAGATTCTATCGAAAATATTGTCAACAAATTTGTACGAGTTTCAGGTGCCTCTACCAACGCAACCAAAAGCAATTCTGATACAGAATTCGAATAGCGCTCATCATTGAGGATTTGTACAGAAACTTTCAAAAACCCTTGGCCGTGATCAATGGAACATTTGATGACAAACGTTGGAGGTGTCTCAGATGACCACCAGTCCTTGATTAAACCATTGATGTCATTGCAATATATCATTGGAACATTTGCAAGGTATTTGTCATCTGTAGATTGGTCATCTTTTTGATAAACTTCAAACTGAAATTCATCAGTGGATGAGAAGTAATTGCTAAGACAAGCATCCCGATCCGAATAATAGGAGGAAACACTTGGAACCTTCACTGATTTGCTTTTGATAGCTGAATTGATTTTTCTCAGACTGTTGTTAGAGATACAGTTTGACAATGATTTAATTCCAATCAAACTTCTCAATTCCAGTTTCGTACATCTCTGCTTGTGTTTCTCATTTGAGATGTTTAACTTGAGTGGTGGTCCATTCAAACGGGAAACAGAAAATGACGTGCCTGGCGGACTCATTTCAAGGTTATCATCTGTCAATTTGCTTGACACAAGGTTTGACATGACTTTATCCGCTACTCCCGTTCTTTCCATTGTATGACATAAAACGTCAACAGATTCAGAGAGAGGAACACATCGATGTCTGTTTGGAATACTCATTTCAGTTTTCGATAGGATTTTGCTGCATTTTGAACATGACGGCTCAACACGTGAAATAACAGCGGAAGTTCGTTTTCGTCCACAACGTGCAGTACCAAATAGTTCCTTTTGTTCAACAATTGTACGATCTTGGTAATTTTTGAGGATTTTGCACAAAGAACATGGATGTGAAACTGTACAGGGCAGGATCGAGCGAGTTGCGATGTTTGAAATGCCGTCGAAAGGAAACTGACTAAAAGATCTGGCTAATGTTCCAACTTTTTCAGGTTTATTATTCATCAAGTGCCGAAGATCAGTATAGCAGGTTTTGCAAAGAACTTCAGGTGCAAAGAAGGCATTATCATTTCTCAAATCAATATTCCAATAATCTTGATAACCTTGTTTAGTTGAAGCAGAGATCGTGACCATTTTGGATCGTAGACCCACTTCACCACATCGTCTACATATTCTATGTTTAGCTTCGTCATGAAATGCTGAGACAATCGACGCCATAAATTACAACACGACAATTCACAATCTCGCAGCCGCACGATTCAATCAAGTGCATGCGCTGGTCTTCACGCGCTCAGACATTAAGAAAAGCTTTGTTCACTTACGCTGCGTGGGTGGTGATTCTGACACATTGCTGAATAGGGTTGATATCCCCGTGCGCGACGGAAACAATGCCATCCTTGATCATTAGATGATAGGAATAGTATGCACTTTTAGAGGACATAAATGCATAGATTTCGAGGAGTTTTGCATTTGTGTCCGATAAAAGTGGATATTATTGGTATTCTAACCCAATGAAGATGAAATCTATGGCGATGTCTACAAACAAATCCATGCTACAAACATGGCTACAAACATTGATCCTTAGATGACAATCTATGCTTCTGATATAGACATCTAAAAAGTTTTACTCAAGTCTGACTATTGCATAATTTATATGGGGATTTGACATAGAACGCTTCTTCCGGATAATAATGCAGTTTCTATCTCAATGCAATTTCAATGTAATTCAGATATAGACATAGAAGTACAGACTTTCTATGGTATTGTTAATTTCTATGGATACAGATAATGCCAGCTAACGCCTTAGTGTCCGCCCATTGACTTAGAAGTCGACATGATTCATCTTCATTGGGTTAGAATACAACAGATCAGCATATTGGAAAGAAGAAAGTCAGATGCAATGATCGAAATATCAGCTGGAATGTGTTACCTATTCAAGCAATAACCGTCACACTTGACCTAATTGAACATTGAACAATGAGCCTTGATTAATTGAACAGTAACTCCATGTTGATTACAGAATTCAACATGATAAGTAATATTGACTCTACCTACATAGAGTACATGAGATCAATGAAGCGTACAAATGTCCAATGTAAGTATGTCCAATGTCAACAACTATTTGTCGCAAAACTCTATACATATAAGCCTAAATCTTGAGACAACTACTCGACCGATTCGCTTTATATTTTGATAGAGTATATGGGAAACGTTGGAGAATGCACTTTTCAAATTTCAATTCATTCGGATTTAGTGGCATATACTTCATTTTACATTCAAATTTTCTTCAATTTTTTTTATTTTTTTGAAATTTTTGTATATATTTTAGATTTTCTGCAATTTGACTCGATGGAATCTGCTTAAACAATCATACTCGACAATCTGTATCTATAGAAAGAGCATGAATCAATTTACATGCCATTCGGATTTTTTTTCGGCACACTAGCCTGATCCCTTGCGACACATACTACTTACAAGCTATTTCAGTGAAAAATTCAAAATTTCTCAACATTATCTCGACAGATTTGTTTCAAATTTTGTATACAGTATTGACATGATATTTATGTTGATAGTCTGTGATAAGATGCTATTCGGATTTCTTCTTCATAGCCTACGAGACGCTTAAATCTTGTAAGTAGTATGAAATGCATAAAACTGTGATTTATTGAAAAACTACTCGACTGATTTTGGAAATATTTCAAATTCACAATGTCCATGCACTCACCATGCTATATTCCAAAGCTAATCTCATTCGGATTTCCAATCATTTAAATCGATTTTAGAGACATGTGAGCGGCATGATTTTATGATTCACAAAATTCATGCATCGTTTCTTGAATCTCAATAGTAATGTAAACGCTCCTACATCCTTCAAAGTTAATTGCGATCTTTGTCTTTGATAATGATATTTTGCTCTTTCAGTGGCAGGTAAAATTGTTATGTGACCAGGCTGAAGAAAATGCTCTATATAATACGGCTGAGATTTAAAGTAATGGCAACCCATCGAATTGGTAATTTAACAAACTACTATACATTACCTCACCAAGGTTTCATGACATGAATGATTTGTTAAATACTTCTTCTGCATTGCTATCATGATCAGTCAAAGGTGCAACTATGATAGTGTGGTCCCTCGCCGGTACAACTATGATAGTGTGGTCCCTCATACTGCCGACATTACAGGGCTCGTAGTAAACGTGTAACCTCTCTTGCACTTCGTCATCATTGTCATTCGTCATCATCGTCATCATTGCCATGGCAACGCACCCGGTGTGCTGAATGTCGCACGCTTGGCGAGCAGCCACTTTTTCGCCGACCATGAAGTTGACTGACGCCACTTCCCTATGTGTTGACGAGGCTACCGCAAATGACTTTCTTCGCCATCATGGTATCATAAGAGCTGATCCTCCAGTATGCCAGATGGAGTATTGCACTCGTACGATGACCTGTGTCAAGACTGGCAGGAGTGACAATGTCATTTGGAGATGTCCATCGCATAAGAGCTACAAAGTCTCCATTCGAAAAGGGAGTTTTTTGGAAGATCACAAGCTGTCGTCGAAGGACTTTATTCTACTTTTGTATCTTTGGTCTCACGAGATTTCAGTGACCACCGCATCTGAGTTAGTCGGCGTTTGTATTCAAATAGTTGAAGTTCACTAGTTGAAGAAATATAGACTTAGTTTGGATAAATGTGTATTTTAGATGTCGGGACCACAGGAATTTTAGGGACCACACTATCATAGATGTACCCAGTCAAATTCTTGCCCACTTCTCCAAAAGTGCAAAAATTGCACATTTCACATGTGGTCATGAGTCTCAACTCGAGTTCAGTTAATGAAATCAAAACTGTGTACACATTGAGGATATAATTAATGCTGAGTTGTTATTCTGCCTAATGGCTTTGAATGATGGACAGTTCTGTATCTTGAGATGTATGCAGGGAGCCTGATTTGCTCATGGTCCCTGTCTGCTGCTAGCGCTCGTCTTTGCGAATGCAAAGCTTCGTGTGATACCCAGCAACGACTAGTTCAAACAATCGCTTCGACGCTCGAGCAGTCGTTCAAGTCTCAGTCGTTCGGTGGAGAAGTTTTTAGGTTAGTACATATACTACTACCTATGTATACTTTCAGTCTACTCAGGAATAATATAAATAATGCGACATAAATTTTGAATAATTTTCAACATACATGCATAGATTCTTTGCTCATGTTGATGGCCCAAAAGGAGGCCGAAATTAATAAAGCATATAAAATAATTACCATCTTCTGCACTTGGTTTCCTAGCCAAAACTATAAAAAAATGAATGACCAAGGCCCATAGAGGCCTCTTCAGTACTTTGGCTGACTTCCATGGGTAGAGAAGTTGTTCACACCATTACGATTTACAAATCATTGTGCCCGGCACAGGATCCGGTATTCCATTTGTGCCCAAATTATTTTGCTTTATAGGCATTAGGCAGCGATCACCGCGAAGGTATCGAGTGAATGCAACACATTGGAGAGCGTGACCTTCCTGTCATGTAATCATATGACAATCTATCACTGAATTCAAGTCAAACGATAGACGAACTTCGCACGGCTTCAAGATGTTATTCATCGTGGTAAATAGGAGGATGCCCGTCAAATTTTCATATTCTCGGTTGAAGGTGAACAAATGGGTCTTCGAGCTATTGAAATTCACCTGTCACTTGTCTGTCCAATGTTTGAGGATTCCACAGATCATATCACTGATCATTATGCCGCAAGGTCGAATCGTCTCGCTCGTCTATAAAAAGATGGAGTTTGTAGCCATCTGCATAATCTTCCAGATTGCACCAAATCCAAACAGCTGATGAATAAAATGAAAAGTGTCGCCGAAAGTCCTCTGCCATGTTTAGAGATGCAACCCTGACCTGTCCTTTGCCATTGGCGTCTGTGACCAGCTGGCTAAGTGTTACAGTTAAATCTTGGATAGATCGTGTGAATCTGAATCCGAATTAATGGTCGGGGCAACCTGTGTTGGCAAGTTTTATGCCTGCTACCGTGGTTTGCAGATCATTTATTAAAGAACTGTTCTATTAGCAGTTAATTTGTGCATTCACTTCTCTCTGTGATTCTACAAAGGACAATGGCCAACTAATAGGTAATTGAGCTCTGTAAAGACCCCAGTCGTTAAAACCTTAAAAACCGTTAAAGCCCTTTCAAAAAACCAGCAACCTTCTATCACAGACTGTGGCTCATTTCTTACTGTACATAGACATTACTCACATGTTACGTAATTTGGATTGCAAAATTTTTTGAAGCAAGATGAATTTATCATAGATTTGAGCATTTCAAGGATTTTACTAATCGTACATGTGCTCGCATGTTGATTGTACGAACCTTGGCTTGACCTTGACATTGGGTGACCATGGGTACCGCACTAATTCTCTAACTTCAAGCTTTAGCGTGTCTCCAAACTTTTCTCAGCTTCAAACTTTCCATGTTGTATCTGGGCCACTGGAAAGTCAACTTTATGAAACATTTCGTGAAATAGGTACCTTTTCAAAAGCTTGAATTTTGCCACTTTTTGCTGTCATTCTGTGTGAAAATTTTCCACGAGAAAAGTCGATTTTCAATATGAGTACAGTATTTTACGAATCACATTACACTAACTGGTATACCGCATGAAAGCCTCGCACATATTTATATTCTAAAAAGCATTTCGCCGTCAATGCGAAAACGATAACACTTTTTTTTGCTTATGTATTTGCGTTGGTGAGACGACGACAATGGATGAGCGGAGAAAGGAGCACAAGAGGGTCATCCGTTGCGTGGACGTTGACCGTTCCGAGGCTGCTCGTCATTCCTTTGAGAGCGACCATTTCATCGATGTAGATTCTATGAAGTTGTTGAAGGAGTCTCAGTGGCGAAAGCGCATTGTGGAGGTGGCATTGTGGACACGAACTACATATGTAGGCCTATGTGAAATGTTCAGCCTTTCAACAGCGTGGAACACAGTATTAGCAACCATTGGAACTTTTTTGACCTTATTTGTTACTACTTACTTTTGTTTCAACAATACAATGTCTTACTGGTTCTTTTTATGAGAGAATAGTTGTGTACGCACAGATTATGTTTGCTGCGTTATTTTAGCATGCCAGACCTCTTGAGTATCATTCATTGCTTGCGAACATTCGCCTGAAGATAGCTGCCTGTCGCGGCTGAAAGGCCTTGCCAACAAAACTAGATCAAATAAATCTATTGTTTTGGGCTTCCCTCTCACCAAAAGTGAAAATTCTTGCGTTATGAAATGCTTGATAAAAACTAGGCCTATGTCTGATACTGTTACTTTTCAATTTGCGATGTCAAAACGATGGCCGAAATGTCTTGTTAAATCGCAAGAGGAACAAGTCATAGAGTAAGCACATTAGGTACAGTGACAACTAAGTACTAAATAATTCCCAAGTGTATATAGCCTACAGCTTCGATTATATTGAATGAACTCGAGTTGAGACCCGGTGACCCGGTACCACATGTGATAAATGCAAATTTTTACATTTTTGGAGAAATCTACACGGATTTGACTTATCGTGATGGCCAATGCAGAAGGAAGAATAGTATTTTTTACAAATCTTCCATGTCATGACGACCTTATAGAGATGCTCAGCTTTAGAAATAAGAGTATTTTTAACATGATTATATCACAAACTCTACCACTGAAGGAGCAAAATAGCAAAATCAAAGACAATTAACTTTAACAGATGTGAATCGGTCCATAATACTGTTCAGATTCCAGAACTGAAACATTGATGTAGTGAATCATAAAATCATTGAATTAAACTTGAAATTTCGGCCAAGAATGATTTCAACTTTTCCACGAAGACTTGCATTATTATGTGGTTCATGAAACTTCCTTGATAATCAGCCTTATTTCTGCTGAAAATTAAGACATCTGTAAGTAAATTTCCATTCCTCTTGATATACATGTACTACCTATCTAGAACATAAAGTATACCAGATAATTACTTAGTTGTAGAATCGTAATTCAGAATTCCTTCTACATGTATATCTGATAAAATTTGTCCCCAAGGAAAATCCTGGTAGAGTGGGATTCTTTCGCGGATATCTATGGTCCTAATAATCTGGCATACTTTATGTAATGATTAAAGGAGGACAGATTGATATTTGCTGGAATTATGAGGTCAATTATCTTATTAAAATGCCCGAGGGCTTTTGACAAAAGATAATTGACCGAGACATCTCTGCAAATATCAATCCATCCTCCTTTAACCGTTTTCAACTATGCCAGTTTATCTCTATGCTGAGAGGGCAAATTATCAGGGACGATTAACTGGTCACGGAAGACCATAGATATAATTTTGAAGTGTGGGATATCATGGTAAAATAGTGTGATATACATGATTGCAATTCATTTTAAAGTTGTTGAGTGAGAGGCGAGTACCAAGCGATGGACAATTATTTTGAAGAAATTGATGTAAATGATTGGATAAATTTTGATGAAATTAGTACTACAAATTCAAGAACAATAGCAACATCCATTCGACATGCGCAGCCGATTACTGACAATGAATTGCAGGAGAATATAACAAGGCAAGTACCAAAATCTACTATGAATTCCGCTATTTGGGCTCGCAGAACTTTTGACGATTGGCTTAGCGAACGAAACAATAGAATTTTACAATCTGGATCTTCGGACCTACTGTTCTTGTCAGAAGATGGCTCTACCACGCTAGAGACTATAACTAAATGAAATTTGAACAGTGCCTTACAAAAATTTGTAATTGAAGTAATTAAAGTAATTAAAGTTGGCGGCGGCACGTACCCCGGCGAAGCATTGAGAAACCTTCTTTGTGGCATCGGTTCTTGGCTTCAGAGAGTTGGCAACAAACAGTGGAAGATTTTCTCTGATGCTGACTTTGCAGAGACTCGCGTTGTATTGGATGCGGCCATGAAGGAAGCTGCAGAATTAAATTTTGACGAAAGAGGTTCTCCCATCACCGAGGATCAGGAGGAATCTCTGTGTATGAGAGGGTATTTAGGTCAGGACAATCCCAAAAAACTAAATCGCACGGCGTTATATCTTCTGGCTATCAGTTTAGGGCTTCGTGGGGGAAGAGAACTCAGAGAGAGGACGATTGGCTCAGAAAGCGAACTACAGCTGAGAAAAATAAGAGAAGGAGATCCTTGAGTATACAGAAAAAGTGTCGAAAACAAAAAAATGCGGACTTAAAGATCGGCATGCTGACCCCAAATTTGTGAGAATTTATCCCCTCACTGATCAGAGTGGTTGTACAGTCACTCTATATAAAATCATGCGTGATTGGCGCCCTTTCAATTGTCCTACGAATTCCCTTTTTCTGCAACCTGATCCATATTTCTCAAGCACACGATGGTACCGACCCTCTGGGACATAAATCACTAAATATGATGTTTCGCGCAATGATGGAAGCTGCTAGTGAGGATGATCATAATTTTAGCAATCAAAGTGGTCGACGAACTACTGTCACGAGAATTGTTGAAAAAACTGGTGAGTGAATGTGTTTTGCTTGAAATCATTTAATCATGATTGTAAATGATAAAAGGAATAAAGAGAAACCTTCAAAATAAAGAGAACGTGTAATATATGTTTCATCAGGATTATACACAGAATGACTTTTACGATGATTTTACAAATTTTATTTTTCATTACAGTCTAATTGGATGAGAAAACGGTAATATTTTCATGTAAATAGATATTCGTGATATTATTGTATTGATATTCAATTGCCATGTTTATGCAAACCAGTAGTAGTAAGTAAAACTCCACTTCTGGATAGCGCAAGATGGCCGCCGTCGCTGACGTCCCCCCCTCTGGACCGGCAGAGTGTCGTGGTCGGCCGCCGTGGTGCTTCGGGTCTGACGTCCCCCCCCTCTGGCCGACCGTCGTATAGCGCGCGGTGATGTGGTGTCTAGGTTGGCGTGGTGTGCCGGCCAGGTTGGGAGGGTGGACTGTCGTAGCTCACCTGAAAAAATCCTAAGTGTCAGAGTGGCTTTGTATGGGTAAAATTTTGAAAATTTTCCAAAGTGTGGAATTTCGACCTGGGACCGTCACCAAAACATTTTTCATCAAATTTCACTGACCTCCCCCCCCCCCGACAGCAATCTTCTAACTTTGGTTCTAGTGAACGGATTTTGTTCGTTCGAGTTGCATTCGAAAGAGGAGAAAAAACTGCTCGACAACATTTTTTGTTGCGAGTCAATCGGACCAGCCGTTCAAAAGTTAGAGCGGTTACAAGATTTTAGGTCGGAGCTCGCTCACCTGAAAAAATCCTAAGTGTCAGAGTGGCTTTGTATGGGTAAAATTTTGAAAATTTTCCAAAGTGTGGAATTTCGACCTGCGACCGTCACCAAAACATTTTTCATCAAATTTCACTGACCTCCCCCCCCCCCGACAGCAATCTTCTAACTTTGGTTCTAGTGAACGGATTTTTTTCGTTCGAGTTGCATTCGAAAGAGGAGAAAAAACTGCTCGACGACATTTTTTGTTGCGAGTCAATCGGACCAGCCGTTCAAAAGTTAGAGCGGTTACAAGATTTTAGGTCGGAGCTCGCTCACCTGAAAAAATCCTAAGTGTCAGAGTGGCTTTGTATGGGTAAAATTTTGAAAATTTTCCAAAGTGTGGAATTTCGACCTGGGACCGTCACCAAAACATTTTTCATCAAATTTCACTGACCTCCCCCCCCCCGACAGCAATCTTCTAACTTTGGTTCTAGTGAACGGATCTTGTTCGTTCGAGTTGCATTCGAAAGAGGAGAAAAAACTGCTCGACGACATTTTTTGTTGCGAGTCAATCGGACCAGCCGTTCAAAAGTTAGAGCGGTTACAAGATTTTAGGTCGGAGCTCGCTCACCTGAAAAAATCCTAAGTGTCAGAGTGGCTTTGTATGGGTAAAATTTTGAAAATTTTCCAAAGTGTGGAATTTCGACCTGGGACCGTCACCAAAACATTTTTCATCAAATTTCACTGACCTCCCCCCCCCCGACAGCAATCTTCTAACTTTGGTTCTAGTGAACGGATCTTGTTCGTTCGAGTTGCATTCGAAAGAGGAGAAAAAACTGCTCGACGACATTTTTTGTTGCGAGTCAATCGGACCAGCCGTTCAAAAGTTAGAGCGGTTACAAGATTTTTAGGTCGGAGCTCGCTCACCTGAAAAAATCCTAAGTGTCAGAGTGGCTTTGTATGGGTAAAATTTTGAAAATTTTCCAAAGTGTGGAATTTCGACCTGGGACCGTCACCAAAACATTTTTCATCAAATTTCACTGACCTCCCCCCCCTCTGGACAGCTCGCTTCGATTTTGGCTTCCAGTGGACGGATTTTGTCGTGCGATAGCTCGTTTGAAAGCTATGAGTGAGACAAATTCACTGAAAGAATCGGCTTGTTCCTATCTGTCTTCGTTTAGATGTGAGACGCCATTTAAGATTTTGGGACATTGGCGAAAAACGACAGAGTTAGAATTTGGGACGTTTTGGGCTGTAGCTTCAAAACGAAGCATCGGATTGGAAAACGGATTTCAGATTTGGAATCAGCGTGAAATTCTCTATCTGTATGATGAGTTTCATGTCAATCGGAGAGTTTCAAGTCAATCGGAGAGAAAAATTTTCAACATTTTTCGAAAAAACGACGTTAGAATTTTTGCGATGGCTGCCTACTGTAGAGCCAAAACGAAGCATCGGATGGGAAAACGGAGGCCAGATTCGGATTTAGCGTCAAATTCTACAGGGAAATGGTGTATTTCCAGCTCAATCGGAGCACTAGAACCGGAGATAGACGGGATTTTTAGTGTTTGGATGATGGGTATTACGTCATCAGCTGATCGCCACACACTATATAAGCTGGGAACCGACAGAGACTTGTCATTCAGACGAGAGCGATTGTCAGAGGTAGGTCGTCTCTCTGAGCTCCGATGATAGCTTCGGACATTCCAAATTCCGAGTTTCTGTAAGAAACCGACTTAGAAAATTTCATTGCTGATATCAGCTAAGGCGTCAGACTTAGAGGTTAGCCAGGAGATGGCCTTCGTCTCCAGGCCATAAAAGACTCCAAAACTTTAAAGGCTTGTAACTTTGCTTCTACAAGTCCGTTTGACTTGATTCAAAAAAGGTTCGGTCGCTATTGACCTGCCCTAAGTGATAGACTACTTATAAAATTTCATAAGTAGTGCTAAAAAGTTGAAAAATTTAAATTCACTAGTTTTGGAGGTTTTCTGGGGTTTTCGACCCTGCTGAAGTCAATGAAAGCATTTTTAATGATGTCTGAGCCAGTCTTCTCATGCTATAAGCGGCTTTTCACTGAAAGCGAGCAAGACACGGAGAGTTTTGCTGTAATATTCCACTGACAGGGTGTTCCTTCGAGACGGCGGACGATGCCGTAGTGATAAGTGTGGCAAGGGAATGTGTCATAGTTTAGACCGTAACCGCTGGGACAACTAATTGGGCATTTGACACAGCTCTCAACGTAGCACTTTGAACGCCAATCGGTTGAGTCTTAGCTATCTTGTCATGGGTGGCCTCTAAACATCTCCATTGCAAAACGCTGGTGAATCAAGCTCTCTACGGCTTGCTATCAAGCTGCTAAAAGTCTGTCCACCTCTTACCAACTCTACAGGTTTTCATGTCTGAGCCAGTCGTCTCATGGTATAAGCGGCTTTTCACTGAAAGCGAGCAAGACACGGAGAGTTTTGCTGTAATATTCCACTGACAGGGTGTTCCTTCGGGACGGCGGACGATGCCGTAGTGATAAGTGTGGCAAGGGAGTGTGTCATAGTTTAGACCGTAACCGCTGCGACAACTCATGTCTCATGTTGGGCATTTGACACAGTTCTCAACGTAGCACTTTGAACGCCAATCGGTTGAGTCTTAGCTATCTTGTCATGGGTGGCCTCTAAACATCTCCATTGCAAAACGCTGGTAAATCAAGCTCTCTACGGCTTGCTATCAAGCTGATCAAAGCAATAACTTGGGATGTTTCCTCAAGGTTTTCAAGTATGCTGAGTTCAAATCTGCTATCAGATTTCAAATTTAACTAAGTCTAAGGCAGCTTTGAGGGGTTAGATCCCAGCTACTGTTCACTACCTTTGACTCGGCATTGCTGTTACCACTTCGGGGCAGTGACAATGATGTCTTAAGCTGTAAATAGCGGGTATCGGGGAAGATCTGTCACTTCCCTAGTGATCAGTACAAGGCCTTCGGGCTGTCGACGGGATCGAGTGCCACTCACTACACTCAAATCTATCATTCCTCACTAAGTGTAAATTACTGACTATACATTTGTCCTGCTATCAGGTTGTTTTGACTTGCTATCTAGTTGAATAGTCTCTTGCTATCAAGAGATTCACTTCTGCTCATAAAGCACATCATCGCTGTAATACCTCCTTTGCTCGAGCGTTCCTTCGGGACGGCGGGTACTGCCGTAGAGGGATTGTGTTGCACGGGTTGTTCGTCGTTTGTTAGACCGAAACCTCTGAGCCGTTGCTCATGTTGGGCATTCGACTTCATACTCAACGTGACGCTTTCTCTCGCCAGGTCAGAGTACTTCAGCCATTCGACAAAGGTTAGTCTTTATGATATGGAGTGGAGTGAAATGTAATTCATTAGATGCCCCTTCAATGATTGCTCCCATGATGAACGTTGATGAGACAAATGAAATGATTCTCATCTTCCCTTTTCTGTGATTGAAATCTACTAACACACTACCGTATAATCGTCCACCATGGGGCAAGACATGATAGAGCCTCCACGCGGTTTACCCTGGGCAGTCTTTAGACTGGCGAATACTATCATTAAGTTGAATCTGCTATCAGTCAACTTGAACGTTGCATCGCGTTAGAGGGGTATATAAACACTACCTCTCATTTCATTTCATTTCAATCATGCAGACGCCGAACAGTCAAGTCAGCTCTCCTCGCGGACCGCAGTTAAGGCCGCGAAATTTATTTGATGAATTTGCTAGAATAGAGGAGCAAGACAGAGTCCACAACAATCTTGCTCAGATTGGTAATGCGATGACAGCAAGTGTTGTCAATCCAACGGAATGGCGCTACATTCCACTTTTCAGTCACATACCAATTAGCGTGGAAGTCGACACTGCTACCAAGGAGAGAGTCAAAGACTCTCTCAGCAGAATCGGTAGGCTGTAAGATGACGACCCCCGAGAACGAACCACCGGCTCTCTTAAGGGCCACCATGGGGCAAGACATGATAGAACCTCCACGCGGTTTGCCCTGGGCAGTCTTCGGACTGGCGAATACTATCATTAAGTTGAATCTGCTATCAGTCAACTTGAACGTTGCAAATGAAGTTCGGTGTAATACTTCCTTTCGACGGGCGTTCCTGTAAAGGGCGGCGGTGAAACCCGTAGCTATGTATACCGCAAGGGACATTCGGCAATGGTCAATCTTGTTTAACCTCTCTGCGTCATGTTTGCAAGTGATTGCCTCTGTCTCAACGTAGTATGCATTCGCGCCAGGGCGACATTTAGCCAACTGTCGAAGGTTGCCTAAAACTTACCATTGCATACGTTATGAGAACCATGAGTTCTACCTGTCTCTATCAATGAGACGAATTGATGAATGGAATGAAATGGGAGGACACTCACGCGCCACACGCAACATAACACACTTCTCTCTTCCGTAGTCTAACAAGCTCTTTACACATGGATCGCAGTCGATTGCTATCCCTGTATCAGAAGTGTAAGCTATCTTAATTTTATCTAACACTATTTCACCTACCATTATCATCCATATGAAATGTTATAAGAATTGCAAGTTAAACTAAGTGTGCTACTATTTCCAAATGAAAAAGTATACATGGTTAAATCATCCACTGAAGCCCCATTCAAGTAAGTCAGTATGAAAGCAAAGATAATATGAAATAAAAATTTATTATGGCATGTATTTCAAAAGGTCTTCATCGTCAATATCGTCCCAGAGTCTGGCTTCACATAGATCACAAAAACAGTTCACTTGCTTCAATCGTTCTTCTACCGCGAGCCTCACTTTGTCGATGTACTCCCACTCCGCTATAGTTCGTGGCTGGGAGTTAGGGGTGTACCATTCCTATAATTGGTGGAGGAATTTGGTGCTGGCGATCTCCATCACTATTCGTGAGTGTCGTTAGAAAGTGTATCATGGTTTGTAAAAGTTTTACTGCAACACAGGTTGATGTATAGTTAGAAAAGTTTGATCATCAACGTTGTATTCGTAAGTCTAGTCAGAAACTTTATCATGTTGTACAAAAGTTTTATTGCAACACAGGTTGATGTATAGTTAGAAAGTTTGATCATCAACGTTTTATTTGTAAGTCTAGTCAGAAAGTGCATCATGGTTTGCAAAGTTAGTGTAGTCAAATAATTTTACTGTGACACCCGTTTGAGAAAGTAAAGTCTGATCATCGAAGTTGTATTCGTGAGTGTCGTTAGAAAGTGTATCATTGTTTGTAAAAGTTTTACTGCAACACAGGTTGATGTATAGTTAGAAAAGTTTGATCATGACGTTTTATGAAACACACATGTCATGAAATGTAAGCGTTAGTGTAGTCAAATAATTTACCGCGACGCACGTTTGTGAAAATAAAGTTTGATCATTGACGTTATATGACTGACCGAACTCATCACAGCACTAGAAAGTTTTAGAAGGTTTTATTTACTGCACAGTGTAGATTGCCTTGTAACTTACTTTCACAGTGTTAGAAAGTTTTATTGGAGACAGTTGCCAAATGTTTCCCTATTAGAAATTCAAACTTCATGACTGTTAGATTAGCTTCATCAGGTTTAGTAAAAGCAGTTTTCTACTGCAGTAAGACTGCGAGTTTAGAATGTTATATGAAAACAGTGTTCATCACAGCGCTAGAAAGTTTTACTGCGCTGTGTAGATTGTTTCACACAAGGTCTTATAGTCAGCGTTGAATGTTTTATAAAACCAGATGTTGTCACACACGTTGAGTGTATGAGAGCTAGTTCCATGACATTGAATCGCATGGATTGTAAAGTTCATAATCCAAGGCTAGGCTCCTGTACGGTTGGATTTAGGGTTTTATATTACATGCGTTAACCGTTCGTGTAGAATATGTGAAGCAGATGTTCGCTTAAATGCAAATGTTGAAATAAGTTTTGTAAGAAGTGTTTGACAGGTTGTTGTGAAACGTAGCGAACGTTGAAGAAATGTTTCTGCAGTCACACTCGTTAGCGTGCCAGCTTTACTAAATGTATTCTATTCTCCAATGAGGATTGTTGTCTAATGAGAATCAAGCCTTCCACAGTGAGAATCATTCCATCGTTGAATCATACAAGTGATGGACGCACATTCTCTCTTTGGGATATCATTTTCAAAGTGAATGGGCTATATTATGGTCAGCACAAGGATAACAAAATAGCCTCTCTCTCGATATACACTGAATCCATCCTATATATTCCAAAGCCACCCAACGTAGATGACATTATTGACTTCCTTA
Organism: Prostheceraeus crozeri; assembly: GCA_907163375.1. NCBI lineage: Eukaryota > Metazoa > Platyhelminthes > Polycladida > Euryleptidae > Prostheceraeus > Prostheceraeus crozeri. Next base: position 50,151 of record CAJQUW010009240.1, read on the forward strand.
ACGGGGGTGGTACGAAGCGCAAGTCGGAGAAGAATGCTGCATCAAAACGCAAATCAAAGAAGGAGAATTACTAGTCCTTTCCTAACTCTACCCTATGACAATTCGCTTATGTGCTTTGAGTGTCGTAGACGTGGTCTTATTAGATACATTTTACTTCTTCGTTGCCATCATATCATTTGTGTATTTTGTCGTGAAAAGCATCGATGTAATTCTTCATTTTGTAATATGTTATAGAACGCTTCCTTAGATGTGTAAATTTCCGTTTTAGGCTTCTATCATCATTTTTATGGATTGTGAGGGTGAACCTGTACAGGAGCTCAGTGCTATTGCTATGAACAATTGGACATATCAGATTGTTAGTGTCTATCATCAACATGCCAACTGCAATCCCAATGTTGATCAATGGGCGAGAAAACACATTCATGGACTTAATCTGAAATATTTGCAAGACTATGGCTTTTCTTGTGAGAGTGCTCTTCTTATTGACTTTAAACGATGGTTAGCTACTTTCAATGTTATACGCATCTTTTGTAATAATCCTGGTAAGGAGAGGAAAGTATTTCCCAATCTAATCATTGATGATATTTTGCTCCCACCTTGGGATAGTAGAGTGAATCAACACTACCATGAAGTCACGAAACGTTTTAAGGATTTGTATGTTCCTATTTTGTCTGTTCGTTGTAGTAGTTACGTTCATAACCAATGCTTCTTTCCTCCTTACCTCAACACTGCCAAAGTCTTGTATGGTTATCATTGCTCGCTGTATGATAGTTACCAGCTGTATCTATTTTATCTCTTTCAAACCATTGATTTATAATGCATGCTTGTTACCGTTATTCAATAAATGTTACTATGAGAAGAGTTGTTGTTTTCATGCAATGAATGGGTTAGATAAAGGGCGATCATGTCTTTCTCAAACGACTGTGGAACATTGATTTCCATGATGAAGATTTATACAGTTAGATTCGATGACGAATAAGATTTACTAGTTTGCAAGTTAGACTAAGCGTTCTATTATTTGTAAATGATAGATATAGTTTCAACAGTGTGTACGTTAGAAATAAAGTTTTATCTGTATGTAAAATGAGATTGTAGGATTTACTAGTTTGCAAGTTAGACTAAGCGTTCTACTATTTGTAAATGAAAGATATAGTTTCAATAGTTTACAGATTACAAAATAAAGTTTCGATAGTGTTTATGTTAAAAATAAAGTTTAAGCTGTTTGTGTGTTAGAAATAGAATAAAGTTTCAACAGTTTGTCGATTAAAAATAAAGTTTCAATAGTGTATATGTTAAGAAAAAAGTTCTATCTGTTTGTAAATGAGATTGTAGGATTTACTAGTTTACAAGTTAAGAATAAAGATTTATCTGCTTGCATGTCAGAAATGAAATAAAGTTTCACCAGTTTAAAAGTTAAGAATAAAGTTTCAATAGTGTGTATGTTAAGAATAAAGTTCTGTCTGTTTATATGTTAGAAATAAAATGAAGTTTCGCCAGTTTACAAGTTAAGAATAAATTTTATCTGCTTGTATGTTAGAAATGAAATAAAGTTTCACCAGTTTACAAGTTAAAAATAAAGTTTCAATAGTTTGCAAGTTAAAACTAATGTTTCAATAGTGCGTATGTTAAGAATAAAGTTTTATCTGTTTGTATGTTAGAAATAAAATGAAGTTTCAACCGTTTACAAGTTAAAAATAAAGTTTCAGATGAAAATAAAGTTTCAATAGTGTGTATGATGGAAATAAAGTTTAAGCGCTTTGTGCGTTAGAAATAAAGTTTCAGCCGTTTACAAGTTAAAAATAAAGTTTCAACAGTGTGTACGTTAAGAATAAAGTTCTATCTGTTTATATGTTAGAAATAAGAATGAAGGTTCACCAGTTTACAAGTTAAGAATAAAGTTTTATCTGCTTGCATGTCAGAAATGAAATAAAGTTTCACCAGTTTAAAAGTTAAGAATAAAGTTTCAATAGTGTGTATGTTAAGAATAAAGTTCTATCTGTTTATATGCTAGAAACAAAATGAAGTTTCGCCAGTTTACAAGTTAAGAATAAATTTTACCTGCTTGTATGTTAGAAATGAAATAAAGTTTCACCAGTTTACAAGTTAAAAAATAAAGTTTCAATAGTGTATACTTTAGAAATAAAGTTTCAATAGTGCGTATGTTAAGAATAAAGTTTTATCTATTTGTAGGTTAGAATTAAAACAAAGTTTCAACCGTTTACAAGTTAAAAATAAAGTTTCAATAGTTAACACGTTAAAAATAAAGTTTCAATAGTGTATATGTTAAGAATAAAGTTCTATCTGTTTGTATGTTAGAAATAAAAATGAAGGTTCACCAGTTTACAAGTTAAGAATAAAGTTTTATCTGCTTGCATGTCAGAAATGAAATAAAGTTTCACCAGTTTAAAAGTTAAGAATAAAGTTTCAATAGTGTGTATGTTAAGAATAAAGTTTTATCTGTTTATATTTTAGAAATAAAATGAAGTTTCGCCAGTTTACAAGTTAAGAATAAATTTTATCTGCTTGTATGTTAGAAATGAAATAAAGTTTCAACAGTTTACAAATTAAAAATAAAGTTTCAATAGTTTGCAAGTTAAAACTAATGTTTCAATAGTGCGTATGTTAAGAATAAAGTTTTATCTGTTTGTATGTTAGAAATAAAATGAAGTTTCAACCGTTTACAAGTTAAAAATAAAGTTTCAGATGAAAATAAAGTTTCAATAGTGTGTATGATGGAAATAAAGTTTAAGCGCTTTGTGCGTTAGAAATAAAGTTTCAGCCGTTTATAAGTTAAAAATAAAGTTTCAACAGTGTGTACGTTAAGAATAAAGTTCTATCTGTTTATATGTTAGAAATAAAACAAAGTTTCAACCGTTTACAAGTTAAAAATAAAGTTTCAATAGTTAACACGTTAAAAATAAAGTTTCAATAGTGTATATGTTAAGAATAAAGTTCTATCTGTTTGTATGTTAGAAATAAAAATGAATGTTCACCAGTTTACAAGTTAAGAATAAAGTTTTATCTACTTGCATGTCAGAAATGAAATAAAGGTTCACCAGTTTAAAAGTTAAGAATAAAGTTTCAATAGTGTGTATGTTGAGAATAAAGTTCTATCTGTTTATATGTTAGAAATAAAATGAAGTTTCGCCAGTTTACAAGTTAAGAATAAATTTTATCTGCTTGTATGTTAGAAATGAAAGAAAGTTTCACCAGTTTACAAGTTAAAAAATAAAGTTTGAATAGTGTGTACGTTAGAAATAAAGTTTCAATAGTGTGTATATTAAGAATAAAGTTTTATCTGTATGTTAAAAATAAAACAAAGTTTCAACCGTTAACAAGTTAAAAATAAAGTTTCAGATTAAAATAAAGTTTCAATAGTGTGTATGATGGAAGTAAAGTTTAAGCGCTTTGTGCGTTAGAAATAAAGTTTCAGCCGTTTACAAGTTAAAAATAAAGTTTCAACAGTGTGTACGTTAAGAATAAAGTTCTATCTGTTTATATGTTAGAAATAAGAATGAAGGTTCACCAGTTTACAAGTTAAGAATAAAGTTTTATCTGCTTGTATGTCAGAAATGAAATAAAGTTTCACCAGTTTAAAAGTTAAGAATAAAGTTTCAATAGTGTGTATGTTAAGAATAAAGTTCTATCTGTTTATATGTTAGAAATAAAATGAAGGTTCACCAGTTTACAAGTTAAGAATAAATTTTATCTGCTTGTATGTTAGAATTAAAACAAAGTTTCACCAGTTTACAAGTTAAAAAATAAAGTTTCAATTGTGTGTACGTTAGAAATAAAGTTTCAATAGCGTGTATGTTAAGAATAAAGTTTTATCTGTTTGTATGTTAGAAATAAAATGAAGGTTCATCAGTTTACAAGTTAATAATAAAGTTTTATCTGTTTGTATGTTAGAAATAAAGTTTCAATAGTGTGTATGTTAAGAATAAAGTTCTATCTGTTTGTATGTTAGAAATAAAATGAAGGTTCATCAGTTTACAAGTTAATAATAAAGTTTTATCTGTTTGTATGTTAGAAATAAAACAAAGTTTCAACCGTTAACAAGTTAGAAATAAAGTTTCAATAGTTTTCAAGTTAAAACTAATGTTTCAATAGTGCGTATGTTAAGAATAAAGTTTTATCTGTTTGTATGTTGGAAATAAAATGAAGCTTCGCCAGTTTACAAGTTAAGAATAAAGTTTTATCAGCTTGTATGTTAGAAATAAAATGAAGTTTCACCAGTTTACAAATTAAAAATAAAGTTTCAATAGTGTGTACGTTAGAAATAAAGTTTCAACAGTGTCTACGTTAGAAATAAAGTTTTATCTGTTTGTAAAGTACGATCGTAGGATTTACTAGTTTGCAAGTTAGACTCAGCATTCTACTAGTTGTAACTGAAAATATCGTTTCAACAGTTTACAGATTAAAATAAAGTTTCAATAGTGTGTATGATGGAAATAAAGTTTAAGCGCTTTGTGCGTTAGAAATAAAGTTTCAGCCGTTTACAAGTTAAAAATAAAGTTTCAACAGTGTGTACGTTAAGAATAAAGTTCTATCTGTTTATATGTTAGAAATAAGAATGAAGGTTCACCAGTTTACAAGTTAAGAATAAAGTTTTATCTGCTTGTATGTCAGAAATGTAAATAAAGTTTCACGTTTAAAAGTTAAGAATAAAGTTTCAATAGTATGTTAAGAATAAAGTTCTATCTGTTTATATGCTAGAAACAAAATGAAGTTTCGGTTAGAAATAAAGTTTTACCTGCTTGTATGTTAGAAATGAAATAAAGTTTCACCAGTTTACAAGTTAAAAAATAAAGTTTCAATAGTGTATACTTTAGAAATAAAGTTTCAATAGTGCGTATGTTAAGAATAAAGTTTTATCTATTTGTAGGTTAGAATTAAAACAAAGTTTCAACCGTTTACAAGTTAAAAATAAAGTTTCAATAGTTAACACGTTAAAAATAAAGTTTCAATAGTGTATATGTTAAGAATAAAGTTCTATCTGTTTGTATGTTAGAAATAAAAATGAAGGTTCACCAGTTTACAAGTTAAGAATAAAGTTTTATCTGCTTGCATGTCAGAAATGAAATAAAGTTTCACCTGTTTAAAAGTTAAGAATAAAGTTTCAATAGTGTGTATGTTAAGAATAAAGTTCTATCTGTTTATATGTTAGAAACAAAATGAAGTTTCGCCAGTTTACAAGTTAAGAATAAATTTTATCTGCTTGTATGTTAGAAATGAAATAAAGTTTCACCAGTTTAAAAGTTAAAAAATAAAGTTTCAATAGTGTGTACGTTAGAAATAAAGTTTCAATAGTGTGTATGTTAAGAATAAAGTTTCATCTGTTTGTATGTTAAAAATAAAACAAAGTTTCAACCGTTAACAAGTTAAAAATAAAGTTTCAGATTAAAATAAAGTTTCAATAGTGTGCATGATTGAAATAAAGTTTAAGCGCTTTGTGCGTTAGAAATAAAGTTTCAGCCGTTTACAAGTTAAAAATAAAGTTTCAATAGCGTGTATGTTAAGAATAAAGTTTTATCTGTTTGTATGTTAGAAATAAAATGAAGGTTCATCAGTTTACAAGTTAATAATAAAGTTTTATCTGTTTGTATGTTAGAAATAAAGTTTCAATAGTGTGTATGTTAAGCATAAAGTTCTATCTGTTTGTATGTTAGAAATAAAATGAAGGTTCATCAGTTTACAAGTTAATAATAAAGTTTTATCTGTTTGTATGTTAGAAATAAAACAAAGTTTCAACCGTTAACAAGTTAGAAATAAAGTTTCAATAGTTTTCAAGTTAAAACTAATGTTTCAATAGTGCGTATGTTAAGAATAAAGTTTTATCTGTTTGTATGTTGGAAATAAAATGAAGCTTCGCCAGTTTACAAGTTAAGAATAAAGTTTTATCAGCTTGTATGTTAGAAATAAAATGAAGTTTCACCAGTTTACAAATTAAAAATAAAGTTTCAATAGTGTGTACGGTAGAAATAAAGTTTCAACCGTTTACAAGTTAAAAATAAAGTTTCAACAGTGTCTACGTTAGAAATAAAGTTTTATCTGTTTGTAAAGTACGATCGTAGGATTTACTAGTTTGCAAGTTAGACTCAGCATTCTACAAGTTGTAAATGAAAATATCGTTTCAACAGTTCACAGATTGAAATAAAGTTTCAATAGTGTGTATGATGGAAATAAAGTTTAAGCGCCTTGTGCGTTAGAAATAAAGTTTCAGCCGTTTACAAGTTAAAAATAAAGTTTCAACAGTGTGTACGTTAGAAATAAAGTTTCAACAGTTTACAAGTTGAAAAATAAAGTTTCAACAGTGTGTACGTTCGAAATAAATGAAAGTAAGAACTTCATCGTATGAGTATTCAAAGCATGTTTTGTAAATCAAATGTGTGTAGTCCTGACATGATAGAATCGTGTTAGAAATAAAGTTTCAGCCGTTTACAAGTTAAAAATAAAGTTTCAACAGTGTGTACGTTAGAAATAAATGAAAGTAAGAACTTCATCGTATGAGTATTCAAAGCATGTTTTGTAAATCAAATGTGTATAGTCCTGACATGATAGAATCAAGCTTGACAAACGCGTTTGTCAAGTTCATTTGATTCTATCATGTCAGGACTATACACATTTGATTTACAAAACATGCTTTGAATACTCATACGATGAAGTTCTTACTTTCATTTATTTCTAACGTACACGCTGTTGAAACTTTATTTTTTAACTTGTAAACGGCTGAAACTTTATTTCTAACGCACAAAGCGCTTAAACTTTATTTCCATCATACACACTATTGAAACTTTATTTTAATCTGTAAACTGTTGAAACGATATTTTCATTTACAACTAGTAGAATGCTGAGTCTAACTTGCAAACTAGTAAATCCTACGATCGTACTTTACAAACAGATAGAACTTTATTACTAACGTAGACACTGTTGAAACTTTATTTTTAACTTGTAAACGGTTGAAACTTTATTTCTAACGTACACACTATTGAAACTTTATTTTTAATTTGTAAACTGGTGAAGCTTCATTTTATTTCTAACATACAAGCTGATAAAACTTTATTCCTAACTTGTAAACTGGCGAAGCTTCATTTGATTTCCAACATACAAACAGATATAACTTTATTCTTAACATACGCACTATTGAAACATTAGTTTTAACTTGAAAACTATTGAAACTTTATTTCTAACTTGTTAACGGTTGAAACTTTGTTTTATTTCTAACATACAAACAGATAAAACTTTATTATTAACTTGTAAACTGATGAACCTTCATTTTATTTCTAACATACAAACAGATAGAACTTTATTCTTAACATACACACTATTGAAACTTTATTTCTAACATAGAAACAGATAAAACTTTATTATTAACTTGTAAACTGATGAACTTTCATTTTATTTCTAACATACAAACAGATAAAACTTTAGTCTTAACATACACGCTATTGAAATTTTATTTCTAACGTACACACAATTGAAACTTTATTTTTTAACTTGTAAACTGGTGAAACTTTGTTTTAATTCTGACATGCAAGCAGATAAAACTTTATTCTTAACTTGTAAACTGGTGAACCTTCATTTTTATTTCTAACATACAAACAGATAGAACTTTATTCTTAACATATACACTATTGAAACTTTATTTTTTACGTGCTAACTATTGAAACTTTATTTTTAACTTGTAAACGGTTGAAACTTTGTTTTAATTCTAACCTACAAATAGATAAAACTTTATTCTTAACATACGCACTATTGAAACTTTATTTCTAAAGTATACACTATTGAAACTTTATTTTTTAACTTGTAAACTGGTGAAACTTTATTTCATTTCTAACATACAAGCAGATAAAATTTATTCTTAACTTGTAAACTGGCGAAACTTCATTTTGTTTCTAGCATATAAACAGATAGAACTTTATTCTTAACATACACACTATTGAAACTTTATTCTTAACTTTTAAACTGGTGAAACTTTATTTCATTTCTGACATGCAAGCAGATAAAACTTTATTCTTAACTTGTAAACTGGTGAACCTTCATTCTTATTTCTAACATATAAACAGATAGAACTTTATTCTTAACGTACACACTGTTGAAACTTTATTTTTAACTTGTAAACGGCTGAAACTTTATTTCTAACGCACAAAGCGCTTAAACTTTATTTCCATCATACACACTATTGAAACTTTATTTTCATCTGAAACTTTATTTTTAACTTGTAAACGGTTGAAACTTCATTTTATTTCTAACATACAAACAGATAAAACTTTATTCTTAACATACGCACTATTGAAACATTAGTTTTAACTTGCAAACTATTGAAACTTTATTTTTAACTTGTAAACTGGTGAAACTTTATTTCATTTCTAACATACAAGCAGATAAAATTTATTCTTAACTTGTAAACTGGCGAAACTTCATTTTATTTCTAACATATAAACAGATAAAACTTTATTCTTAACATACACATTATTGAAACTATACTCTTAACTTTTAAACTGGTGAAACTTTATTTCATTTCTGACATGCAAGCAGATAAAACTTTATTCTTAACTTGTAAACTGGTGAACCTTCATTTTTATTTCTAACATACAAACAGATAGAACTTTATTCTTAACATATACACTATTGAAACTTTATTTTTTACGTGTTAACTATTGAAACTTTATTTTTAACTTGTAAACGGTTGAAACTTTGTTTTAATTCTAACCTACAAATAGATAAAACTTTATTCTTAACATACGCACTATTGAAACTTTATTTCTAAAGTATACACTATTGAAACTTTATTTTTTAACTTGTAAACTGGTGAAACTTTATTTCATTTCTAACATACAAGCAGGTAAAATTTATTCTTAACTTGTAAACTGGCGAAACTTCATTTTGTTTCTAGCAAATAAACAGATAGAACTTTATTCTTAACATACACACTATTGAAACTTTATTCTTAACTTTTAAACTGGTGAAACTTTATTTCATTTCTGACATACAAGCAGATAAAACTTTATTCTTAACTTGTAAACTGGTGAACCTTCATTCTTATTTCTAACATATAAACAGATAGAACTTTATTCTTAACGTACACACTGTTGAAACTTTATTTTTAACTTGTAAACGGCTGAAACTTTATTTCTAACGCACAAAGCGCTTAAACTTTATTTCCATCATACACACTATTGAAACTTTATTTTAATCTGAAACTTTATTTTTAACTTGTTAAAGGTTGAAACTTTGTTTTATTTCTAACATACAGATAAAACTTTATTCTTAACATACACACTATTGAAACTTTATTTCTAACGTACACACTATTGAAACTTTATTTTTTAACTTTTAAACTTGTGAAACTTTATTTCATTTCTGACATGCAAGCAGATAAAACTTTATTCTTAACTTGTAAACTGGTGAACCTTCATTTTTATTTCTAACATACAAACAGATAGAACTTTATTCTTAACATATACACTATTGAAACTTTATTTTTTACGTGTTAACTATTGAAACTTTATTTTTAACTTGTAAACGGTTGAAACTTTGTTTTAATTCTAACCTACAAATAGATAAAACTTTATTCTTAAGATACGCACTATTGAAACTTTATTTCTAAAGTATACACTATTGAAACTTTGTTTTTTAACTTGTAAACTGGTGAAACTTTATTTCATTTCTAACATACAAGCAGGTAAAATTTATTCTTAACTTGTAAACTGGCGAAACTTCATTTTGTTTCTAGCATATAAACAGATAGAACTTTATTCTTAACATACACACTATTGAAACTTTATTCTTAACTTTTAAACTGGTGAAACTTTATTTCATTTCTGACATACAAGCAGATAAAACTTTATTCTTAACTTGTAAACTGGTGAACCTTCATTCTTATTTCTAACATATAAACAGATAGAACTTTATTCTTAACGTACACACTGTTGAAACTTTATTTTTAACTTGTAAACGGCTGAAACTTTATTTCTAACGCACAAAGCGCTTAAACTTTATTTCCATCATACACACTATTGAAACTTTATTTTAATCTGAAACTTTATTTTTAACTTGTTAAAGGTTGAAACTTTGTTTTAATTCTAACCTACAAATAGATAAAACTTTATTCTTAACATACGCACTATTGAAACATTAGTTTTAACTTGCAAACTATTGAAACTTTATTTTTAACTTGTAAACTGGTGAAACTTTATTTCATTTCTAACATACAAGCAGATAAAATTTATTCTTAACTTGTAAACTGGTGAACCTTCATTTTTATTTCTAACATACAAACAGATAGAACTTTATTCTTAACATATACACTATTGAAACTTTATTTTTTACGTGTTAACTATTGAAACTTTATTTTTAACTTGTAAACGGTTGAAACTTTGTTTTAATTGTAACCTACAAATAGATAAAACTTTATTCTTAACATACGCACTATTGAAACTTTATTTCTAAAGTATACACTATTGAAACTTTATTTTTTAACTTGTAAACTGGTGAAACTTTATTTCATTTCTAACATACAAGCAGGTAAAATTTATTCTTAACTTGTAAACTGGCGAAACTTCATTTTGTTTCTAGCAAATAAACAGATAGAACTTTATTCTTAACATACACACTATTGAAACTTTATTCTTAACTTTTAAACTGGTGAAACTTTATTTCATTTCTGACATACAAGCAGATAAAACTTTATTCTTAACTTGTAAACTGGTGAACCTTCATTCTTATTTCTAACATATAAACAGATAGAACTTTATTCTTAACGTACACACTGTTGAAACTTTATTTTTAACTTGTAAACGGCTGAAACTTTATTTCTAACGCACAAAGCGCTTAAACTTTATTTCCATCATACACACTATTGAAACTTTATTTTAATCTGAAACTTTATTTTTAACTTGTTAAAGGTTGAAACTTTGTTTTATTTCTAACATACAGATAAAACTTTATTCTTAACATACACACTATTGAAACTTTATTTCTAACGTACACACTATTGAAACTTTATTTTTTAACTTTTAAACTGGTGAAACTTTATTTCATTTCTGACATGCAAGCAGATAAAACTTTATTCTTAACTTGTAAACTGGTGAACCTTCATTCTTATTTCTAACATACAAACAGATAGAACTTTATTCTTAACATATACACTATTGAAACTTTATTTTTTACGTGTTAACTATTGAAACTTTATTTTTAACTTGTAAACGGTTGAAACTTTGTTTTAATTCTAACCTACAAATAGATAAAACTTTATTCTTAAGATACGCACTATTGAAACTTTATTTCTAAAGTATACACTATTGAAACTTTATTTTTTAACTTTTAAACTGGTGAAACTTTATTTCATTTCTAACATACAAGCAGGTAAAATTTATTCTTAACTTGTAAACTGGCGAAACTTCATTTTGTTTGTAGCATATAAACAGATAGAACTTTATTCTTAACATACACACTATTGAAACTTTATTCTTAACTTTTAAACTGGTGAAACTTTATTTCATTTCTGACATGCAAGCAGATAAAACTTTATTCTTAACTTGTAAACTGGTGAACCTTCATTCTTATTTCTAACATATAAACAGATAGAACTTTATTCTTAACGTACACACTGTTGAAACTTTATTTTTAACTTGTAAACGGCTGAAACTTTATTTCTAACGCACAAAGCGCTTAAACTTTATTTCCATCATACACACTATTGAAACATTATTTTCATCTGAAACTTTATTTTTAACTTGTAAACGGTTGAAACTTCATTTTATTTCTAACATACAAACAGATAAAACTTTATACGCACTATTGAAACATTAGTTTTAACTTGCAAACTATTGAAACTTTATTTTTAACTTGTAAACTGGTGAAACTTTGTTTTATTTCTAACATACAAGCAGATAAAATTTATTCTTAACTTGTAAACTAGCGAAACTTCATTTTATTTCTAACATATAAACAGATAAAACTTTATTCTTAACATACACACTATTGAAACTTTATTCTTAACTTTTAAACTGGTGAAACTTTATTTCATTTCTGACATGCAAGCAGATAAAACTTTATTCTTAACTTGTAAACTGGTGAACCTTCATTTTATTTCTAACATACAAACAGATAGAACTTTATTCTTAACATATACACTATTGAAACTTTATTTTTTACGTGTTAACTATTGAAACTTTATTTTTAACTTGTAAACGGTTGAAACTTTGTTTTAATTCTAACCTACAAATAGATAAAACTTTATTCTTAAGATACGCACTATTGAAACTTTATTTCTAAAGTATACACTATTGAAACTTTATTTTTTAACTTTTAAACTGGTGAAACTTTATTTCATTTCTAACATACAAGCAGGTAAAATTTATTCTTAACTTGTAAACTGGCGAAACTTCATTTTGTTTGTAGCATATAAACAGATAGAACTTTATTCTTAACATACACACTATTGAAACTTTATTCTTAACTTTTAAACTGGTGAAACTTTATTTCATTTCTGACATGCAAGCAGATAAAACTTTATTCTTAACTTGTAAACTGGTGAACCTTCATTCTTATTTCTAACATATAAACAGATAGAACTTTATTCTTAACGTACACACTGTTGAAACTTTATTTTTAACTTGTAAACGGCTGAAACTTTATTTCTAACGCACAAAGCGCTTAAACTTTATTTCCATCATACACACTATTGAAACTTTATTTTCATCTGAAACTTTATTTTTAACTTGTAAACGGTTGAAACTTCATTTTATTTCTAACATACAAACATATAAAACTTTATTATTAACATACGCACTATTGAAACATTAGTTTTAACTTGCAAACTATTGAAACTTTATTTTTAACTTGTAAACTGGTGAAACTTTGTTTTATTTCTAACATACAAGCAGATAAAATTTATTCTTAACTTGTAAACTGGCGAAACTTCATTTTATTTCTAACATATAAACAGATAAAACTTTATTCTTAACATACACACTATTGAAACTTTATTCTTAACTTTTAAACTGGTGAAACTTTATTTCATTTCTGACATGCAAGCAGATAAAACTTTATTCTTAACTTGTAAACTGGTGAACCTTCATTTTTATTTCTAACATACAAACAGATAGAACTTTATTCTTAACATATACACTATTGAAACTTTATTTTTAACGTGTTAACTATTGAAACTTTATTTTTAACTTGTAAACGGTTGAAACTTTGTTTTAATTCTAACCTACAAATAGATAAAACTTTATTCTTAACATACGCACTATTGAAACTTTATTTCTAAAGTATACACTATTGAAACTTTATTTTTTAACTTGTAAACTGGTGAAACTTTATTTCATTTCTAACATACAAGCAGGTAAAATTTATTCTTAACTTGTAAACTGGCGAAACTTCATTTTGTTTGTAGCATATAAACAGATAGAACTTTATTCTTAACATACACACTATTGAAACTTTATTCTTAACTTTTAAACTGGTGAAACTTTATTTCATTTCTGACATACAAGCAGATAAAACTTTATTCCTAACTTGTAAACTGGTGAACCTTCATTCTTATTTCTAACATATAAACAGATAGAACTTTATTCTTAACGTACACACTGTTGAAACTTTATTTTTAACTTGTAAACGGCTGAAACTTTATTTCTAACGCACAAAGCGCTTAAACTTTATTTCCATCATACACACTATTGAAACTTTATTTTAATCTGAAACTTTATTTTTAACTTGTTAAAGGTTGAAACTTTGTTTTAATTCTAACCTACAAATAGATAAAACTTTATTCTTAACATACGCACTATTGAAACATTAGTTTTAACTTGCAAACTATTGAAACTTTATTTTTAACTTGTAAACTGGTGAAACTTTATTTCATTTCTGACATGCAAGCAGATAAAACTTTATTCTTAACTTGTAAACTGGTGAACCTTCATTTTTATTTCTAACATACAAACAGATAGAACTTTATTCTTAACATATACACTATTGAAACTTTATTTTTTACGTGTTAACTATTGAAACTTTATTTTTAACTTGTAAACGGTTGAAACTTTGTTTTAATTCTAACCTACAAATAGATAAAACTTTATTCTTAACATACGCACTATTGAAACTTTATTTCTAAAGTATACACTATTGAAACTTTATTTTTTAACTTGTAAACTGGTGAAACTTTATTTCATTTCTAACATACAAGCAGGTAAAATTTATTCTTAACTTGTAAACTGGCGAAACTTCATTTTGTTTCTAGCATATAAACAGATAGAACTTTATTCTTAACATACACACTATTGAAACTTTATTCTTAACTTTTAAACTGGTGAAACTTTATTTCATTTCTGACATGCAAGCAGATAAAACTTTATTCTTAACTTGTAAACTGGTGAACATTCATTTTTATTTCTAACATACAAACAGATAGAACTTTATTCTTAACATATACACTATTGAAACTTTATTTTTAACGTGTTAACTATTGAAACTTTATTTTTAACTTGTAAACTGGTGAAACTTTATTTCATTTCTAACATACAAGCAGATAAAATTTATTCTTAACTTGTAAACTGGCGAAACTTCATTTTATTTCTAACATACAAACAGATAAAACTTTATTCTTAACATACGCACTATTGAAACATTAGTTTTAACTTGCAAACTATTGAAACTTTATTTTTAACTTGTAAACTGGTGAAACTTTATTTCATTTCTAACATACAAGCAGATAAAATTTATTCTTAACTTGTAAACTGGCGAAACTTCATTTTATTTCTAAAATATAAACAGATAAAACTTTATTCTTAACATACACACTATTGAAACTTTATTCTTAACTTTTAAACTGGTGAAACTTTATTTCATTTCTGACATGCAAGCAGATAAATCTTTATTCTTAACTTGTAAACTAGTAAATCCTACAATCTCATTTACAAACAGATAGAACTTTATTCTTAACATATACACTATTGAAACTTTATTTTTAATCGACAAACTGTTGAAACTTTATTCTATTTCTAACACACAAACAGCTTAAACTTTATTTTTAACATAAACACTATTGAAACTTTATTTTGTAATCTGTAAACTATTGAAACTATATCTTTCATTTACAAATAGTAGAACGCTTAGTCTAACTTGCAAACTAGTAAATCCTACAATCTCATTTTACAAACAGATAAAACTTTATTTCTAACGTACACACTGTTGAAACTATATCTATCATTTACAAATAATAGAACGCTTAGTCTAACTTGCAAACTAGTAAATCTTATTCGTCATCGAATCTAACTGTTTAAATCTTCATCATGGAAATCAATGTTCCACAGTCGTTTGAGAAAGACATGATCGCCCTTTATCTAACCCATTCATTGCATGAAAACAACAACTCTTCTCATAGTAACATTTATTGAATAACGGTAACAAGCATGCATTATAAATCAATGGTTTGAAAGAGATAAAATAGATACAGCTGGTAACTATCATACAGCGAGCAATGATAACCATACAGGACTTTGGCAGTGTTGAGGTAAGGAGGAAAGAAGCATTGGTTATGAACGTAACTACTACAACGAACAGACAAAATAGGAACATACAAATCCTTAAAACGTTTCGTGACTTCATGGTAGTGTTGATTCACTCTACTATCCCAAGGTGGGAGCAAAATATCATCAATGATTAGATTGGGAAATACTTTCCTCTCCTTACCAGGATTATTACAAAAGATGCGTATAACATTGAAAGTAGCTAACCATCGTTTAAAGTCAATAAGAAGAGCACTCTCACAAGAAAAGCCATAGTCTTGCAAATATTTCAGATTAAGTCCATGAATGTGTTTTCTCGCCCATTGATCAACATTGGGATTGCAGTTGGCATGTTGATGATAGACACTGACAATCTGATATGTCCAATTGTTCATAGCAATAGCACTGAGCTCCTGTACAGGTTCACCCTCACAATCCATAAAAATGATGATAGAAGCCTAAAACGGAAATTTACACATCTAAGGAAGCGTTCTATAACATATTACAAAATGAAGAATTACATCGATGCTTTTCACGACAAAATGCACAAATGATATGATGGCAACGAAGAAGTAAAATGTATCTAATAAGACCACGTCTACGACACTCAAAGCACATAAGCGAATTGTCATAGGGTAGAGTTAGGAAAGGACTAGTAATTCTCCTTCTTTGATTTGCGTTTTGATGCAGCATTCTTCTCCGACTTGCGCTTCGTACCACCCCCGTTAAGGAAGTCAATAATGTCATCTACGTTGGGTGGCTTTGGAATATATAGGATGGATTCAGTGTATATCGAGAGAGAAGCTATTTTGTTATCCTTGTGCTGACCATAATATAGCCCATTCACTTTGAAAATGATATCCCAAAGAGAGAATGTGCGTCCATCACTTGTATGATTCAACGATGGAATGATTCTCACTGTGGAAGGCTTGATTCTCATTAGACAACAATCCTCATTGGAGAATAGAATACATTTAGTAAAGCTGGCACGCTAACGAGTGTGACTGCAGAAACATTTCTTCAACGCTCGCTACGTTTCACAACAACCTGTCAAAGACTTCTTACAAAACTTATTTCAACATTTGCATTTAAGCGAACATCTGCTTCACATATTCTACACGAACGGTTAACGCATGTAATATAAAACCCTAAATCCAACCGTACAGGAGCCTAGCCTTGGATTATGAACTTTACAATCCATGCGATTCAATGTCATGGAACTAGCTCTCATACACTCAACGTGTGTGACAACATCTGGTTTTATAAAACATTCAACGCTGACTATAAGACCTTGTGTGAAACAATCTACACAGCGCAGTAAAACTTTCTAGCGCTGTGATGAACACTGTTTTCATATAACATTCTAAACTCGCAGTCTTACTGCAGTAGAAAACTGCTTTTACTAAACCTGATGAAGCTAATCTAACAGTCATGAAGTTTGAATTTCTAATAGGGAAACATTTGGCAACTGTCTCCAATAAAACTTTCTAACACTGTGAAAGTAAGTTACAAGACAATCTACACTGTGCAGTAAATAAAACCTTCTAAAACTTTCTAGTGCTGTGATGAGTTCGGTCAGTCATATAACGTCAATGATCAAACTTTATTTTCACAAACGTGCGTCGCGGTAAATTATTTGACTACACTAACGCTTACATTTCATGACATGTGTGTTTCATAAAACGTCATGATCAAACTTTTCTAACTATACATCAACCTGTGTTGCAGTAAAACTTTTACAAACAATGATACACTTTCTAACGACACTCACGAATACAACTTCGATGATCAGACTTTACTTTCTCAAACGGGTGTCACAGTAAAATTATTTGACTACACTAACTTTGCAAACCATGATGCACTTTCTGACTAGACTTACAAATAAAACGTTGATGATCAAACTTTCTAACTATACATCAACCTGTGTTGCAATAAAACTTTTGTACAACATGATAAAGTTTCTGACTAGACTTACGAATACAACGTTGATGATCAAACTTTTCTAACTATACATCAACCTGTGTTGCAGTAAAACTTTTACAAACCATGATACACTTTCTAACGACACTCACGAATAGTGATGGAGATCGCCAGCACCAAATTCCTCCACCAATTATAGGAATGGTACACCCCTAACTCCCAGCCACGAACTATAGCGGAGTGGGAGTACATCGACAAAGTGAGGCTCGCGGTAGAAGAACGATTGAAGCAAGTGAACTGTTTTTGTGATCTATGTGAAGCCAGACTCTGGGACGATATTGACGATGAAGACCTTTTGAAATACATGCCATAATCAATTTTTATTTCATATTATCTTTGCTTTCATACTGACTTACTTGAATGGGGCTTCAGTGGATGATTTAACCATGTATACTTTTTCATTTGGAAATAGTAGCACACTTAGTTTAACTTGCAATTCTTATAACATTTCATATGGATGATAATGGTAGGTGAAATAGTGTTAGATAAAATTAAGATAGCTTACACTTCTGATACAGGGATAGCAATCGACTGCGATCCATGTGTAAAGAGCTTGTTAGACTACGGAAGAGAGAAGTGTGTTATGTTGCGTGTCGCGCGTGAGTGTCCTCCCATTTCATTCCATTCATCAATTCGTCTCATTGATAGAGACAGGTAGAACTCATGGTTCTCATAACGTATGCAATGGTAAGTTTTAGGCAACCTTCGACAGTTGGCTAAATGTCGCCCTGGCGCGAATGCATACTACGTTGAGACAGAGGCAATCACTTGCAAACATGACGCAGAGAGGTTTAACAAGATTGACCATTGCCGAATGTCCCTTGCGGTATACATAGCTACGGGTTTCACCGCCGCCCTTTACAGGAACGCCCGTCGAAAGGAAGTATTACACCGAACTTCATTTGCAACGTTCAAGTTGACTGATAGCAGATTCAACTTAATGATAGTATTCGCCAGTCCGAAGACTGCCCAGGGCAAACCGCGTGGAGGTTCTATCATGTCTTGCCCCATGGTGGCCCTTAAGAGAGCCGGTGGTTCGTTCTCGGGGGTCGTCATCTTACAGCCTACCGATTCTGCTGAGAGAGTCTTTGACTCTCTCCTTGGTAGCAGTGTCGACTTCCACGCTAATTGGTATGTGACTGAAAAGTGGAATGTAGCGCCATTCCGTTGGATTGACAACACTTGTTGTCATCGCATTACCAATCTGAGCAAGATTGTTGTGGACTCTGTCTTGCTCCTCTATTCTAGCAAATTCATCAAATAAATTTCGCGGCCTTAACTGCGGTCCGCGAGGAGAGCTGACTTGACTGTTCGGCGTCTGCATGATTGAAATGAAATGAAATGAGAGGTAGTGATTTATATACCCCTCTAACGCGATGCAACGTTCAAGTTGACTGATAGCAGATTCAACTTAATGATAGTATTCGCCAGTCTAATGACTGCCCAGGGCAAACCGCGTGGAGGCTCTATCATGTCTTGCCCCATGGTGGACGATTATACGGTAGTGTGTTAGTAGATTTCAATCACAGAAAAGGGAAGATGAGAATCATTTCATTTGTCTCATCAACGTTTATCATGGGAGCAATCATTGAAGGGGCATCTAATGAATTACATTTCACTCTACTCCATATCATAAAGACTAACCTTTGTCGAATGGGTGAAGTACTCTGACCTGGCGAGAGAAAGCGTCACGTTGAGTATGAAGTCGAATGCCCAACATGAGCAACGGCTCAGAGGTTTCGGTCTAACAAACGACGAACAACCCGTGCAACACAATCCCTCTACGGCAGTACCCGCCGTCCCGAAGGAACGCTCGAGCAAAGGAGGTATTACAGCGATGATGTGCTTTATGAGCAGAAGTGAATCTCTTGATAGCAAGAGACTATTCAACTAGATAGCAAGTCAAAACAACCTGATAGCAGGACAAATGTATAGTCAGTAATTTACACTTAGTGAGGAATGATAGATTTGAGTGTAGTGATTGGCACTCGATCCCGTCGACAGCCCGAAGGCCTTGTACTGATCACTAGGGAAGTGAGAGATCTTCCCCGATACCCGCTATTTACAGCTTAAGACATCATTGTCACTGCCCCGAAGTGGTAACAGCAATGCCGAGTCAAAGGTAGTGAACAGTAGCTGGGATCTAACCCCTCAAAGCTGCCTTAGACTTAGTTAAATTTGAAATCTGATAGCAGATTTGAACTCAGCATACTTGAAAACCTTGAGGAAACATCCCAAGTTATTGCTTTGATCAGCTTGATAGCAAGCCGTAGAGAGCTTGATTCACCAGCGTTTTGCAATGTAGGTGTTTAGAGGCCACCCATGACAAGATAGCTAAGACTCAACCGATTGGCGTTCAGAGTGCTACGTTGAGAACGGTGTCAAATGCCCAACATGAGACATGAGTTGTCGCAGCGGTTACGGTCTAAACTATGACACACTCCCTTGCCACACTTATCACTACGGCATCGTCCGCCGTCCCGAAGGAACACCCTGTCAGTGGAATATTACAGCAAAACTCTCCGTGTCTTGCTCGCTTTCAGTGAAAAGCCGCTTATACCATGAGACGACTGGCTCAGACATGAAAACCTGTAGAGTTGGTAAGAGGTGGACAGACTTTTAGCAGCTTGATAGCAAGCCGTAGAGCGCTTGATTCACCAGCGTTTTGCAATGGAGATGTTTAGAGGCCACCCATGACAAGATAGCTAAGACTCAACTGATTGGCGTTCAAAGTGCTACGTTGAGAGCTGTGTCAAATGCCCAACATGAGACATGAGTTGTCCCAGCGGTTACGGTCTAAACTATGACACATTCCCTTGCCATACTTATCACTACGGCATCGTCCGCCGTCCCGAAGGAACACCCTGTCAGTGGAATATTACAGCAAAACTCTCCGTGTCTTGCTCGCTTTCAGTGAAAAGCCGCTTATAGCATGAGAAGACTGGCTCAGACATCATTAAAAATGCTTTCATTGACTTCAGCAGGGTCGAAAACCCCAGAAAACCTCCAAAACTAGTGAATTTAAATTTTTCAACTTTTTAGCACTACTTATGAAATTTTATAAGTAGTCTATCACTTAGGGCAGGTCAATAGCGACCGAACCTTTTTTGAATCAAGTCAAACGGACTTGTAGAAGCAAAGTTACAAGCCTTTAAAGTTTTGGAGTCTTTTATGGCCTGGAGACGAAGGCCATCTCCTGGCTAACCTCTAAGTCTGACGCCTTAGCTGATATCAGCAATGAAATTTTCTAAGTCGGTTTCTTACAGAAACTCGGAATTTGGAATGTCCGAAGCTATCATCGGAGCTCAGAGAGACGACCTACCTCTGACAATCGCTCTCGTCTGAATGACAAGTCTCTGTCGGTTCCCAGCTTATATAGTGTGTGGCGATCAGCTGATGACGTAATACCCATCATCCAAACACTAAAAATCCCGTCTATCTCCGGTTCTAGTGCTCCGATTGAGCTGGAAATACACCATTTCCCTGTAGAATTTGACGCTAAATCCGAATCTGGCCTCCGTTTTCCCATCCGATGCTTCGTTTTGGCTCTACAGTAGGCAGCCATCGCAAAAATTCTAACGTCGTTTTTCCGAAAAATGTTGAAAATTTTTCTCTCCGATTGACTTGAAACTCTCCGATTGACATGAAACTCACCATACAGATAGAGAATTTCACGCTGATTCCAAATCTGAAATCCGTTTTCCCATCCGATGCTTCGTTTTGAAGCTACAGCCCAAAACGTCCCAAATTCTAACTGTCGAAAACGCCAATGTCCCAAAATCTTAAATGGCGTCTCACATCTAAACGAAGACAGATAGGAACAAGCCGATTCTTTCAGTGAATTTGTCTCACTCTTAGCTTTCAAACGAGCTATTGCACGACAAAATCCGTCCACTGGAAGCCAAAATCGAAGCGAGCTGTCCAGAGGGGGGGGGACGTCAGCGAAAATTTTTTCTCTCCGATGGCGTTCAAATTCACCATACCTATGCAGAATTTCACGCTGAATCCGAATCTGGCCTCCGTTTTCTCATCCGATGGTTCGTTTGGGCGCTACACACCAAAACGTCCCAAATTCTAACTCTGTCGTTTTTTCGAAAAATGTTGAAAATTTTTTCTCTCCGATTGCCTTGAAACTCACCATACAGATAGAGAATTTCACGCTGATTCCAAATCTGAAATCCGTTTTCCCATCCGATGCTTCGTTTTGAAGCTACAGCCCAAAACGTCCCAAATTCTAACTCTGTCGTTTTTCGCCAATGTCCCAAAATCTTAAATGGCGTCTCACATCTAAACGAAGACAGATAGGAACAAGCCGATTCTTTCAGTGAATTTGTCTCACTCTTAGCTTTCAAACGAGCTATTGCACGACAAAATCCGTCCACTGGAAGCCAAAATCGAAGCGAGCTGTCCAGAGGGGGGGGAGGTCAGTGAAATTTGATGAAAAAAATGTTTTGGTGACGGTCCCAGGTCGAAATTCCACACTTTGGAAAATTTTCAAAATTTTACCCATACAAAGCCACTCTGACACTTAGGATTTTTTCAGGTGAGCGAGCTCCGACCTAAAATCTTGTAACCGCTCTAACTTTTGAACGGCTGGTCCGATTGACTCGCAACAAAAAATGTCGTCGAGCAGTTTTTTCTCCTCTTTCGAATGCAACTCGAACGAACAAAATCCGTTCACTAGAACCAAAGTTAGAAGATTGCTGTCGGGGGGGGGAGGTCAGTGAAATTTGATGAAAAATGTTTTGGTGACGGTCCCAGGTCGAAATTCCACACTTTGGAAAATTTTCAAAATTATACCCATACAAAGCCACTCTGACACTTAGGATTTTTTCAGGTGAGCTACGACAGTCCACCCTCCCAACCTGGCCGGCACACCACGCCAACCTAGACACCACATCACCGCGCGCTATACGACGGTCGGCCAGAGGGGGGGGGACGTCAGACCCGAAGCACCACGGCGGCCGACCACGACACTCTGCCGGTCCAGAGGGGGGGGGACGTCAGCGACGGCGGCCATCTTGCGCTATCCAGAAGTGGAGTTTTACTTACTACTACCAGTCCCTTCTATATAAATAAGACTGAACTCATTTTCAACAGTCTACATACAAAACATTGAATGTATAATCTTAGAATCAGTATCAGACTAAGCATAAAGATTTAAAAGAAAAAAATATTAAAAAGAAAATTAAAAGAAAGAAGATTCAACATCGGCAAAACAAAAAATCAACTGAAATGACTTAAATTAGAAGTGATAGAATGAATCAACGCAAGTGAAGAAATTACGGATTTTCCACTGTTTTTAAAATTCCCTGACTTTTGTATTTCGGGCGACAAACAATTGGCAAAGAAAATCACGGGCCATCAATCTGATTGTGTTGACGTACATGTATATAACGCAATAGAGGAAAAGCGGATGAGGTTAGCCACTGAAGTGCTAAGTTGCAACTCCTCAACTGTTTCTTCACAGGACCATACTTCGACGAGTCATACAAGCAACTTCACAATATGTGATGCAAGTTCATCATTTGACGTTGGATCGCTTTGTGCAAGATTGGGTATTACACCGAAAAAGATGACAGTTACTCAACCAGATGGGACATCTGGGCATTTGGAATTTTGAACATGACATAGCTATGATCCACCACACACATTGTGATATCTGAAAATGTCTTCGAGTTTAGATGTCTTGATCATAGTTTTTATGCATCCAATCGTTTTCTTTTCAAGCTCGATTTCTCTCTAATTAATTGTCCCTGGCATTATCAGGGCAAGGGATATTACGGAACAAGGAGGTCTACATATCTATAATTGTACAGGAGACAGAATGACGCTTTCTGTGGGAGAGCTTCGAAGGCCTGTTACAGAGATAGGATGGTTCAAATTCCACTTGCTTATGCATGCTAAAGCAATAAACAGCTTTGGAATTTATCTTTCACTGTCAAAGCAGGGTCAAAGTTACTTCATTCATTCTTGATAATGAATAAATCCAGTGTTCACAGGAGCAAAACTAATTATAAATCGAATAGCATTCCCTATATCTCAGTATACCACTTACCAGGAAAGACGCTTCATGGAAAACGTTGGATTGATTACATTCCTAATACTGTGACAATAGCAAAAAGTATTCGAATCTGCCATCGAGAAGTTGGCTATCGAGGGGAATTTTCATGCCAAGAAAGGCACGATTTTTAGACTAAAAGATACACCAAGTGTATTCAATTGTAATAAGGCACTCAAATCACATGAAATCCATGAACGAAAAATGTTCAATAGAAGTAGCAGACGAATTCGATTCATTCGAAAAGCGCGATGGCATCAGAGGATTGATTCATCGACATGATTAAAGCTATCTGCTTTATTTAATGATGAGCTGTTTATCAAATTATCTGACGAATGCATCCAAATGTTTCGGCTGATTAATGATGACTTTATACAGTTTTCTACAAAAAATGATAAATTCATGAATGTCTCTGTGAAATATTCGTGATTTTCTCGGATTCCAACAACATCTTCAAAGATGGTCTCATCTCGAAGCAATTATTAATCACGTAAAAATCATGTCACCTCGTAAGCGATAAAACTAAGCATATTGTCCTTCAACATAAGAGCTTCCAAACTGATCAACTCTATTTCCTAATTGATAGTTATCAAATTTGTCATTCAATACTAATCGATATTCTTCTACTACGGTTGCAACTCAGTTATTT
The DNA here is from genome assembly GCA_907163375.1 of Prostheceraeus crozeri. Classification (NCBI taxonomy): domain Eukaryota; kingdom Metazoa; phylum Platyhelminthes; order Polycladida; family Euryleptidae; genus Prostheceraeus; species Prostheceraeus crozeri. The sequence continues at coordinate 74,353 of CAJQUW010009240.1, forward strand.
CTTGCTATCGTGCAAGGTATTCAACACTAAGACAATACCTACATCTTCCGCATCCCGATACTTTGAAAAAAAGCTGTGATCTCTCTGGGTTTGGGTCAACCGATGACGTTCGTGAGACGCTTAATATCTCCTCTGAGTTGCATGGTATGCAAAAGCATTGGGTAATCATATTCGAAGAGACATATGTCAAACATTCAATACGTTTACTGGAACCGATCTGATCGGGTATTCCCATAGAGGTAGTTCGAAGACGATCAAGCCTGCCCGGGCAATCCTTGTTCTCATGATAAGTCACTTATTGGACAAAAGTCTTCGTCAGCAAGACTGATGCCTGTTTTCTTACCTTGAAGGCTGAATTTTTATACTCAACTAATAGCTGTGATAAAAGTCATTTCAGAATGTGGGGACGAGCGAAAGCTTTGATATGTGATTACCATGCGACAATATGACAAACATTATTTATCCATCCAATATGACAAGCATTATGACAAGCATTATTTTATTATCCCCCTTCTGATCCGAGTTTATCTTGGAAAATAAAGCTTCCGACTGATGTTTCCGACCGAAATATCTGATGAAGAACATACGCAACCATCGGATCACAGAATGTCACAAAAAATTGACTCCGATAGTCAAGGGAGGATTCAAGGTGGATTCTTAGGGAGTAAACGCAAAATCGCAGTGCGTGGTAAGACATCGTCGATTTGCAAGAGGATACAAAACATGTTCTTAAAACAGCTGTTTTGATTTTTTTTGGTCTGTTTACCATCGAGCATTCGAGGAAAAAAATTTACCTTTGGTTCTCAACGTATTCACAGAAAAATTAGTCGCTGCACTTATTTTGAACAGCAAAAACAAATACTGCGGAATTCACTGGTTCCATATTTTTCAAATGAGGAAAATTTTGAATGAAATATCTCCCAATCTTCACATTCGATTCAATGACAGTGAAAGAGAGAGAATATATGAGAGAGAGAATATATATATTTTTCAAAATGACAATCACAAAATGTATCACAAAGTTGAATAGTCACAAAGTTAAGCTGGTATACTTGTTAGGTCAGGAAGACCATTAAAAACCAAGGTGATGAGAACAGTGTAACAATTTTGTCTCTTGCTAGTTCTAGAAAAAGGTACAATTAGTCGATCATTACGCACGTGCGGAACAACGGGAAAAAGAGGATGATCGACGTTCTGACTCTTGTAAAAAAGTGAAAGGTAGGCTTGAAAGCGAACTTTATCTAATGAACATATACTGTTGGCACAAATACAATCATTTTTACAGATAATTCTCCGAGCTCGTTTGAAAATTCTTTCTATCTGCTGTCTCGTTTCAAAACTGCAAACGCCAAACAATTGTGTACAATAGAGCAAAATGCTTTCAATTGTGGCCTTAAAAACAGACCATAACTCGTCATGACTTAACAACCTACGCAACACTCTAAGCACATACATCCTTTTATTACACAAAGAAATAACATTCTGGAAATGTGAGTTCCATTTCAAATCCTTATTCCAAGTTACTCCGAGACCCTTTAGCTCGCTCACAATACTAAATGGAAAAGGGAAGACAATAGAGAAATTTTTCTTCAAAATGCACACAGCCTTTGTTTTACATTGATTTAATTTCAATTTGTTCAAGTCGGCCCAATCTGATATATTATAAAACTCTTCAGACACGGCTCCCAAAGACTTGACAATATCATTCCTATAAATAGGACAAATTTCGCAAATGTCATCAGCATACATAGTTAAAACGGTAGTCGTGGACATGGGCTTTATATCGCTACAGTACAGGACAAAAAGATATGGACCCAAGAGCGAGCCCTGGGGTGCACCGCTGGTCACAATACGCTGCTGACTAAGAGAATCAAGCATTTTCACAGATTGGTACCTGTTTGTTAAATAGGAGCAAAGCCAAGAAATAAAACCACGTGGATAACAGTAATCAATAAGCTTCCGGACAAGAACATTGTGACAAATAGTATCAAAAGCTTTGGAAAAATCATAGTTTAGCATAATGCAGCCTCCTGAGTCAGAGCAGTCCAATATCCTAGTTACGGCATCATGCATCGTAATTAGACAAGAAGTAGTGTTCGAGAGACGTTTATAGGCGAACTGAAAATCAGGAATGTTTTTGCAAAATGTATCACGCATATGCTTCAGCACAAGAAATTCTAGCAACTTGGCTGGTACACTCAACAAAGTAATCGGGCGTAGTTCATGAAGGGAAAAAGGCATACATTTCGGGACTGGTGAAATTAAACAATTTTTAAAAATGCACGGCACCTTTCTCGCTATAACAGAAGAGTTAATAATGTTACAAAGAGGCTCTGAGATAAATGGGGAAGCCAGCTTGTAAAATTGATTTGATATGCTATCAGAGCCAGTAGCTTTACGCAAAGATAGATTATCCAAAAAGTTAAACACATCAATAGGATCCGACAAAGGACACCAATCATCGTCATCACAGTATGTCAATGGCTCACTCTCAGTTAGGTGATCACTTGTATCATACAATACACGTTTATGTTCATGAACATTTCTAACACTGTCTACTTTTGAGCGCAAAAATACTTGACAATGAGAGCTCCGACGTTTCAGATTGAAAGGTGGACCTACATGAGCAGGTGGATAATTATCAGCAAGCGATTGGCTGACCAATATTCGGTCTAAAACGGCGTTGCCACGTGTAGGAGTCATAACTTTGTCGACCAAATCGTATGCACTTTGTAATGAAGATGCTTCGAAGTTGTTCAAATCACCAGCAACAATGATATTAACATCTGGTATATCTTTCGCAACAGCATCTAAATGATCACATATGTTATCTGATATCTCTTTGCGAAAAGACACAGGCAATTGAGGCGGAATATACATGGTCAGTAGCACAAAAGAGAGCAGACAATTCACAAATTACACAAAAATTCGACAAAACTTGCAAAATAAACTCCTTGTTACGGGATTTAATGAGATTTCTACATAGCAAAAATACATAGCAAGATAAAGTGGATAAACTTCTAAATTTTCATTGGAGACAGCTACGATGGCAGATGGAATATCGGAGGAGTCTTTCGATTTAGATAAAGTTATTAATGATGTAATTGCAAATATAGGAATAGTATCCACTTTTAGAGGGCATAAATGCATAGATTCCGAGGGCGCGTTAGCGCACGAGGAATGATGCATTTATGCCCGATAAAAGTGGATATTATTGGTATTCTAACCCAATGAAGATGAAATCTATGTCGCTGCCTATAATCAATGATTCTGTGATATGTTTATAAATGAAAACCTATGTTAGATAAAGGATATCTTGAAATCTCTAATGAATCGAGAGAAGTAGGGCCTAGATATTACTGCTAATGTGTATGCATGAATCTTCCCAAAATATCTTCAAAAAATCAAAAAATATATCAAAAAATCTTCCCTGGAATTCGTATCCTCCATTGGCCTTCACGGGCTCCCCCGACCTGTCTCCGATCGAACATGCTTGGGATGAACTTGGTCGGAAAATGAGAGATGCATATGATCATCCGCCATCAACACTGACAGTTCTTTCAGAGAGACTCATCGATCAATGGTCATTGCTGGATCAGGAACGGCTTGAACATCTTTGCGACTCGATGCCGATGAGACTTCAAAGCTGCACTTCAGTGCGGGGAGGACATACTCGGTACTAATGTCTCCCATTTATTCAAATATAATGTTTATTATAAAATGCTATCTTATAATTCATGAGTGTGAGTGGAATAAAGTTCTTATATTTGAGTGGAGCATTTTTTATGTCAGGCAGTATATATCAAGTCAATTTTTGTACAGGATTGTTGCCCTTCATCTGAAGATCATGTAGGCTACACAAAAAGCGTTATTGAATTAGCAAAATATTGAAGCAACAGGATGACAATGAAAGAAATCCTTTAAAATGCTCTGTACGTTCATCATTTTGGAAAATCACTCCTTTAATCTATCAGGAGTATGATCAGATAATATGCAATGTCGATTTACAGAAGATGCATTACTCGCCAGCTTGAAATCAGAGGTCAAGAAATCTTCGATTATTCATTTTACTGTAAAAGGACGCCTGTTCAATATATTTGAACACTTTTCAAAATCATTGTTTCTTTTCGAATATCAGTTTCCAAAACATCATCACATTGTGTCGCAAGCTTCATTCAATGATTAATCGAAAAGTTCCAGGGACAATTTATTTATCTGAGTGATGATTGATGATAAAAAAGCTTTTAATTTGTTTATTCCGGAGAAGCACTATCTTTTAAATGAGAAATTATCCAATAAATGAAATTTTTATATGTGAATTCTTGAGTTCTCACAACCAATGCACTGACCTTTCCATTATGACTTTGTGAACCAATTTTTAATTCGCATTCCAGTATTGAAAAATTGGACAACAGTCATCACTTGCCAATGACTGCTACGCATAGACGCAGTGTGATAACCCTTAGAATAGTGGGCCATTTCATGTGAACCAATACTATCATCTCATGCACCTAAAATTCACCTCAAGAAAAACCTGCAATTTGCGTCATCAACTTCCACAGGAAACTTGACAAATGAGTCTGACAATTAGATCGAAATTGATCTACAGACCATCGATTTTTCTTTGTGCCATCGTTGTAAATAAGGAATATATTAAACTTCCATCATACCGTAGTCTACTATCATCTACTTCTATGATAGGTGCCAAATCGCTATAAACATAGGAATAATTTACAAACATTTGTTTTCTTAAAAATCATTTGATGCAGAAAGTTTCATTGTGTGCTGATTTTTTTTAGTCGACACCATAGAGGAAGTATATGTAGGTAGAGTGTCGATTTAAAAAAAGTATCTGTATACAGTGAAAAGTTTTATATGAAAAGATTCAGTTTTCTGCGGAGATTACTTTCCCGTGGTCCAAAAAATTATTTGACCACTTTTGAAAAAAGTAAAAATTTGCCACTTTATATACTACCGAGATGACTCCCCTATATAAGTAGTATGAAACAAGTTGGATATCAAAGGGAATGAATATTTGATAGGAAGCATCCTAAATATGCGGAAATTAAGCTGATTATCAAGGGAATTTTATGAATTGTATCATAATGAGAGTCTTCATTAAAAAGTCGCGATATTATTCGTGCTTTCTTGGCTGAAGTTTCAAGTTTTTAATTCAATTTTCACCTGCATGATTTTATGATTCCCTAAATTCCTGTTTCATTTCTTGAATCTGAATAGTGATGTGGAACAATTTATATCCTTCAAAGGATTGAAATCATTGTCTTTGGTTATGTGCCAGTAGCAGGTTGCCTGTGATATGATTACGCTTAAGAAAATTCTCTTGAGGTTGAGCATGAAAGTAATAGGAACCCATCGAATTTGTCATTCAACAAACATTAAATCTCCAAGGCAGTCATGAGAATCTGTAAAATACCGTCATTCCTTCTGCATTACAATCATGATCACTCAATTCCGTTGTAATTTCTGCAAAACTGCAAAGATTTGCATATCTCACATTTGGTGACAATACCACCTGTATCTCCTTTGAGTTCATTTAATAAAATCGAAAGTGTATACACATTGGGGATTTAATAAATGCGGAGTTACCACTCTACCTAATATACCTACTCTATGGTCGACACTCTACCTACTATCAGCTTATACTTACTTTATGGTATAAGTGTATTCACGGAAATGAAACTGTTTCGCGACTGCTACTTATTCAGTTTTAGTAGAAATGGCACGCTAAGTCATTTTAGATATTTTCTAATCGTTTGAATTCCTTAGGCATCTACAAGTCGCTCTTTTTATTTATATTCATATTTAGAGATACTTAGGAGCACCATGGCATACCAGATTACTTTTGAATTTTTGATGGAAAATGTTTCATGTACGTATGTTTGACTTTGCATTGACATCCACAGATCAGTCGTACCAGTCTCTTTTTTACTGAGAAGTAATTTTTCGGTGCATTCAGCCAGTTCAGCATCACAATTGGCTATCATAAAGGTGATTTATGGATACAATTTGCAAAATTTCCAAAATCTGTCAGAACATGGTGATTCCAAATTTTAAGTTGGCTTTTATAGTACGAAGATTAACGAGTGAGGATGTAAATGAATACCACCACTAGTAAGCTCGCACTCTAAATATGTTGTGCCTTATATTTCATGTGATTCTGAGCAAAGAAACTTTTTACAACTGGCCTAGTCGTCCCCGTGATTTCGATGAATTTCACAAGTTACTGCGGGTCGGGTCAATGCACCTTTTTTAATCTAAATTTGTAGCTTGCAGATTCATTGGAACGATATGCAATGGCAGTGATCAACTAATTGTCTATTTTGTATTCAATTTTGTGATTCAATTGAGTGTGTCGCTTCCGTTAATCAATTTTCTATCGTCCATTGAGGATAATCAATTCGATGATCATTCATTTATTAGTAAAACCTTTATATAGCCTACACTTCATCAAGCCTCGAAGTGCGGTATGTGCCATGCCAGGGGTTTCAATAAATTAATTGCAATTATTTTTGGGCAAGCAATCAATTAATTTCGATTGCAGCGGGAAGTAATCAGTTTGCAGTGCAACGATGTAGTTATATCAATCAATCAATTGCAATTACTTATCATCGCCGTTTGAATTGACATATTTAAGGTTTTGAGCTTATCACTCGGCTATTTCAATGGGCAAATGGACTACACACTCTACAAATCGCATAATAGCCTACTTTGATTTTGGATAGTGACTTGAATAGACTCATTGCATGAAGTAGTTCTAACTACATGCTTAATTGGATGTGGCTTGAGAAACTTTATTGCCGACTTAGGTTCCTGCATCATAAAATTGATAGTGATGATCAATTACTGAAGCAGATGACTGAATAATTACACGTGCCTATGACAGAATGAAAAGTATATTTTTAAATGAAATCATAAAATTATTGTAATACCAATGTAGAGATGCTTGTGCGTTATGCACGGTGTACTTCCTGATTAGAATCCTGAAAGCGATCCTTAAGATCTGACATGAAGAAGATATATTCAGGCTTTGTATCTCAAAAGTCACTGAAGGTGGGATGTTTTGCCTACGACGGTGAGTGGTGATGGCATTTCAGTAAATCAGTAAATTAAATACCTCCCATTACAACACAGATCAGTCAATTAATTACGACTATTGACTGACAAAAATCAATCAATTGCAATTATTCGTGGGCACCAAAATGATTAATTGCAGTTTTTTTGTCACTACATCATTCAATTTATTGTTATTTTTTGTTAGCAGCAATCAATTAATTTCTGATAACCCCTGTGCCATACCAGTGTCATACGGTTATCATCCGGACCGAAAGATGAATGGCAGATACAGTCTGCTCATAGCTAGCACACCATACAGTGTCCATGCAGTCAGTTGCCCCTATCGGGGGAGCTGAATGTGTTCACTGATTGCGTGAATTTTATCATCTTGTACAGACGGTCCAGACGGAAAAGTTGACTATCATCGCTCAGTGAGCAAGTGAACAATAAATATTCACTTTATTGCACTTGCATATAAGATGCAAGTGGATGCGATGCAGACAAGGAGACACCCTGAATGAGCTGCATGGCGGGAGAACAGGAAGTGGCCAAATGGGTCAGAGAGATACTCTGCTCAAAGTGGAACAGTGTGCCTTTTTAAAATTTCAAACGTTAGTTATAGAAGCATTTAAATTTCTTTATAAGACATGGGGAAGGACTAATTTACTTGCAGTGCTGTCACCATCGCAAGTGTTTGTTCTACCCAAAACCTTGGACTAAAGTCGGCGCCAAGTGAGCGGCTACATTTTAATTGCCTACATGCAGTTAACTGAAAGCATAAAATATATGCATGTTTTTAGTTTTGTTTCATCGTATTTCATTCAACTTTTCAGATCTGACATGAATGGTACGCGTGTTGAAGAAGGTCCTCGGAATTTTCGTTGGTCTACCATTGGCCTCGGTCATGATAAGCATTGCTCTTGGCTTTAGTGTTTATCGCTGGTACCGGTGTAACAGTTTATTTTTACTCCCTGACAAAATTTACTCTCCCAGTAAATTTGGCCTAGAATATTCTACTCCCTATCCGATGCAGTTGACTCGCTGATTTCAAATCTGTTATTGTTATCCCACAAAAACCCAGTTTTTGCTCAGTAAATGCGATTTTACTTTTTTGGAAGTCAGTTTGTGAAGTTAGCGGAACCATTTTTTGTTGCTGACTACTGTTTTCTTCAATTCATGCTAGTCCCATCAATTTGAGGTTCCTAAGAACGAATCTGCAATCAGAATTGTGAAATTCTATCTCATATCAGAGATATCTACTGGGATATAGAGGTCACTGGGGTAGTAAATTTTGTCAGGGGGGAGTAAAAATTTCCTAGGAAAAATTTACTGGGGGAGTAAAAATTTCCTAGGCAAAATTTACTGGGGAGTAAAAATATCCTAGGAAAAATTTACTGGGGAGTAAATTTTGTCGGGAGTAAAAATTGACTGGCACACCGGATCAGACAATTGAGGGCCATGCAAGCCAGAACAATTGCAAATCCTCAACTTTCAGTGCTCTCAAACCCTGCTTCACAACAGAGTGTTGCCGGACACCAAGGAGATGGACCACATGGATATATAGGACCTGGAGGAATGTCATTTCAGCAAGGGAACTATTTCAATAATCAATATTCTAATCATGGATTATTCAGCCAAAATGGGAATTCATCACAAACGATGGTTGATGAAAGGGGATTTTCAATCATTAAATAAAATATTCTTTTCATTCGTGTTGCTTCCCTTGGCATGCTCGGCTGATGATAGCAATGATCAAGAAAAGCATGAATATCAACATTATTTGTCAATTGATGAAATGCTTGCACATAAAAGACAATAGTCGTCCAACAACGATTTAGAAATTCAAAATTAAAATTGCATAAAATGCTCTTGCAGCTGAGCAGCTAAGAGAATTTGGCCAATTAAGAGGGGAATAGAAAATGCACCAAAATATTGAAATGCTGTTCGTCGAAAATAAAAAAGCTTACTGTGCAGAATTTTGTCTCTTAATTTGGAGACTTTACATCATCATCCTTTAATTAAAACAGCATGCTCCAAATTGCTGTCTTATCAGTGGATTTTGTTAATCCAATGAATTTTCATTTTTCTAGCAGCATATGGAATCACTACAAGTAATGAATGAAGTACGTATAGGCTACAAAAGAACGCGATTTATCCAAGTGTAATTTCAAACGGATGTGAGATATTGCGCGTTAGAATCCATTAACGTCCGCTTGAAATTATATGCATTCGAAAAAATGGCGCATCCGCGGTCCAATCTAGTATAACATCATTAAACCACAAATATTTCATAGGTGTATGGAAATCGGTTGAGATATATGAAGAACGTCGATGTGAGGTGGAAATTCAGAGGTGGAAAATCTTCATCACTTCGATTGAATGTTCATTATCAGAAATTACGGCAGAAACATCTGTTTTTCTTAGTGCGAGAAATTATTTTGAATAACTGAGAAATTTATATCAAAACGATTGGAATGACCTTCAATATTGCACTTATATCACGTTCAGTTGCCCGGATCCTCGTATTTCTAGCTTGTCAGAAATATAGTTCATGCTATAGCTTGTTTATTTTGATTCCACTGCGTGATTTTTCATTCCTGTGTGTACCTTTATAAGAAACCGGCGAAATTCTGTCGATGAATAATTTCTGGGTTGTTCTTTATCTACAAAAATTAAGACCTTCAATGGATGTTTAACTTCCCGTATCAGGCCAAAGCTTTCGGAGACCGTTTGTTGGCCAACTGTTTTACATCTTGTGAATGATATGTATTTTCCCAGAAATTAACCATATGCGGCACTGAATTTCATCACTATTGCAAACCTCAAAACTGTTTAGCATGACCATGTTTCGCTTTCCATCACTCACATTACACCAAAGTCATCTTTTAGTGACAAATCAATGTAAGTAGTAAACGCTTAAATGTCGCAAATTCGACAGACGGAATTTTGCACACACTGATTGAGTCAACGTACTGTGCAGTTCCCTACTCTGTGGCAGTGTGGACGTACTTGACATCTTCGTGTAGTATTACATATCAAATCATAACTTAATGTCGAATGGCCTCTCAGCTAAAAAGTAGTAGCCATGTCGAATCGTCTTTATGATATTAGTCATCACAGGGACAAATGAAATGACGCCCGACAGACGGATCAAGCCAGATCGTCACCTACAGATGAACCCTAAACTATTTGTCCGATTTGCTTGAACATGCATTTCTATAAAATTGAACAACTGATCGGAGATTCAATTTCAAGATCAATAATGTTAATTCTGTCTGAATTGAAATGGAATGAATGGAACTGTCTGAATTGGAGGACTAGCAAAGTTTCAAATAATAATAATGATAAAGACGTATATTTGAGAAAGTTACAAAAGTCCCAATAATGGGAATCGTGGAACCCCAAGTTATATACCCCAAGTACAGAATAAGTATTCAAGAAAAATCATAACAAAGTAAAAGAAATACGGAACAAGACTCAAATGGTGAATCCGGAGTTATACAGTCTCGACATGCATATGATGAAGGATCTGTCACGAAATTATGTCGTCAAAGGTGGCAGACGAAAATGCCCGGAGTGTCTCATTACAGGGAGCAAAAGATGTTGCAGAGGATGATGATCGTCGTTCACAGTAGATAGAAATAAGCAATAACCAAGAATCCGTCGACGATATGATAACAGCAAAAAATCAACGCATTCGCAATGCCAGGAGTCACAAATTATGCGGTGTGCTCGACGTTGAACTCTTTCAAGCTCGTTAGATTGCCCAACGTTTAAGCTCACAAATATGGGAGCACCATACTCGAGTATATTGCGTACACAATTCTGATAAATATCAATCAGTTGATCTTTAGGCTATTCAAGAAATTTCTTAGCTGACGCAGGACATACAGTCTTGATGAAGCTTTCTTACAAATTATATTGACATGTGAATACCAGCTCAGAGATCTTTCAAATTTTATGCCTAGAACCTGTTTCTCCTGCCGAACCGGTATTCCAGACACATGAAATGGAGCTGAGTCAAACGAAGATAGGGTTGAAAAGAATATTTGCTCACTTTTTTCACTCTTGATGAGCATGTGATTAGAGTCGGCCCATAAATTTACGCAAGCAAACAAGTTCGTAACAGGAGAAGAAGTAAGATGACCCAAAATTGGATAGAGCAAGAAAATGTCGTCAGCGTATTTGATAGTCAGTGTATCTTCGGAACTTTCACAGCGTAGATCAGATACAAAGTAACCAAAAATTATAGGCCCAAATGAAGAGCCTTGGGGCATGCCACTTGGTTGCACTCCATAGGAACTGTAAGAATTCTTCCATCTGACCCTTATCTGACGTGAGCACATATAGTTAAAGATGAAAGTAATAGTGAAACTACTAAAGCCATCTCTCATCATCGTACTGATCAAAACGTCCCGACAAACACGATCATAACCCTTTGCAAGATCTATTGTGACCATCTGACAAGCCTGAACATTGCGCCGTTGAAGATTGGATGAAATGTAGTTTTCCATATCTATCAAGGCAAAGACTATGTAATATTCAAAGACTGAAAACTCTCCTATCTCTGTTTGTTAAACTTTTGGAAACAACTTATTTGTCCTCAACGAAGATATCGGGTGATTTTAATACATTGGAAGACGGGAGCTACCATGGGTATTTTTGTACTCATCACAGATATCTACTGTTTCCAAATTTTCTACAAGTTTACAGTCTTTACATCTTCCACTGTCTTTGTATCAAGGTACAGACAGTGGAAGATTTTTGCCTGCATACATATTGCTTTTCATCAAAGTGACTTAGGAATTCTTCCCCAATTCTTTTCAGAACTCATTTCTCAAATATTCGCTCAAGCATAGGCAAAACAGAAATGGGGCGAATATCGCTCAACTTTTCAGGAACTGATTTGGGAAGGGGGACGATGTCTGCGATCTTCCACATTTGTGGGAGGTTCGCTTCTCGAAGGCATCTATTGAAAATGATGTGTAGAGGCAACGCTATGACCGTACTCAGCTGTGACTAACACAGTGATGGAATTTGATCAGAACCAGGGGACTTTTTGGGATTGATATTTTGCAGTTTTCTTTGGACTTCCTCTACAGTGATTTGGAACGGGACTGAGTAAGGATGCAGGCTAGAGATGATCGTAGTGTTATCCTCGACGCAGTTTGAAATCAAATCGTTTTTTATTTCCCCTAACAATTGGACTATGTTACAACCAGGTCTACAATTAGGAAGCCAATTATTGTCAGTCTTTTCTCTAGTGACGCTCTTATAGACGCTCCAAATGCTCCATTTTTGTGACTTTTCTCTTCCCCAATGACGCTTAGCTTCCAAAATAGCTTCCTTAACTTTGACCTTATAGTGGTTATAGAGGATCCAATTTCTCTTGCGATAAGCTTCATAGCGCTTATTTATCAAAACCTTGATGACAGAATTAATCCATGGCAGTTCTTTGATTGAACGTTTAGTCATGTCATATGGTAGCTGAGCTAACGAAAACTTGAAGATGTCATGCATGTAGAAAATACCACAAATTTCGTCGAGGCTTCTCTCTTCCGTCATCAAATTTTGCCAATTAATGTCTTTGAAGGAAGACAGTATTCGTGTCATATTTGATTCACAGAAATCTATGACCTTAACCCATTTGTTCATCAAAAGTAATACCTTGTTTCGGTAATACAGTTACCACATTGTGATCACTTAAACCTAACAGAGCAGAGATACAGGGCTCATAGTAGAATGCCACTACATGCTCAGGTAGAAGGATTAAGTCCAAAATTGCTTCACCTCTTGTTTGTAGTATAAGGTATGACATCCGGCGCATCGCTTCGCTTCGCTCGCACCGGATGTCACACCCTTCGAGTTTTTTCGAAAATTTACGTAGTTTATAAATTTCAAAAATTTAGGTAGACTCCAAATTTCACGTGGCCGAAAATTTAGGTAGTGACAAATTTTCAAAAAATTAAAATTTCAAAAATTTAGGTAGTCGAAAAATATCACGTGGTCTAAAATTTAAGTTGTCTCAAAATATCACGTAATCTAAAAAATATCGCGTGGTCGAAAATTTAGGCAGATGAAAATTTAAGTTGTCTAAGAATTTCACATAGTCTCAATATACCAGAAGATTGTATTCAAAATATTTATTCAACATTTTTCTTTAAAAATGAATGAAACAAAAGTGGAAGGAACTTCGACGGCAACGGCGACGACGAAAATGGAAGGAACCGCAAGAATATATCCTTCATTATCATATGAAATGGATAAAGAAAAACACAAAGATAGAGTACGTTATATGAAAGATAAGGAATCTATCTCAATTATTATTAAGATTAGAGCATTATGATAAATTATGAAAGAGATGGTCTAAAGTTAAGAATGTAACACAAGGAATTGGCATATTCTTAACAATAAGTTTAGGTGCTTTAACAATTGTCATTTCATCTGGCGTTCTTACAATTCCAGTAGTTGCTACTGCCTTAACAGGTACGGGTGTTTTTCCAACTTCACTTATTACAATGTTAGATAAATCTTTAATAACTAAGAAACGAAAATCATTAAAAACTAAACATTTACATATTAAAGAAGTTTATGACAAATTACATGACTACTTTCAAAAAGTGTGTGATGATAATGTTATTACGCTAGATGAGATTGAAAAATTTGATCAAATAGCTAATAAAGTAAATCATTTAAATTCCGAAAAAATTGATGATAAAAATTCTAGTGATGGTAAAACTTTTAGTGATGGCAAAATTTCTAATGAAGAAACTGATAAAATTTTTTATAAGAACTAAAAGCTTTAAGCGAAACTTTCAGCAAAACTTTATCAAACAAAAATTTAGACGCCAAAGCAATAAAAAAATAATTTGTTCGGTAAAATGTTTTTGTTGTATTCCAATGTTACCACAAAATTCAAATACTATATTTTAAAAATGGACAAAACTAAAGCTGTTAATCAAAAAATATATAAAAAATATAATATAAAAAATGGATAAAATTAGAGCTGATGATTTTAAAAGAATAAAACAATTAGAAGAGTTAATAAAACAAAGAAATATTATGAAAGAAAATCATCTTCAACATAGAATGAAAAAAGCTGGTGTTCAATCTGATATGTTTGAAAATGTAAAATTAACTGAAGAAGTAAAAACTGATTATGAAAAAACTGTCGAACCATTTAAAGTTCTTGAAAAAGAACTTAATGAAAAACGGGTAGATATAGCGGATCCAGTACTTAAAACATTATTAGATGATTATGGTTTGCCAGAAGCAAACATAGATGAAAAATTACCAAAATCTATGCTATTTCAACATTCTACTTTCTTTTTAGATAAAAAATTATTTGCAAGATTTTATCTTGGCGGAAAAGAAATATTTCCACAACCTTTACGGGGGTTAATTTTTTCACCAGATAAATCTCCTTTTAGTTTAGATAGAAATTTTGTTGATCTTTTAAGAGGAGCAGATTTAAAAAATTATGCTGTAGAAGATTCCATAAAATATAAAGCTATGTTAGATAGAGTTGGTGTAGTAAAATCTCTTAGACGATATAAAGATTTAGAAAGATTAGCTTCATCAGGAGATAAAGTAGGAAAAGGTTTTAAAACAGAAACAACTGTATTTTTACCAGATGATCCACAAGAATTACTAAATAGATTAAATATTTTAATATCTGCAATAAAAGAAGGTCATTTATTCTAGTTTCAATGAAATTCATGCGATATTGAAAAGACTGTTGGAAAAGAGGATTCTAAATGAAGAGGATTATAAAAGTATAGCTGAAATATGTTGTTTTTAATTTTTTATAAAAAAATATTTATTTAAAATTTTAACTAAAAAATGTCTTCGAGAGAATTATCATTAGCAGATTTAGACAAAATTAATAATCATTTAGATAATCTAACAGAGATTTTGGGTTCATCAAAATTTAGCACGACGCTAAAAATTATAACAACTACTTCATCACACACTTGTAATCTAGAACCCATTCTACATTTGGAACAAAATAAAAATTATCAAATTGCATTGACTAGTTTCTCCACATTTAACACTATTCAAAACGTTATCAAAGATGTGAATGATCAATTTAGATATTCTACTGATAAAGGTAAAACATGGAATGTACTAACTTTTCTTCCTGGTTCTTATGAAGTTGAATCAATATCAAATGAAATTAAGAGACATTTAGGTATACCATTTAAAGATAAGAAACAATTACATTTTGCAGTTGAACCGACAGTTAATAAATTTTCTCTTACTTTAGACGAAAATCATCAAGTTGATTTTAATCATGATAGATCATTGTCAAAACTATTAGGATTAATAAACAAACCTATAGTCAAGGTTATCATTTAGGTGAAAAAATTCCAAAAATATCTGAAATAAATTCAATTGTTGTACATTGTGACATTATTAAAGGAGGATATATAAATGGTAAATTGTCAAATTTAATATTCAGTTTTCCAGCTTTTACTGTACCCATTGGTTATAGATTAAATGTAATTCCAAAAACATTAATATATTTCCCTATTACAAGAAAAACTATTAACAACATTAACATTAGAATCACTGATGAGAAAGGACAAGAAATAAATTTTGGAGGTGAAGAGATTATGATAGATCTTTTGGTTAGAGAAGTTTAATTTTCTTCTTCTTAAAAATAAAAATAAAAATAATTTTTTTTATTAAAAATGAGTGAAGTGACCCCATTAAATAAAAAAAAGCTTAAATTTAATCATCATTCAAATTTATCTAATAAAGTTTTGACAGTTATTTGTGGTAGATCGGGATGTGGAAAAACATATTTATTATTTAAAATTTTAACTACTCCAAATCTTTTGGATTATAACAATCTTATCATTTATACAACAACAGCAGAACAACCCGTCTATCAATTTTTAAAATATGGATTTGAAAATAATCTTTAAAAAAAGCAATTGCTTCATTATTCAAAGAATATGAAAAATCTGAATATGAAGAAGAAATAAGTTCGTGGTGTGAAGAAGCAGCAAAAAATAATCAGTTAGTAGAATCCAATAAAAATAAGCATATAAAAATACAATTAAAAGATGATAGTGGTAATATGCAAGATCCTAGTTAACTAGATAAATTAATGAAACATTGTGTATTTTTTTATGATTGTGTTAATGATAGAAATCAGTCAGTTCAGAGAAATTATTTCACAAGAGCTAGACATAATAACTGTAGTGTTTTCTATTTAACACAAAGTATGTATTCATTAGACGGAAGTATTATTAGAAAGAATGAAAATATATTTATACTATTTGAAATAAATGCAAGAAATTTATGTGATTTGTTAAGAGATTTAAGTATAAGAGATAAAGATGAATTTAAACAATCGTGTAACAATGCTTGGTCAAAAGATTATGGCTTCATTACAATTAATATTGATAAAAAAATTCATGATAGAGTTATTGAAAATATTTTCGTGGAGTGATCGAATAATTTTTTCTGATAAATTTTTTTTTAGAAAAACAGACAATAAAATATGGGAAGAGTATAAAATAGAACATGTACCAGTTTTAAAAGATTATCGACATCCTACAAATCCTGTAAATTCGAAGAAAGAAGTTAAATTTTATTACCATCATAGATATATGCAATTTGTCAAAGATTATAAAATAAAACACGGAATAAAAAGTTATGAAAGAACAAGGAATTTTCCACTTTGTTTAAGAAGTTTTAGAGTATTTTTAGCATACAATAACTTATGGTGGTTAATTAATAAAGAACATTTAACAGTTTATGATTTAAAAACATTACAACAATTGAATATACCTTTATTTATTTCAGATTTTAAAAGAAAATCATAATTTCTTTTTGAATAAAAAATCATAGTTTCTTTTTGAATAAAAAATCATAATTTCTTTTGAATAAAAAAAATCATAATTTTCTTTAAAAAATATGAATTGTAAGATGAATAAAGGTACGAAACCTACTATTCATGAATTAATAAAAAAACAAATTGTAGAATTTGATGAAGAAATTGCTTCATTAGAGAAACAGAAATGGATTAAAGAAAAACAAAAACGTACACAAAAGCAGAAACGCATTAAAAAAACAGAAACGAAGTATTAAACGTAGTATTAGACGCAATATTAAAAAACAGAAACGTGGAACAAAAGAAATATTAGAAACTCCTATTACTGATTTTTTTTTGATGATAGAATTAAGGATGAACTTGGTGATGATTTATGTAATTTATTTAATCCAAATGAAATTATGTATCTTTCATTAATGTAGTAAATGATAAGCGGAAACTTTTAGCAAATGGTAGAATTATTAATTTACTTGGAAAAGTTATTAAAGATCAGGAAAATATAATTCAAAATTTTTACGTAACCTTCTATAATGAAAAATCATTTGAAACATGGTTTTCTAATCTAGAAAAGAAATCAGATAGTCAGGAATGGATTTTTACAGGTAATATTAAAGATGAAGATTTTGGAATGAAACTAGTACAAAGATCACATAGAGGTTCAGGCATTAATATGAAATATAGAATCAAAGAATATTTCGGTGAATATTGTTATATTCCTTCTGAAGATTTTTGTTTTATTAAATGTTATAATGTTTTACGAGGTTTTAATGAAGAACAAGGAGAAATGATGAAAGAAATGTTTAATAATTTTTTTTTATAAAGAGAAAGCCACATCTAGAACAGGAGTAATGTCAAACTGCAAATTTTCTCAATTCAATAAATATTTTGGAGAATGTGTTCAGTATTACAGTACTGCCAATCGTCATTTAAATCCTAGAGGAATTGAAACGTTTCATAATTATGTTTATTACAATTATTTTCACGAAGGTTCAACAATTGGACACTATTGTTTAATTAATAAAACTCATAAATTAAAAGCTATCAGGGAAATTGAAAATAATTTCAAACCAATATATAAAACAGTTACTGATGAAAATCTAACAACGCGTCCATATAAAATCATAAAAAAGAAAAAAATTGACTATAGTTCAACATATATTTGGGATCTCGAAACTTTTCTTGATCCTAGCTGTTCAACAGCTCATCCTATTCCTTATTAATTTTATTAATTTTAATAAATTTATATGTTGCTTACCGAAACAAAGATTGAAAGAATTAGAAACACGTTTGTTAAGTGATATGATTAAAATTAAACGATCAAAAGATGAAGATGAAATTAAAAAACTTAAAAAACAAATTAATGAGTATAATAATTTGACTGAATTAGAATTTAATAAACTTCAAAATTGTGTGAAAATATTTACGAGAACTGAGGATGATGAATGTCCGATCGGGGGAAACCCAGAGGACGCATGTCCGATCCACCAATTTTTTAAAACTCTTGGAAAATTTAGTTATTCGAGAGTAACTTTAATAGCTCACAATTCATCAGGTTTCGATTCCTATTTTCCGATAAAATCTAATTTTAAATTAACTAAACCGCCTCTTAAAACTTCAAGAGGAATATTAGCTGCTTCATTACAAAATCCTTATACAACTGAATGTGTTAGTAGATATATTCAAAAATCTTTTAGATTTAAAAATAATAATATTAATAATACGAAAAAGAATTCACCTCCAGGTAAATTAGCACTTCAAACTATTATAATGAAATGTAGTTATCAACACGTAAAAACAAGTCTTTCCAAATGGTGTGAAAATTTCAAAATTCCTACCAATGTGTGTAAATTAAATTATGAAATTGGAGACATAACACATGAAAATTATAAAGAAAAAGGAAATGAATTGAGACCATATTTGGTTAACGATATTCTTTCTTTAGCTTTTTGTATCTACAAATATAATAATGTTATGCAAGAAGTAGTTGGTGAAGATATAACTACTAATTTGACATCCTCTGCTTTAACATTTAACGGTTGGATGAAAAGCGTGCAAAATGACAATATAAATATTCATTCTCATATAGATTTATGGGCTAGAAATTATATTAGAAAATCTGTTAAAGGTGGAAGAGTTTCAGCAAATATAAGAAAATACATATCACCATTTTGTAGCATCTTGTTACCAATATTAAAACAGTATTTACCTGGAAGTAATTTAATAGATTTAATGAAACAGTATCGAGATTTAGGAGATATAACTGAAATTTGTAAAAAAAATTTCAAATCAACTACTTGAACAAAAAAATGAATTTCTAATGGCTTTTGATGCAACATCTTTATATCCATCAGCTATGTATGATGAAAATTCAGAATACGCTAAATCTGAATCAGCTAGAAAATTTCGTCAAGAAGAAGAACGAGAAATAGTATCTAAATTTAATACTCAAACATTTAGACCTAAAACTGGAATATTCTCTGTTGTGTTTCAATATCCGAATGATATGTTTTTCCAACCAGTTCCTATAAAAGATAAAGTTAAAAATCAAAATAATAATTCTCATGTAAAAGTAATCAGGTTTAGAAATGGTATATGTTATGATGTATTAACTTCTGTAGACATATAAGAAATTGTTAGATGTGGTGGAAAAATCTTACATATTACTGATGGTATAATTTATGAAAAAAATTATCAAGTTTCACCATTTCGAAAATATATTGAAAAATTTTTAATTTGAGAAACAAATATAAAACAGAAGGAAACACTGTAGGCGATGAGTTAATTAAATTATTGATGAATTCACTATATGGAAAAACCGTACAAAAAGACATAACCACTAAATATCATTTATGGAATGAGAATACATTGAGAAAAAATTTCACTCAAGAAGTAAAAGATTATGAAAAATTAAATGATGAACAATATTTAGCGAAAGTAGAAATGGAAGATGATGAATTTCTTAAAGCTACTATTGTAAAAGATGGGAAGACGTCATTCATGCCATCACATTTAGGTTCTTTTATTCTTTCTCACTCTAGAAGAATCATGAATAACTTTATTTTAGAAATTAATGGTTTTAAAGAAAAATACATTCATTATACAGATTCAGTAACAGCTGACATGCCTGTAATATTGAGAAAGAACAATTGATTATTTATTTCTAGAATAGATAGTATTGTAAACAACTATAAAATTAATCCGTTTGAAATTAATGGTGATATGAAAGAAATTTCATTAGTTGATAATTTAGAAATTTATACGCATAATGGATGGAGTAAAGCAAAAAAAATTATTAGACATCTTACAAATAAACGTATTTATCGAATAACAACAAAAATGGGAATAGTAGATGTTACTGAAGATCATTCATTGTTAGATGAAATAGGTATTGAAATAAAGTCACAAGAATTAAATATAGGAACAAATTTAATACATAAGAAATTACTTTTACACGACAATACAATCATATTGAGACAAATTGTAAGTGATATTTATTTTAATGATCCGCCTAATTTAAGATGTAAGCAAGCATTTATAGAAGGGTTCTTTTTAGGAGATGGTTCTGCTGGAATCTATAATTATGAATCAGGAGTCAGATATTGTTGTACTTTAAATAACCAAGACCTTAACCTCTTAATTAAATTAAAAACATATATTAATGAAGTTCATAAAAATGATTGTAAAATATATAATACAATGAGATCATCTAGTGTATACAAACTTAATTTTCAAAATCCAAAACAATATGCTACATACATACTTTAGTGAAAATTATTATAATCAGTTTAAAGAAAAACGTGTTCCTTGGTATGTTCTAAATTCTGAATATAATATTAGATATTGGTTCTTTGTTGGATTTTGTGCAGAAGATGGGAGCAATAAATCTTTTTTTACAAGTAAATATGCAACTATTTGTTTTACACAGAAAGATAAAGAAACCTTTAGTGGTTTATACAATTTGGCATCATCTCTAGGTATTGATTTGGTAGCAAGCGAAAGACAAGATCAACCATTGTGTTTTACTGTGTGTCAAGTTAAAAATAATATTACCAAAGATGTCACCACTGTAAGATATTTAAATAATAATAATAAACAATATGTTTATGATATTGAAACAGAATATGGCGCATTTAATTGTGGTTTTCCATTAATTGTAAAAAACACTGATTCAATATACATTTCTAATGAACTCTTCAATAAATTTGATGCTGCTGGATATGTGGGGGGAGAATTGTGTCGAGGAAAAAATGATTATTGAAATGGTGGAATTTTTTGCAATGTTTATTGCACCTAAAGTAAAATACTGTATTACTGTAGATGAACAAGAAAGAATTAGCGAAAAGAAAACATTTATAGGATATTCACAAGATAAAGTAAAAGTAGAAGATTTTCTAAATTATGTTCGGGTGAAACATTATCGACTACAGTTAATAAACCATGGAAAAGATCTTAAGAAACTGGAATTAGTATTCCTGATAAAAATAATAATACTGAAGAAAAAAAATTTTCTGGTCAAATAAATATTCTCAAACATCAAACAGCTGATGAAAATGAAATTATGTTACCTTATAACGGAGAAGATATTCAAGCTGAAATATTTCAAACAATCGTCAGTCAGAGTAATTTATGTGATGATGATGACACGTGGGAATAATAATGTTTTTATTACATCTAAAAATTTTATTGCATCTAAAAATTTATTACATCTAAAAACTTATTACATCTAAAAATTTTGTTACGTCTAAAAATGTATTACATCTAAAAACTTATTACATCTAAAAATTTCATTACATATGAAAATTTTATTACATCCAAAAATTTTATTACATCTAAAAATTTTATTACATCTAAAAATTTTATTACATCTAAAAACTTATTACATCTAAAAACTTATTACATCTAAAAATTTCATTACACATGAAAATTTCATCACATCTAAAAATTTTATTACATCTAGAAATATAATTAATTATAGCACTCACACCGTATATTATTGGTTTTATCTTCAATTGTTTGTTTTGCTTCAGCTAGTCTAGATTTGGCATCAGATATTATTGGTATTGCTTTTTTCAAGGCATTTCTTTCATCATCAATTCCAGATTTTAAACATTTTAATGTATCATTATTTGTTAATCTATTAGGTATTGCTATACCAAATGTTGTGATTGTTGAATATTTGACATAGATGGAATTTCTTGAACAGGTTGCATATTTTATTGAGATTGTTTTATAAATTGATCACATGGTGTATATTTCATATGTGAATATAAGAACGCTTGATTTGTAAAACGCATATTACAAACTTGACAAATTTGAGTCATTTCCATTTTTATTTTTGTGAGAAAAATTTATTTTTTATTTTTATTTGAGAAAAAATTTTATTTTTTATTTTCATTTCCATGACATCTTTTATTGTTAAAAAATGATGTTACCAAATGTTGGTGGAGGTGCATATATCCCGAATAATCGTGAATCAGAAATAGAAATAGAAAATTATATCATGAAAACTGGAGACGTTTTATCTGGTCCATTGCATCTTCCTATTCTTCCGCAACAAAATACAGAGTTGACAAATAAACAATATGTTGATACACAAATCAATGACTTAAAAGAAAAATATATAATGATGATTAATGATTTAAAGTTGCTTAAACTTAATGATAAATCATTAAACGAAAAATTATTAAAACTTGATAAAAAAGATAGAGAGCTAGAAGCCGATATAGTAAAACTTTTTAAAAAGTTTCAGAAAATCAAAAATTTTAGTATTACTTTCTATGAATTTAAAATCTGCAGTTATTAAAAAATAAACAACAGATGAAATTATTGAAAGAACAATTAGAAAATGAATTAGAAAAATTTCCTGAGAGAATTTAAAAAATTTGGAAAATTTAAATAAGTTTCAAGCTACATTCCAAAAAAGTGTTGATGAATTGAGTTTTAAAATTACTCAACAAATGACAAAATAAATCACTTAATAAATGAAGTAAAAACAATTAATCAAAAAGTTGAACAAATAAAAAATATCAAAATCAATTTAGAAAATGAGTTAAAGAAAAATTATAAAGGAAATAAAGAACAGTTAGATGTTGTTAAAAAATTAGTTAGATGTTCTTAAAGTTCAATTGAATGCTCTTAAAACGGCGTTGAAGATGAATCAGCAGAAAATGCAAGTTAATAGAAAAGAAATTAAAGTACATCACACGCTGCTTGACGCAATAGATAAAGTGCAACAGAAAATTAATAAAGTTATCACGAAGTTGTTGTCCATTCACACACGTAAATCTTGATCATAAACGTAAATATTGACGTAAATATTTTTTCCCAAAACTTAAATTTATTCCTAAAAAATGCCTATAATTTATAAACACAATCTTAGACATTTTGCTTCAAATAAAGAATAGCACATGATCCATCTATGAAATCTGTTTACCATTATAACAATGTAGAAACTATTCAAAAACAAGGGTCTGGAATATTTTCTGGCATAGGAAGTATCGTTAACTTGACTAAAAATAATAAAGATTTGATTACATCTGCTGCAAAAGGAGCAGATGCTATAGGTAGTACAGCTAGTGCCATATCAAATGCTGTTAAGTCTCAAAACGAATTAAAACAACTAGAAACTATTCGTAAACTTAAGAATGATTCTGAAGAACTAAAAAAATTAAAAAAACTTTCAGAGGAAACAAAAATCAAAATTGCTAACATAGTACCTGATAGTAAACATGATGAAAAAACAATTGAAGAAATGAGAGGTAATGGTTTAGCAAAATTCTAAAATTATATTTTAGTAAAATTTTTATAGTAAATTTTTTTAATAAATTTTTTTGAGCAATTTTTTTAGTAAAATTGTTTTTGTAAAATTTTTTTAGTAAAGTTTTTATAGTAAAATTTTTTCTGTGTGAGAAAAAAAGTCAAATTATTTTTTATAAAAATGTCTTCTCTCATCAAAAATAAATTTAGATTAGACGATCCTCCGTTCGTCAGTTATAATCAAAAAAAGAATGACTATATAAGAATTGCTATGAATCCCGGATCTTCCAGTAGAGTAAATACTGGAGGAGATTTAATCTTTGAAGTTGACGATCAACAAAGTTATTTATATTTACCCGATTCATTTTTACACTGTGAATATTCTCTATATTCTGATGCTGATTTTACAACACCATTACCTGCTACGGATAACATTACATTAGAAAACAATTTCTTTCCAAGATTATTTACACAAATGCGTTTAGATGTTGCAACTCAAAATATAGAAAAAATAAGTGATTCTCCAGGTGTAATTGATACAATGCTTTGATTTGTAACAATTGGTGAAAATAATAAAAAGTATGATATCAAAGGTTGGTTTGCTGATACTAATGATGGTATAATCATTGATGATTTAACTCACGCTGGAACAGATGCAGCAGGAATTGCGCAAGATGTAGAAAATATTGCAAATCATCTAAATAAAACAAACAATACTGCATATAAAGAAAGACGTGAATTTAACAAGAAAAGTAAACAGACAGTTAATTGGTCATTGTCTCCATTATTCGCATATTTAGATTACAATAAAATATCATATCAATTAAAATTTAAATTTATAATTCATCGTACAGCAAATAATGAATTAATCTTTTATGGTAAGACTGGAAAAAAAGCATATTTAAAAATTGATAGACTTGAATGGTGGATAATACATATTACTCCTAGTTTAGAGGTTGAAACAACTATTGCAAAAAGATTAAATACTAACAAACCAATTCCAGTAAATTTTCTAAAGCGTACTGCGAGTTCGGTAACTTTCACTGAACAAAGATTTAACTGGCATTTTACTAGAACTTCGAATACTCCAAGATATTTATTACTAACTTTTCAAAGAAATAATTCTCCAAGTTTTGATAAGAACAACAATCTTTCTCATATTAATACCATTCGAAGTTTACATGTTGTTTTAAATCAAACCCGATATCCAATTGATCCATTAAGATTACGATACCAATAATCAATTTATGGAAGGCTATGATGCTTATAGAAATCTTTGTATAGAATTTGGAGTTGAACCACAATTAACTCCTGGAGAATGGAGACATTTATATCCTGTTTTCTGTTTCGATTTAAGTGCACAATCTGAAGATATTATCAAGACTGGTTGTGATATAACAATTAATATTGAAAAGAAAGATCCCACAACTTCATTGATGGCTTATGGTTTATTGCTGGAAGATGTAAAATATTCTATTGAAATTCTTAATGGAAAGATGGTTAGGATTAATTAATTTTTTTTAGTAATGAAATTATTTTTAGTAATTAGTAATAAAATTTTTTCATAACTACGGTAGATTAAAAAAATTCTTAGATTAAAATTCTTTTGTAACTATAATAGATTAAAATTTTTTTATTGAAATTGTCGCAAGCGAAAAGTAATAATAATAAAACTGTTGAATTAAAATTACGTAACATTGTTGACAAAAATACCCCTAAAACTATTACGATTAGCAAAAAGAAATATTACATAAGTAAACCAATGATAGAGAATATTCAATTACAAGAAGAAAAGAATGGTGGAATTCTCCCATTAATTCCACTAATAATCGGTGGCATAGCAGCAGCAGGAAGTGTTGCAGGTGAGACAGCTGGTATTGTTCAGGCAGTAAATAAAAATAAATCAGAGAAGGCAGCATTAGAAGAACAAAAACGTCATAATAGAGAGCTAGAGAAAGTTGCTAGACGGCAAGGAATAGTAGATAATTTTATTAGTAAATTAAATTTAGTTGATGAAGGAAAACGAGTTCTCAAAAACATTCTACATAATGTTGATGATTTAATTGAAATAAAAGAAACAAAAGATGGTTCTGGAATATATCTAAGTCCTAGTATGATTCGGTAAAACATTTATTTCATTTTATCTTTAAAATTTTTTTATCTTTAAAAATGAATTCTACAAATTCTACAAGTTCTACAAATTCTATAAATTCTATAAGTTCTACAAATTCTACAAGTTCCACAAATTCCGAAAATTTGATTAAATTAAAAATTACTAATTTAGATTTATTGAATTATCTCTTAAAAGTACATAAAACCTCAAATTGTCAGCATACCGGACGTGACATACAAAAACATTAGAAAACTTTCCTGGATTTATTTGGAGTAAATATTCAAAAGAAAAACATCTTCCTGGTCATTCATACTCGTATACCGGTCCAGGAACTCGATTAGATATAAGACTAGATGAGAATAATAATCCAAAACCAGGTGAAGAAGCAATAAACAGAGTTGATGCAGCAGCTTATAGACACGATTTAGCTTATCGAAATCATGACCTAAAATCTCGTCATGTAGCTGATAAGAAAATGATTCTGGAATTAGATAATATTGAAAATCCTACATTCAAAAAAAATTGAAAGAATGTTTGTTAAGAAAGCTTTACAAGCTAAAATATTATTCGGTCAGGGCTTAAATGAAACCTACGCCTCCGAAATGTCGAATGACCCAAGCCGCTACGCGTCTGAAATTCATAAAGAATATAGAAAGCCGAAATATCTATTGAAAGTAAAAGTATTTAATAAAGATGATATTTGGAGTGCAGATCTAACCAATATGCCAAATGAAAAAGATCATAAATACGCATTGACCGATATAGATTTATATACTAGATATGCTTGGCTGAAGCCTTTAAAAAATAAAAGTTGTCTGTCAGTTAAATATGCGTTTGAAGAAAATTTTAAAGAAAGTTTTAGAAAGCCAAAGAAGTTGTTTGTTGACAAAGGATCTGAGTTTTATAATAGAAACTATCAAATAGAATCGCTATTTGATTTAATTTATTCCACAGAAAATGCTGGCAAAGCTGTAGTAATAGAGAGGTTCAATAGAACTTTAAAAAATATAATATTCAAGAAATTTACTGAACAAGGAAATCAGAAACGGTTAAAAATATTACCAGGAATTGTAGATCAGTACAATAATAAAGTTCATTCACGTGTTGAAGAAACTCCAAAGAATGCTTCTGACGATCCTGATTTGATACGAAAGAAAATATTCGAAAATAATTATTCGAATGAGAGTAATCCGAATTTACAGAAACGTAAGCCGAAATTTAAGATTGGAGATAGAGTACGAATATTTAGGTATAGGAATAAATTTGAGAAAGGCTTTATTGGCTATTGG
Source organism: Prostheceraeus crozeri (assembly GCA_907163375.1). Classification (NCBI taxonomy): domain Eukaryota; kingdom Metazoa; phylum Platyhelminthes; order Polycladida; family Euryleptidae; genus Prostheceraeus; species Prostheceraeus crozeri. The sequence goes on from CAJQUW010009240.1 coordinate 101,429, forward strand.
ACTAAAGAAATATTTGAAGTTTGTAAAATAAATCAAACTTATCCGATTACTTATGAAATCAAAGATTTAGATAATGATGGAATCACTGGCAGATTTTATGAAAACGAATTACAAGGAAGTTATTTTTAATTATCATTATCATTATTCAATTCTAACATAATATCAAGAAATGGTACTCCTTTTTGTGATTTAAATAAAACATATAGAGATAATTGTCCACAATAAGTTGTTCTCGCTTTTTGAATTTGAAAAGTATTGTATGTTCCATTTCCAAGTAATTATTTGACTTCATTTGTTGGAGGTGATCCATATGAGTCAAAATATAAATTCTGTCGATGATTTTTGACGCCTGCAGACCAATGTACTCCTTTTTGATCTGACGTGTGGAGATTTGTTACAAAATTTATAGATGGCTTATTTTTTAGGAATTGTAATTCGTCTCTCATTAGGACATGAAAATTCTTTATTCCTAATCGATTAGCGATTTTCTTTAGATCAAAATTTTTCGTGGTTTGTTTGCCGTATTGTTTTAGAAACTCTTTCATGTTTTTCATTATATAATAAAAAAATTTCTTATAGCGCCCCCTCTCAAAGAAGAGAAATCAGAAAGGGGGGATTGATTTAAAATTGTCTCATAATGATGACTTACCTTACTACTTATTCCATTTGAAATGATTATATTATAATTATTCTAATATACATTGTTTTACAGATTTCCATTTTCTTCATGAACTTCATTCGTTAATGAAAGGGATTGTTTAAAATTGCTATAACAACTATCTAAATACTCCTTCTACTGTTTTCTGAATACACAATAAGAATTGCTTTTATTGTTGCCGCACCCTTTTGTGTTTAACCTATTCATGTCTTCACAATGGGAAGTACTTTTAACCTATTCATGCGGAAAGAAGAAACGCTAACTCAGTTTTGCAAATGCATGTGAGTTTTATAAATCTATTTGCAAAACTGATTCTGAAAACTGATTCTGAAAATTATTTACGTAGGGGTAAATTGAACTGTCAAAACTTTACCGACGCGTAAATTGAACTGTCAAAAGTTTGCCGATGCGTAAATTGAAATGACAAGAGATTGCGCTATAATTTTAGTTGAAAGCTGTCAGATGTTTCCGTTGCTAGAACAATAAATCTCTCTCTTCAGTCTCTCTCTTCAATCATCAGCCAGTGTACGGGTTCATTGAATAATTTTGTGTTTATGAGTTACAATGATCTTCTAGTTCACACAATTAGTACTTTAAACAATGGTGAGAGTACAATGATGAAGAATGTCTAAGTAATAATTGCGTCTTCTTAATTTATCATAATGCTCTAATCTTAATAATAATTGAGATCCATTTCACTTGTTTTTAATTGTGATAACGAAGGATATATTCTTGCGGTTCCTTCCATTTTTGTTTCATTCATTTTTAAAGAAATATTTTGAATAAATATTTTGAATACAATCTTCTGGTATATTGAGACTATGTGAAATTCTTAGACAACTTAAATTTTTATCTGCCTAATTTTTCGACCACGCGATGTTTTTTAGATTGCGTGATATTTTGAGACAACTTAAATTTTCGATATTTTTCGTCTACGTGATATTTTTCGACTGCCTAAATTTTCGAAATTTGGAGACTACCTAAATTTTTGAAATTTTAATTTTTTGAAAATTTGTCACTACCTAAATTTTCGGCCACGTGAAATTTGGAGTCTACCTAAATTTTTGAAATTTATAGACTACGTGATTTTCGAAAAAACTCGAAGGGTGTGACATCCGGTGCGAGCGAAGCGATGCGCCGGATGTCATACCTTATACTACTCTTGTTGGCTGATTAACAACATTTCTTACAGAAAAATCGTTTTCTAAAATACGCGGATTCACTCTATTGGAATCACCAATAATAAAGAGAGAATAACCTGGCATATTATACATAGCATACTTTCTAATACAGATTAAATATAACCCAAGTAAAAAATGACGTTTTTTCAACGGTTGAAATCATCGTTGAAGACTAACCAAAAATCAGCTTGGTGTGACAAACGTTGAAAAAACGTCGAATAAACGTTGCTGATAAACGTACGGTTGAAATCATCGTTGAAAACTAACCAAAAATCAACTTGGTGTGAAAAACTTTGAAAAAACGTTGATTAAACCACAGACATCGAACATTCCGCATTAAGGATAAACATATGGATAAAACGATGGATTAAACATTTTAATTGTTTCTGCCGATGTAAGCCCTATGCCTGTTTTTGGATAAAACATGGAAGATGCATGCACCATGGATAAACCCTATCAAGAAGTATTCCATATTAAGTAAAATGGTCTGGAATAAGCATGGCTATACGCTACTAATAATATTTAACACTGAGAGGAGTGGGAAATGTATATAAAATTTGCTCTAAATAATAATTTGGAATTGTACATGGTTAAAACATCGATCATCCATGTACGTGGATAAAATATAACTAAAAGAGCGTTTCATTTAAAGAAAAATTGTCCATTTGAATTAGATACCGACTATAACTAATAATATTGATGCTGTAAGAAGTGACCTAAATACATTTAAATAACTCAAAGAATCGCTCATGGATACAACATTGACATATGAAACATGCGTACTATTATTTCGAGTATTTTATATACATGTGCTCTTTTTATTTGATGAAATTTTGTAGACCTACAGAAAAAAATGATAAAGTCACCCGAATATCTACTTTATGCCTGTATAAAATAGATATTCGGGTGACTTCATCATCTCCCTCTCTCCTTCTCACTCACTCTGTCCCCTTTTCTTCTTCTTCCTCTCATTTTTCATCATCGTTCACACTCACTACATCTATACTGTATAGTTACTATAGCAACAACATCAATCAACACTGACGAACGAATCAGGTCAACAATTACACATGACATATATTCTCAAAGGCAGCCTAAGCAATTCTACTGGCACACATTTTACCTTCTTAAATCGAAATATCTGTCAATTGAAATCTATAAGCTCCACGTACCGTACCCATCAGCATGCCGATTCTGATCGATTTGCTCGTGTGTTCGCCAAATTGCTTGCCTAGTAATTTACAAAACTTTTGATATTAAATCAGTGTGTAACTGGACAAAACAATTGCATAAGCATCCAGCTCCATCTGCGTAATCACATCTCGCTTCTATAACTTTCCGTCACTTAAGGAAATTCGATCGCCACGCGCACGCAGCTGAGGGAGTTCAGTCACATTGTTGGCAGTCTGTGATGGCCGTGGCCGCATCTGCGTGAAGACTGAGAATTAGTATTCGATAATATTCTCCCGCTGCGAATTGTTGATGCCTGTGACTCATAGTCACTGCTTATAATTATTGTCGCATGTCGCTACGATGCATACTTTCGGAGATAGAGCCATTTTAAGTTTTCTTCCGAGCATATATAAACCCCCGACAACGTAAGTCTGATCACTTCATCGAAAGACGAGGTAAGCGACGGTCGTCGCTCTGAGCTCCCGATATCGGGTGTTTCAAAGGACTCTATCTTTTGAAGTAGGCAAGCTATCTTCTTACTTCAAAGTTTGTATGATAGAGTTTGATAGTGTCTTTACTACTGATAAAATTTTTTAAAAGTAGTATGAGTAGTAAAATGCGGAATTTTTTAAAAATTCTTAATTTTCACTTTTTTCAAAGTTTTAACATATAGACTAAGGTTTTCAAGTATCCTGAGTTCAAATATGCTATCAGATTTGAAATTTAACTAAGTCTAAGGCAGCTTTGAGGGGTTAGATCCCAGCTACTGATCACTACCTTTGACTCGGCGTTCCTGTTACCACTTCGGGGCAGTGACAATGATGTCTTCAGCTGTAAAGAGCGGGTATCGGGGAAGATCTCTCACTTCCCTAGTGATCAGTACAAGGCCTTCGGGCTGTCGACGGGATCGAGTGCCACTCACTACACTCTTTAGGAATATGACTGTACTACATGATTCCAAACTTATACAAATTTCATTATCTTACAGTTCACAATAAAATCAGGCATGGCTAATGACAGGAACCGCAAATACCATATTAAAATGTGCTCATGTGGGCGAGTTAATCGCAGTGCGGACGCCAAGGCTCATGTCAAGAAGGCGGGCACCGGCCACATGATTATCTTGAATAGGGTTGCGTGCGTGAAGTGTAGAGTGCTGAAGGGTGATGAGGATGAGGCGCGTTTTTACAGAGTGCATGCTGACTGTAGTGGTGGTTTAGTGACTGATTTGAGATTTACGCAGTTGATTGTGGAAGAGAGGGAGCGAATGTTGGTGATCGAGCGAGAGGGTAAGGCTGAGAATGTTGTTGAGAATGTTGTTGAGAATGATGAGTTGGCGAGAGCGGTTGCGTCGTTGGAGGGTGAGATTGAGCGAAAGAGAGTGCTTGAGAGTGATGATGTGGATTTAGATAGGGAGCGTGTGAGGAAGCGTGTGAGGAAGTTGAGCTCTTCGTCGTCGGAGGTGTCAAACATTGTCATCACCGACCCCCCGAAGAGCTCATCTTCCCCAAAAGTGAAGAGTGGTGGGATTCGTGTGCAGTCGGCGAGGTGGTTGAAGGATGAAGAGAAGAGGCATGTTTCGCAGCAGATGGCGCATGATTTGTTGATTAATAAGTATGAGAGCTTGAAGAAAGTGAAGGATGAAGTTGTGAAGGAGTTGGATGAGTTGAAAAAGAAGGAACTGAAGTCGAAGGAGGTAGCGGATGAAAATATTAGAATGAGGCGTAGTGTGACTGATTTGAAGAATAAGACGCGTGAGTTGGAAGAGAAGAATGATGAGTGTGAGAAGAGGGCGAGTGCTGCGGAGAGAAGAATGAGAGATGCAGAAGCGAAGTTTGAGGAGATGATGAAGGAGATGAGTGTGTTGAGAGCGAGGAATGTTGAGTTGGAGAGGACTGTGGCTCGGCGGGGTGATGAGAGGCAGGCGTATGAGAAGTTGGAGCGCATGAGGGATGAGTGGGAACATGTGAATGAGGATCGTTTGTTTGAGTTTCACATCCCTATTCGGGATAATCATTTGGCCGGCGAAGTACTCGTCAATCAAAATCTGGACGAGTCCATCCTATGTTATAACGGCCATCCGACGAAAAAATGCCTCCACGCCAGCCTACGAATGCGCGGCCATCTCCACAAATTTTCGATTCGGAAACGCGCGAGACTGCCAAAGGATGGCTAACTTGGTAAGTGAAAAGTAAATAAGATAGTATATCCTATTCTAATACATATCATTTTCATTGCAGATCTTTGCCCGCCTTCACCACCCCATCAATTCACTCCCGAGAACGAACCATCGGCTCTCTTAAGGGCCACCTAGGGGCAAGACATGATAGAACCTCCACGCGGTTTGCCCTGGGCAGTCTTCGGACTGGCGAATACTATCATTAAGTTGAATCTGCTATCAGTCAACTTGAACGTTGCGTCGCGTTAGAGGGGTATATAAACCACTGCCTCTCATTTCATTTCATTTCAATCATGCAGACGCCGAACAGTCAAGTCAGCTCTCCTCGCGGACCGCAGTTAAGGCCGCGTAATTTATTTGAGGAGTTTGTCAGGCTAGAGGAGCAAGACAGAGTTTTTAATAATCTTGCTCGGATTGGCAATCCGATGACAGCAACTGCTGTCAATCCAACGGAATGGCGCTACATTCCACTTTTTAGCCATGTACCAGTTAGTGTGGAAGTCGACAGTGCTACCAAAGAGAGAGTCAAAGACTCTCTCAGCAGAATTGGTAGGGTGTAAGATGACGTTACTCCCGAGAATGAACCATCGGCTCTCTTAAGGGCCACCATGGGGCAAGACATGATAGAACCTCCTCGCGGTTTGCCCTGGGCAGTCTTCGGACTGGCGAATACTATCATTAAGTTGAATCTGCTATCAGTCAACTTGAACATTATGCAGTCGATTGCTATCCCTGAAGCATTCTGATTCGCTGTTGAGCAATTCATTGTTGAAAACCCTATATAAGCCAGAAGATTGTAGCGCTTGTCATTCAATTTGAAGTCACGATGGAAGCGACATCTGCCGACAACATTCCCGTCTTCACCGATGAAGACAACGCCATTCCCGAGTTCGTCATCCTCGACGAGTGGGATGAGGAGGATGAGAAGAAGGGGAAGATCAAGAGGATCGTTTGGACGGATGAGGTGTGGACTCCAAATACCACCCGCATCCGAAAGGTGCCAGATGCACCAGTACGACCTCGGCGGTATAGGGTCTATGACAACCTAACCGTCATACCCATTGATTATTCCAGCCAATAGTCAAATTCACACCCCGACAACGAACCATCGGCTCTCTTAAGGGCCACCATGGGGCAAGACATGATAGAACCTCCTCGCGGTTTGCCCTGGGCAGTCTTCGGACTGGCGAATACTATCATTAAGTTGAATCTGCTATCAGTCAACTTGAACGTTGCAAATGAAGTTCGGTGTAATACTTCCTTTCGACGGGCGTTCCTGTAAAGGGCGGCGGTGAAACCCGTAGCTATGTATACCGCAAGGGACATTCGGCAATGGTCAATCTTGTTTAACCTCTCTGCGTCATGTTTGCAAGTGATTGCCTCTGTCTCAACGTAGTATGCATTCGCGCCAGGGCGACATTTAGCCAACTGTCGAAGGTTGCCTAAAACTTTCCATTGCATACGTTATGAGAACCATGAGTTCTACCTGTCTCTATCAATGAGACGAATTGATGAATGGAATGAAATGGGAGGACACTCACGCGCCACACGCAACATAACACACTTCTCTCTTCCGTAGTCTAACAAGCTCTTCACACATGGATCGCAGTCGATTGCTATCCCAGAATCATGTAAGCTATCTTAATTTTATTTAACACTATTTCATCTACCATCATCACCCATATGAAGTGTCATAAGATTTACAAGTTAGACTAAGCGTTCTACTATTTGTAAATGAAAGATATAGTTTCACCAGTTTACAAGTTAAAAAATAAAGTTTCAATGGTGTATACGTTAGAAATAAAGTTTTAGCTGTTTGTATATCAAAATAAAGTTTCAATGGTGTATACGTTAGAAATAAAGTTTTAGCTGTTTGTATATCAAAATAAAGTTTCAAGAGTTTACAAGTTAGAAATAACGTTTCAATAGTGTATGCGTTAGAAATAAAGTTTTAGCTGTTTGTATATCAAAATAAAGTTTCAAGAGTTTACAAGTTAGAAATAAAGTTTCAATAGTGTGTATGTTAGAAATTAAGGTATAACTGTTTGTAAAAATAAGATCGCAAGATTTACTAGTTTACAAGTTAGACTAAGTGTAAATTAAAATAAAATTATAACTGTTCACGAGTTAAAGCGTTGATGCAACGATGAACAATTAATAAGCTGAAAAGTTTTAGATTCACTTTAACATTACCATATGTTTACAGATAGAAATGTATCACAGCAAAGCTACTTCATGAGTTAGTTTGCCAGGAGTGTATCATCTCAAACTTTTACTCCGTCGTTGAAATTTCATGACGACTTTTTGCTAAACGAAAGTTAACACTAGAGGAGCGTAGGGGTGGGTGGTATAAAATACGCCTACAGCACTGAGAGAGTTGGAGTGCATGAGCTATGTACATTCTTTTGACGATGAGAGGAGCGATTCAGCCGATGGCGCAGGTAGTTTCCCAGAGCATGGAGGACATTGTTTAGGTGACTCTAAGGGCGTATGTCGAGCTACCTTCAGTGATAGGCTTCCAACTCATGATGAATGATGATATGCTTACGACCTACATTCAACCATTGGTGTATGCCCACACCCTCCCCCACAACGAGCTTGTCTGCCACATTGTATTCATGAGTGTGGCTCAAAGTAGGAAATTGATTGATGAGACTTTGCTGAAATATCCAAGGCGCGTATTCAAGCATGGTCGCCTACTGTTGGAGTATTATTATCAATGGCGCGACGACACACATTTGCCCACCCGTGTTTTACCACACCTATCAACGGAAGAATACAATAGAGCTTTAGTCGAGACGGTGAAAGGAGACGATGAGCGCTAGCGGGCGAATGAAGCATCGGTGAGAGTGGGAATCAACTTGATTCTATTCTCCAATGAGGATTGTTGTCTAATGAGAATCAAGCATTCCTTTATAAATAGAGAGCCTTCCACACTGAGAATCATTCCATCGTTGAATCATACAAGTGACGGACGCACATTCTCTCTCTCTACATCCCTGTTATATTATCCAACTAAAATGGTAAGTCGCTACTTTCCTCCCTCTCCTCCCTTGAACGTAAACTTGATAGAATCTTTTTTATTTTCAGGCATCTTCTACATCTACTACACTGACAGGACAAAATGGTGGTCAGACGTTACAAGGTTCGCTACAATCAGATCATCTACAGCTGAGACCAGTGGAAGAAACAACAAAGGTACATAATCCTACACCGCTACAGCGTAAATTTAAACAAGTCTTGCGTCATGAGGATCACAGCGTAGTACTGCGAACGGGAATGCTCCCTTCCACTGATGTGAAGATATTGAGCAATCAGTATGGGGATTACATACTCATCCCCGTGAGTCCGTACATTCGCCACCAACTTGACATTATTGAAGAGTACGTGACATTAAATATGGACATTCCTACACCTCTTGCTCAAGAGTGGAAGGCGAGAGATGAAAAGGATACTCCCTATAGAAAGATTTGGGATGGCAATCAAATTTGCCTACCATTATCACATTGGTGTAGTCATTATAAAAAGGATGGAGATCAATCAATACCCATCAGATGTGATGAGCTCGGAGAAGGTACTTGGGATATCATTTTCAAAGTGAATGGACTATATTATGGTCAGCATAAGGATAACAAAATAGCCTCTCTCTCGATATACACTGAATCCATCCTATATATTCCAAAGCCACCCAGCGTAGATGACATTATTGACGAAATCCTTAACAGCAGTGGTACGAAGCGCAAGTCGGAGAAGAATGCTGCATCAAAACGCAAATCAAAGAAGGAGAATTACTAGTCCTTTCCTAACTCTACCCTATGACAATTCGCTTATGTGCTTTGAGTGTCGTAGACGTGGTCTTATTAGATACATTTTACTTCTTCGTTGCCATCATATCATTTGTGTATTTTGTCGTGAAAAGCATCGATGTAATTCTTCATTTTGCAATATGTTATAGAACGTTTCCTTAGATATGTAATTTCCGTTTTAGGCTTCTATCATCATTTTTATGGATTGTGAGGGTGAACCTGTACAGGAGCTCAGTGCTATTGCTATGAACAATTGGTCATATCAGATTGTTAGTGTCTATCATCAACATGCCAACTGCGATCCCAATGTTGATCAATGGGCGAGAAAACACATTCATGGACTTAATCTGAAATATTTGCAAGACTATGGCTTTTCTTGTGAGAGTGCTCTTCTTATTGACTTTAAACGATGGTTAGCTACTTTCAATGTTATACGCATCTTTTGTAATAATCCTGGTAAGGAGAGGAAAGTATTTCCCAATCTAGTCATTAATGATATTTTGCTCCCACCTTGGGATAGTAGAGTGAATCAACACTATCATGAAGTCACGAAACGTTTTAAGGATTTGTGTGTTCCTATTTTGTCTGTTCGTTGTAGTAGCTACGTTCATAACCAATGCTTCTTTCCTCCTTACCTCAACACTGCCAAAGTCCTATATGGTTATCATTGCTCGCTATATGACAGTTACCAGCTGTATCTATTTTATCTGTTTCAAACCATTGATTTGTAATGCATGCTTGTTACAGTTATTCAATAAATGTTATTATGCGAAGAGTTGTTGTTGTTATCATGCGACGGATGGGTTAGATGAAGGGTGATCATATCTTTTTCAAAGGACTGTGAAACATTGATTTCCATGATGAGGATTTAAACAGTTAGATTTGATGACGAATAAGATTTACTAGTTTGCAAGTTAGACTAAGCGTTCTATTATTTGTAAATGAAAGATATAGTTTCAATAGTTTACACGTTAAAAATAAAGTTTCAATAGTGTGTATGTTAAGAATAAAGTTCTATCTGTTTGTATGTTAGAAATAAAATGAAGTTTCATCAGTTTACAAGTTAAGAATAAAGTTTTATCTGTTTGTATGTTAGAAATAAAACAAAGTTTCAACCGTTAACAAGTTAAAAATAAAGTTTCAATAGTTTACAAGTTAAAACTAATGTTTCAATAATGCGTATGTTAAGAATAAAGTTCTATCTGTTTGTATGTTAGAAATAAAATGAAGTTTCATCAGTTTACAAGTTAAGAATAAAGTTTTATCAGCTTGTATGTTAGAAATAAAACAAAGTTTCAACCGTTAACAAGTTAAAAATAAAGTTTCAATAGTTTACAAGTTAAAACTAATGTTTCAATAGTGCGTATGTTAAGAATAAAGTTTTATCTGTTTCTATGTTAGAAATAAAATGAAGCTTCACCAGTTTACAAGTTAAGAATAAAGTTTTATCAGCTTGTATGTTAGAAATAAAATAAAGTTTCAAGAGTTTACAAGTTTCAACAGTGTATACGTTAGAAATAAAGTTTTAGCTGTTTGTATGTTAAAAATAAAATAAAGTTTCAACCGTTTACAAGTTAAAAATGAAGTTTCGATAGTGTATATGTTAAGAATAAAGTTCTATCTGTTTATATGTTAGAAATAAAAATGAAGGTTCACCAGTTTACAAGTTAAGAATAAAGTTTTATCTGCTTGTATGTCAGAAATGAAATAAAGTTTCACCAGTTTACAAGTTAAAAAATAAAGTTTCAATAGTGTGTACGTTAGAAATAAAGTTTCAATAGTGTGTATGTTAAGAATAAAGCTTTATCTGCTTGTATGTTAGAATTAAAAAACCGGTTTCAACCGTATACAAGTTAAAAATAAAGTTTCAATAGTTAACACGTTAAAAATAAAGTTTCAATAGTGTATATGTTAAGAATAAAGTTCTATCTGCTTCTATGTTAGAAATAAAAATGAAGGTTCACCAGTTTACAAGTTAAGAATAAAGTTTTATCTGTTTGTATGTTAGACATAAAACAAAGTTTCAACCGTTAACAAGTTAAAAATAAAGTTTCAGATTAAAATAAAGTTTCAATAGTGTGTATGATGGAAATAAAGTTTAAGCGCTTTGTGCGTTAAAAATAAAGTTTCAACATTGTGTACGTTAAGAATAAAGTTCTATCTGTTTATATGTTAGAAATAAAAATGAAGGTTCACCAGTTTACAAGTTAAGAATAAAGTTTTATCTGCTTGTATGTCAGAAATGAAATAAAGTTTCACCAGTTTAAAAGTTAAGAATAAAGTTTCAATAGTGTGTATGATAAGAATATAGTTCTATCTGTTTATATGTTAGAAATAAAATGAAGTTTCGTCAGTTTACAAGTTAAGAATAAATTTTATCTGCTTGTATGTTAGAATTAAAACAAAGTTTCAACCGTTTACAGGTTAAAAATAAAGTTTCAATAGTTAACACGTTAAAAATAAAGTTTCAATAGTGTGTATGTTAAGAATAAAGTTCTATCTGTTTGTATGTTAGAAATAAAATGAAGTTTCATCAGTTAACAAGTTAAGAATAAAGTTTTATCTGTTTGTATGTTAGAAATAAAACAAAGTTTCAACCGTTAACAAGTTAAAAATAAAGTTTCAATAGTTTACAAGTTAAAACTAATGTTTCAATAGTGCGTATGTTAAGAATAAAGTTTTATCTGTTTCTATGTTAGAAATAAAATGAAGCTTCACCAGTTTACAAGTTAAGAATAAAGTTTTATCAGCTTGTATGTTAGAAATAAAATGAAGTTTCACCAGTTTACAAATTAAAAATAAAGTTTCAATAGTGTGTACGTTAGAAATAAAGTTTCAACCGTTTACAAGTTGAAAATAAAGTTTCAACAGTGTCTACGTTAGAAATAAAGTTTTATCTGTTTGTAAAGTACGATCGTAGGATTTACTAGTTTGTAAGTTAGACTCAGCATTCTCCTATTTGTAAATGAAAATATCGTTTCAGCCGTTTACAAGTTAAAAATAAAGTTTCAACGGTGTGTACGTTAGAAATAAAGTTTTAGCTGTTTATATGTTAGAAACAAAATAAAGTTTCAACAGTTTACAAGTTGAAAAATAAAGTTTCAACAGTGTGTACGTTAGAAATAAATGAAAGTAAGAACTTCATCGTATGAGTATTCAAAGCATGTTTTGTAAATCAAATGTGTGTAGTCCTGACATGATAGAATCGCGATAGAAATAAAGTTTCAGCCGTTTACAAGTTAAAAATAAAGTTTCAACGGTGTGTACGTTAGAAATAAAGTTTTAGCTGTTTATATGTTAGAAACAAAATAAAGTTTCAACAGTTTACAAGTTGAAAAATAAAGTTTCAACAGTGTATACGTTAGAAATAAATGAAAGTAAGACCTTCATCGTATGAGTATTCAAAGCATGTTTTGAATCAAATGAACTTGACAAACGCGTTTGTCAAGCTTAATTCTATCATGTCAGGACTACACACATTTGATTTACAAAACATGCTTTGAATATTCATACGATGAAGGTCTTACTTTCATTTATTTCTAACGTATAAACTGTTGAAACTTTATTTTAAACTTGTAAATGGCTGAAACTTTATTTCTAACGCGATTCTATCATGTCAGGACTACACACATTTGATTTACAAAACATGCTTTGAATACTCATACGATGAAGGTCTTACTTTCATTTATTTCTAACGTATACACTGTTGAAACTTTATTTTTCAACTTGTAAACTGTTGAAACTTTATTTTGTTTCTAACATATAAACAGCTAAAACTTTATTTCTAACGTACACACCGTTGAAACTTTATTTTTAACTTGTAAACGGCTGAAACTTTATTTCTATCGCGATTCTATCATGTCAGGACTACACACATTTGATTTACAAAACATGCTTTGAATACTCATACGATGAAGTTCTTACTTTCATTTATTTCTAACGTACACACTGTTGAAACTTTATTTTTCAACTTGTAAACTGTTGAAACTTTATTTTGTTTCTAACATATAAACAGCTAAAACTTTATTTCTAACGTACACACCGTTGAAACTTTATTTTTAACTTGTAAACGGCTGAAACGATATTTTCATTTACAACTAGTAGAATGCTGAGTCTAACTTGCAAACTAGTAAATCCTACGATCGTACTTTACAAACAGATAAAACTTTATTTCTAACGTACACACTATTGAAACTTTATTTTTAATTTGTAGACTGGTGAAACTTCATTTTATTTCTAACATACAAGCTGATAAAACTTTATTCTTAACTTGTAAACTGGTGAAGCTTCATTTTATTTCTAACATAGAAACAGATAAAACTTTATTCTTAACATACGCACTATTGAAACATTAGTTTTAACTTGTTAACGGTTGAAACTTTGTTTTAATTCTAACATACAAGCAGATAAAATTTATTCTTAACTTGTAAACTGACGAAACTTCATTTTTTTCTAACATATAAACAGATAGAACTATATTCTTATCATACACACTATTGAAACTTTATTCTTAACTTTTAAACTGGTGAAACTTTATTTCATTTCTGACATACAAGCAGATAAAACTTTATTCTTAACTTGTAAACTGGTGAACCTTCATTTTTATTTCTAACATATAAACAGATAGAACTTTATTCTTAACGTACACAATGTTGAAACTCTATTTTTAACGCACAAAGCGCTTAAACTTTATTTCCATCATACACACTATTGAAACTTTATTTTAATCTGAAACTTTATTTTTAACTTGTTAACGGTTGAAACTTTGTTTTATGTCTAACATACAAACAGATAAAACTTTATTCTTAACTTGTAAACTGGTGAACCTTCATTTTTATTTCTAACATAGAAGCAGATAGAACTTTATTCTTAACATATACACTATTGAAACTTTATTTTTAACGTGTTAACTATTGAAACTTTATTTTTAACTTGTATACGGTTGAAACCGGTTCTTTTAATTCTAACATACAAACAGATAAAGCTTTATTCTTAACATACACACTATTCAAACTTTATTTCTAACGTACACACTATTGAAACTTTATTTTTTAACTTGTAAACTGGTGAAACTTTATTTCATTTCTGACATACAAGCAGATAAAACTTTATTCTTAACTTGTAAACTGGTGAACCTTCATTTTTATTTCTAACATATAAACAGATAGAACTTTATTCTTAACATATACACTGTTGAAACTTCATTTTTAACTTGTAAACGGTTGAAACTTTATTTTATTTTTAACATACAAACAGCTAAAACTTTATTTCTAACGTATACACTGTTGAAACTTGTAAACTCTTGAAACTTTATTTTATTTCTAACATACAAGCTGATAAAACTTTATTCTTAACTTGTAAACTGGTGAAGCTTCATTTTATTTCTAACATAGAAACAGATAAAACTTTATTCTTAACATACGCACTATTGAAACATTAGTTTTAACTTGTAAACTATTGAAACTTTATTTTTAACTTGTTAACGGTTGAAACTTTGTTTTATTTCTAACATACAAACAGATAAAACTTTATTCTTAACTTGTAAACTGATGAAACTTCATTTTATTTCTAACATACAAACAGATAGAACTTTATTCTTAACATACACACTATTGAAACTTTATTTTTAACGTGTAAACTATTGAAACTATATCTTTCATTTACAAATAATAGAACGCTTAGTCTAACTTGCAAACTAGTAAATCTTATTCGTCATCAAATCTAACTGTTTAAATCCTCATCATGGAAATCAATGTTTCACAGTCCTTTGAAAAAGATATGATCACCCTTCATCTAACCCATCCGTCGCATGATAACAACAACAACTCTTCGCATAATAACATTTATTGAATAACTGTAACAAGCATGCATTACAAATCAATGGTTTGAAACAGATAAAATAGATACAGCTGGTAACTGTCATATAGCGAGCAATGATAACCATATAGGACTTTGGCAGTGTTGAGGTAAGGAGGAAAGAAGCATTGGTTATGAACGTAGCTACTACAACGAACAGACAAAATAGGAACACACAAATCCTTAAAACGTTTCGTGACTTCATGATAGTGTTGATTCACTCTACTATCCCAAGGTGGGAGCAAAATATCATTAATGACTAGATTGGGAAATACTTTCCTCTCCTTACCAGGATTATTACAAAAGATGCGTATAACATTGAAAGTAGCTAACCATCGTTTAAAGTCAATAAGAAGAGCACTCTCACAAGAAAAGCCATAGTCTTGCAAATATTTCAGATTAAGTCCATGAATGTGTTTTCTCGCCCATTGATCAACATTGGGATCGCAGTTGGCATGTTGATGATAGACACTAACAATCTGATATGACCAATTGTTCATAGCAATAGCACTGAGCTCCTGTACAGGTTCACCCTCACAATCCATAAAAATGATGATAGAAGCCTAAAACGGAAATTACATATCTAAGGAAACGTTCTATAACATATTGCAAAATGAAGAATTACATCGATGCTTTTCACGACAAAATACACAAATGATATGATGGCAACGAAGAAGTAAAATGTATCTAATAAGACCACGTCTACGACACTCAAAGCACATAAGCGAATTGTCATAGGGTAGAGTTAGGAAAGGACTAGTAATTCTCCTTCTTTGATTTGCGTTTTGATGCAGCATTCTTCTCCGACTTGCGCTTCGTACCACTGCTGTTAAGGATTTCGTCAATAATGTCATCTACGCTGGGTGGCTTTGGAATATATAGGATGGATTCAGTGTATATCGAGAGAGAGGCTATTTTGTTATCCTTATGCTGACCATAATATAGTCCATTCACTTTGAAAATGATATCCCAAGTACCTTCTCCGAGCTCATCACATCTGATGGGTATTGATTGATCTCCATCCTTTTTATAATGACTACACCAATGTGATAATGGTAGGCAAATTTGATTGCCATCCCAAATCTTTCTATAGGGAGTATCCTTTTCATCTCTCGCCTTCCACTCTTGAGCAAGAGGTGTAGGAATGTCCATATTTAATGTCACGTACTCTTCAATAATGTCAAGTTGGTGGCGAATGTACGGACTCACGGGGATGAGTATGTAATCCCCATACTGATTGCTCAATATCTTCACATCAGTGGAAGGGAGCATTCCCGTTCGCAGTACTACGCTGTGATCCTCATGACGCAAGACTTGTTTAAATTTACGCTGTAGCGGTGTAGGATTATGTACCTTTGTTGTTTCTTCCACTGGTCTCAGCTGTAGATGATCTGATTGTAGCGAACCTTGTAACGTCTGACCACCATTTTGTCCTGTCAGTGTAGTAGATGTAGAAGATGCCTGAAAATAAAAAAGATTCTATCAAGTTTACGTTCAAGGGAGGAGAGGGAGGAAAGTAGCGACTTACCATTTTAGTTGGATAATATAACAGGGATGTAGAGAGAGAATGTGCGTCCGTCACTTGTATGATTCAACGATGGAATGATTCTCAGTGTGGAAGGCTCTCTATTTATAAAGGAATGCTTGATTCTCATTAGACAACAATCCTCATTGGAGAATAGAATCAAGTTGATTCCCACTCTCACCGATGCTTCATTCGCCCGCTAGCGCTCATCGTCTCCTTTCACCGTCTCGACTAAAGCTCTATTGTATTCTTCCGTTGATAGGTGTGGTAAAACACGGGTGGGCAAATGTGTGTCGTCGCGCCATTGATAATAATACTCCAACAGTAGGCGACCATGCTTGAATACGCGCCTTGGATATTTCAGCAAAGTCTCATCAATCAATTTCCTACTTTGAGCCACACTCATGAATACAATGTGGCAGACAAGCTCGTTGTGGGGGAGGGTGTGGGCATACACCAATGGTTGAATGTAGGTCGTAAGCATATCATCATTCATCATGAGTTGGAAGCCTATCACTGAAGGTAGCTCGACATACGCCCTTAGAGTCACCTAAACAATGTCGTCCATGCTCTGGGAAACTACCTGCGCCATCGGCTGAATCGCTCCTCTCATCGTCAAAAGAATGTACATAGCTCATGCACTCCAACTCTCTCAGTGCTGTAGGCGTATTTTATACCACCCACCCCTACGCTCCTCTAGTGTTAACTTTCGTTTAGCAAAAAGTCGTCATGAAATTTCAACGACGGAGTAAAAGTTTGAGATGATACACTCCTGGCAAACTAACTCATGAAGTAGCTTTGCTGTGATACATTTCTATCTGTAAACATATGGTAATGTTAAAGTGAATCTAAAACTTTTCAGCTTATTAATTGTTCATCGTTGCATCAACGCTTTAACTCGTGAACAGTTATAATTTTATTTTAATTTACACTTAGTCTAACTTGTAAACTAGTAAATCTTGCGATCTTATTTTTACAAACAGTTATACCTTAATTTCTAACATACACACTATTGAAACTTTATTTCTAACTTGTAAACTCTTGAAACTTTATTTTGATATACAAACAGCTAAAACTTTATTTCTAACGCATACACTATTGAAACGTTATTTCTAACTTGTAAACTCTTGAAACTTTATTTTGATATACAAACAGCTAAAACTTTATTTCTAACGTATACACCATTGAAACTTTATTTTGATATACAAACAGCTAAAACTTTATTTCTAACGTATACACCATTGAAACTTTATTTTTTAACTTGTAAACTGGTGAAACTATATCTTTCATTTACAAATAGTAGAACGCTTAGTCTAACTTGTAAATCTTATGACACTTCATATGGGTGATGATGGTAGATGAAATAGTGTTAAATAAAATTAAGATAGCTTACATGATTCTGGGATAGCAATCGACTGCGATCCATGTGTGAAGAGCTTGTTAGACTACGGAAGAGAGAAGTGTGTTATGTTGCGTGTGGCGCGTGAGTGTCCTCCCATTTCATTCCATTCATCAATTCGTCTCATTGATAGAGACAGGTAGAACTCATGGTTCTCATAACGTATGCAATGGAAAGTTTTAGGCAACCTTCGACAGTTGGCTAAATGTCGCCCTGGCGCGAATGCATACTACGTTGAGACAGAGGCAATCACTTGCAAACATGACGCAGAGAGGTTAAACAAGATTGACCATTGCCGAATGTCCCTTGCGGTATACATAGCTACGGGTTTCACCGCCGCCCTTTACAGGAACGCCCGTCGAAAGGAAGTATTACACCGAACTTCATTTGCAACGTTCAAGTTGACTGATAGCAGATTCAACTTAATGATAGTATTCGCCAGTCCGAAGACTGCCCAGGGCAAACCGCGAGGAGGTTCTATCATGTCTTGCCCCATGGTGGCCCTTAAGAGAGCCGATGGTTCGTTGTCGGGGTGTGAATTTGACTATTGGCTGGAATAATCAATGGGTATGACGGTTAGGTTGTCATAGACCCTATACCGCCGAGGTCGTACTGGTGCATCTGGCACCTTTCGGATGCGGGTGGTATTTGGAGTCCACACCTCATCCGTCCAAACGATCCTTTTGATCTTCCCCTTCTTCTCATCCTCCTCATCCCACTCGTCGAGGATGACGAACTCGGGAATGGCGTTGTCTTCATCGGTGAAGACGGGAATGTTGTCGGCAGATGTCGCTTCCATCGTGACTTCAAATTGAATGAGAAGCGCTACAATCTTCTGGCTTATATAGGGTTTTCAACAATGAATTGCTCAACAGCGAATCAGAATGCTTCAGGGATAGCAATCGACTGCATAATGTTCAAGTTGACTGATAGCAGATTCAACTTAATGATAGTATTCGCCAGTCCGAAGACTGCCCAGGGCAAACCGCGAGGAGGTTCTATCATGTCTTGCCCCATGGTGGCCCTTAAGAGAGCCGATGGTTCATTCTCGGGAGTAACGTCATCTTACACCCTACCAATTCTGCTGAGAGAGTCTTTGACTCTCTCTTTGGTAGCACTGTCGACTTCCACACTAACTGGTACATGGCTAAAAAGTGGAATGTAGCGCCATTCCGTTGGATTGACAGCAGTTGCTGTCATCGGATTGCCAATCCGAGCAAGATTATTAAAAACTCTGTCTTGCTCCTCTAGCCTGACAAACTCCTCAAATAAATTACGCGGCCTTAACTGCGGTCCGCGAGGAGAGCTGACTTGACTGTTCGGCGTCTGCATGATTGAAATGAAATGAAATGAGAGGCAGTGGTTTATATACCCCTCTAACGCGACGCAACGTTCAAGTTGACTGATAGCAGATTCAACTTAATGATAGTATTCGCCAGTCCGAAGACTGCCCAGGGCAAACCGCGTGGAGGTTCTATCATGTCTTGCCCCTAGGTGGCCCTTAAGAGAGCCGATGGTTCGTTCTCGGGAGTGAATTGATGGGGTGGTGAAGGCGGGCAAAGATCTGCAATGAAAATGATATGTATTAGAATAGGATATACTATCTTATTTACTTTTCACTTACCAAGTTAGCCATCCTTTGGCAGTCTCGCGCGTTTCCGAATCGAAAATTTGTGGAGATGGCCGCGCATTCGTAGGCTGGCGTGGAGGCATTTTTTCGTCGGATGGCCGTTATAACATAGGATGGACTCGTCCAGATTTTGATTGACGAGTACTTCGCCGGCCAAATGATTATCCCGAATAGGGATGTGAAACTCAAACAAACGATCCTCATTCACACGTTCCCACTCATCCCTCATGCGCTCCAACTTCTCATACGCCTGCCTCTCATCACCCCGCCGAGCCACAGTCCTCTCCAACTCAACATTCCTCGCTCTCAACACACTCATCTCCTTCATCATCTCCTCAAACTTCGCTTCTGCATCTCTCATTCTTCTCTCCGCAGCACTCGCCCTCTTCTCACACTCATCATTCTTCTCTTCCAACTCACGCGTCTTATTCTTCAAATCTGTCACACTACGCCTCATTCTAATATTTTAATCCGCTACCTCCTTCGACTTCAGTTCCTTCTTTTTCAACTCATCCAACTCCTTCACAACTTCATCCTTCACTTTCTTCAAACTCTCATACTTATTAATCAACAAATCATGCGCCATCTGCTGCGAAACATGCCTCTTCTCTTCATCCTTCAACCACCTCGCCGACTGCACACGAATCCCACCACTCTTCACTTTTGGGGAAGATGAGCTCTTCGGGGGGTCGGTGATGACAATGTTTGACACCTCCGACGACGAAGAGCTCAACTTCCTCACACGCTTCCTCACACGCTCCCTATCTAAATCCACATCATCCTCATCATCACTCTCAAGCGCTCTCTTTCGCTCAATCTCACCCTCCAACGACGCAACCGCTCTCGCCAACTCATCATTCTCAACAACATTCTCAACAACATTCTCAGCCTTACCCTCTCGCTCGATCACCAACATTCGCTCCCTCTCTTCCACAATCAACTGCGTAAATCTCAAATCAGTCACTAAACCACCACTACAGTCAGCATGCACTCTGTAAAAACGCGCCTCATCCTCATCACCCTTCAGCACTCTACACTTCACGCACGCAACCCTATTCAAGATAATCATGTGGCCGGTGCCCGCCTTCTTGACATGAGCCTTGGCGTCCGCACTGCGATTAACTCGCCCACATGAGCACATTTTAATATGGTATTTGCGGTTCCTGTCATTAGCCATGCCTGATTTTATTGTGAACTGTAAGATAATGAAATTTGTATAAGTTTGGAATCATGTAGTACAGTCATATTCCTAAAGAGTGTAGTGAGTGGCACTCGATCCCGTCGACAGCCCGAAGGCCTTGTACTGATCACTAGGGAAGTGAGAGATCTTCCCCGATACCCGCTCTTTACAGCTGAAGACATCATTGTCACTGCCCCGAAGTGGTAACAGGAACGCCGAGTCAAAGGTAGTGATCAGTAGCTGGGATCTAACCCCTCAAAGCTGCCTTAGACTTAGTTAAATTTCAAATCTGATAGCATATTTGAACTCAGGATACTTGAAAACCTTAGTCTATATGTTAAAACTTTGAAAAAAGTGAAAATTAAGAATTTTTAAAAAATTTCGCATTTTACTACTCATACTACTTTTAAAAAATTTTATCAGTAGTAAAGACACTATCAAACTCTATCATACAAACTTTGAAGTAAGAAGATAGCTTGCCTACTTCAAAAGATAGAGTCCTTTGAAACACCCGATATCGGGAGCTCAGAGCGACGACCGTCGCTTACCTCGTCTTTCGATGAAGTGATCAGACTTACGTTGTCGGGGGTTTATATATGCTCGGAAGAAAACTTAAAATGGCTCTATCTCCAAAAGTGTTCATCGTAGCGACATGCGGTTTGTTGCAAACGATTCGTCTCATCATTCTCTATCATATGACACCTGAACCATTCTCATATGATCACGGGAAGTTGGTCCGTCAGCACATGTCCATGTAACATGCCACAAGTGAAAAAATTCCTAAGTGTGAGAGCTCCAGTGTGGTGAAAATTTTGAAAAATTTAAAACTTCCGAATTTCGACCTGGGACCTTTACCAAAACATTTTTCATCAAATTTCACTGACTCCCCCCTCCCCCCCTCGTTCAGAGAAATTTGATGAAAAATGTTTTGGTGAAGGTCCCAGGTCGAAATTCCACACTTTGGAAAATTTTCAAAATTTTACCCATACAAAGTCACTCTGACACTTAGGATTTTTTCAGGTGAGCGAGCTCCGACCTAAAATCTTGTAACCGCTCTAACTTTTGAACTAAGACAGATAGGAACAAGCCGATTCTTTCACTGAATTTGTCTCACTCTTAGCTTTCAAACGAGCTATCGCACGACAAAATCCGTCCACTGGAAGCCAAAATCGAAGCAAGCTGTCCAGAGGGGGGGGACGTCAGCCGAAAATTTTTTCTCTCCGGTTGACTTGAAACTCACCATAGCGATGCAGAATTTCACGCTGAATCCGAATCTGACCTCCGTTTTCTCATCCGATGCTTCGTTTTGACGCTACACACCAAAACGTCCCAAATTCTAACTCTGTCGTTTTTCGAAAAATGTTGAAAATTTTTTCTCACCGATTGCCTTGAAACTCACCATACCGATGCAGAATTTCACGCTGAATACGAATCCGACCTCCGTTTTCTCATCCGACCACTCCTTCCACTCGAAACAACCCATTTTACAACCCAACATTCAGCAGATTGCACGAAAAAACATCACACACTATAGCCTCAAGACTAATCCTGGCGGTCGCCCAAGTCCACCACGACACTCTATCGTTCCAGAGGGGGGGGGACGTCAGCGAACAGTTTGTGAACCCACCTGGTCGGCACACCACGACAGACTACAACCTCTGTCGTTCCAGAGGGGGGGGGCTCAGACCCGAAGCACCACGGCGGCCGACCACGACACTCTGCCGTTCCAGAGGGGGGGACGTCAGCGATGGCGGCCATCTTGCGCTATCTGGTGTTCGCCGTTTTCTTACTACTGGCATGGATTTGGGTTCATTGATCATGAACGTATAGACCTTTCTATTAGTGATTACTGTTATATCTGCTCTTACTTTTACAAATGCTAAAATGTTATAAGCGTCATACTTAATATAATTTACTGGTAACAACAAAATATCTCAATTACTCTTAGCTGTGTAGCAGACTTATCATAAGGAGTCCTACCAATACTTCGAATTCATTTGTGTGATGGAAACAAATAATGTCACATGCTCAAGGCTTATTTGCTTCGAATTCAGTATGAGAAATTGAGTTGTGCATGTTTATCAGTTTTCAAGTCGACGTTTCTCGTTGAAAAATCGATGAACAGTTGATTCTGTCGTGAAAAGAATTATATTTAAATGGAAATATGTTGAAATGATATTATATTATTTTTAAATCCGTGACTTCTGATTGCTTGTATTTAAAATGGCACAAACATCTGGGCATGTTGAGACAGAATAGTTGCATGCTAAAAGTTTGAGAAACTATGAGCATGAAAGAATTTGATTAGCGCAATAAAACCCATTGTAATTTAGCACTTCAATAATTACATGTGTATCAGGCTATAGGCCTACTTGTGCTATGGCATTAATATTTGGATGACAAATAATCGAAAGAGTTTTTGAAACAGTTTAACATGCGACAAGACCTAAAAATTCTATTTCAGGACCGCAAAAAGTTTAGGTGGATAATGTTTTTATCAATTTCGACAATTATTATTGCTATTCGATTTCTGCTTAAGTTGTATAATTTTTCTATTGTTTCTTAAAGATGCATCCATCAAGGTAACATGTTTAAATAGGTCATTATTTCCATTTTAATTTATAGAATTGAAAACATGTAGCTATCGCCTGAGGTAATTATTTATTTCAGAATTGCCACATTTAAAAAAAATACCATCAATTTGATATTTCTAGTCGTTTAAGAAAATTAATCAAGCACACAAAAGGTATAAATACTACACCACAGTAGTAAGCAAGTGACAAACACTCGACCGGCGCCCCCCCCCCTCTGGAACGGCAGAGTGTCGTGGTCGGCCGCCGTGGTGCTTCGGGTCTGAGTCCCCCCCCCTCTGGAACGACAGAGTCTGTCGTGGTGTGCCGGCCAGGTGGGTTCACAACATGTTCGCTGACTCCCCCCCCCTGCAACGACAGAGTGTGAGACTCGAGTGAGTTGGTCCGACCGCCTGGTTGACTTGGGCGACCGTCTAGGTTGACGTGGGCGACCGTCTAGGTTGACGTGGGCGACCGTCTAGGTTGACATGGGCGACCGCCTAGGTTGTCTTGGATGGTGAAACGGTGGCCAGATTCGGATTCAGCGTCAAATTCTGCATCTGTGATGTGATTTCCAGCTCAATCGGCGAGAAAAACTGTTTCTTCAAAATTTTGGCAGAGTTAAAATGTGGGACGTTTTGGTGTGCAGGGCCCAAACGAAGCCTCGGATGAGAAAACGGAGGCCAGATTCGGATTCAGCGTGAAATTCTGCATCTGTATGGTGAATTCGAAAGCAATCGGAGAGAAAAAATTTTTCGCTGACGTCCCCCCCCCTCTGGACAGCTTGCTTCGATTTTGGCTTCCAGTGGACGGATTTTGTCGTGCGATAGCTCGTTTGAAAGCTAAGAGTGAGACAAATTCAGTGAAAGAATCGGCTTGTTCCTATCTGTCTTCGTTTAGATGTGAGACGCCATTTAAGATTTTGGGACATTGGCGAAAAACGACAGAGTTAGAATTTGGGACGTTTTGGGCTCTAGCTTCAAAACGAAGCATCGGATGGGAAAACGGATTTCAGATTTCGAATCAGCGTGAAATTCTTTATCTGTATGGTGAGTTTCAAGTCAATCGGAGAGAAAAAATTTTCAACATTTTTCGAAAAAACGACAGAGTTAGAATTTGGGACGTTTTGGTGTGTGGCGCCCAAACGAAGCATCGGATGAGAAAACGGAGGCCAGATTCGGAATCTACGTGAAATTTTGGGTTAGGAAGGATGTTTCCAGCGAAATCGGAGAGAAAAAATTTTCACTGACGTCCCCCCTTTCCCCCCCCTCTGGACAGCTTGCTTCGATTTTGGCTTCCAGTGGACGGATTTTGTCGTGCGATAGCTCGTTTGAAAGCTAAGAGTGAGACAAATTCAGTGAAAGAATCGGCTTGTTCCTATCTGTCTTCGTTTAGATGTGAGACGCCATTTAAGATTTTGGGACATTGACGAAAAACGACAGAGTTAGAATTTGGGACGTTTTGGGCTCTAGCTTCAAAACGAAGCATCGGATGGGAAAACGGATTTCAGATTTGGAATCAGCGTGAAATTCTCTATCTGTATGGTGAGTTTCAAGTCAATCGGAGAGAAAACATTTTCAACATTTTTCGAAAAAACGACAGAGTTAGAATTTGGGACGTTTTGGTGTGTAGCGCCCAAACGAAGCATCGGATGAGAAAACGGAGGCCAGATTCGGAATCTACGTGAAATTTTGGGTTAGGAAGGATGTTTCCAGCGAAATCGGAGAGAAAAAATTTTCACTGACGTCCCCCCCCCTCTGGACAGCTTGCTTCGATTTTGGCTTCCAGTGGACGGATTTTGTCGTGCGATAGCTCGTTTGAAAGCTAAGAGTGAGACAAATTCAGTGAAAGAATCGGCTTGTTCCAATCTGTCTTCGTTTAGATGTGAGACGCCATTTAAGATTTTGGGACATTGGCGAAAAACGACAGAGTTAGAATTTGGGACGTTTTGGGCTCTAGCTTCAAAACGAAGCATCGGATGGGAAAACGGATTTCAGATTTGGAATCAGCGTGAAATTCTCTATCTGTATGTTGAGTTTCAAGTCAATCGGAGAGAAAAAATTTTCAACATTTTTCGAAAAAACGACAGAGTTAGAATTTGGGACGTTTTGGTGTGTAGCGCCCAAACGAAGCATCGGATGAGAAAACGGAGGCCAGATTCGGAATCTACGTGAAATTTTGGGTTAGGAAGGATGTTTCCAGCGAAATCGGAGAGAAAAAATTTTCACTGACGGCCCCCCCCCCTCTGGACAGCTTGCTTCGATTTTGGCTTCCAGTGGACGGATTTTGTCGTGCGATAGCTCGTTTGAAAGCTAAGAGTGAGACAAATTCAGTGAAAGAATCGGCTTGTTCCAATCTGTCTTCGTTTAGATGTGAGACGCCATTTAAGATTTTGGGACATTGGCGAAAAACGACAGAGTTAGAATTTGGGACGTTTTGGGCTCTAGCTTCAAAACGAAGCATCGGATGGGAAAACGGATTTCAGATTTGGAATCAGCGTGAAATTCTCTATCTGTATGTTGAGTTTCAAGTCAATCGGAGAGAAAAAATTTTCAACATTTTTCGAAAAAACGACAGAGTTAGAATTTGGGACGTTTTGGTGTGTAGCGCCCAAACGAAGCATCGGATGAGAAAACGGAGGCCAGATTCGGAATCTACGTGAAATTCTGGGTTAGGAAGGATGTTTCCAGCGAAATCGGAGAGAAAAAATTTTCACTGACGTCCCCCCCCCCTCTGGACAGCTTGCTTCGATTTTGGCTTCCAGTGGACGGATTTTGTCGTGCGATAGCTCGTTTGAAAGCTAAGAGTGAGACAAATTCAGTGAAAGAATCGGCTTGTTCCTATCTGTCTTCGTTCAAAAGTTAGAGCGGTTACAAGATTTTAGGTCGGAGCTCGCTTACCTGAAAAAATCCTAAGTGTCAGAGTGACTTTGTATGGGTAAAATTTTGAAAATTTTCCAAAGTGTAGAATTTCGACCTGGGACCGTCACCAAAACATTTTTCATCAAATTTTGAAATTTCACTGACGTCCCCCCCCCTCTGGACAGCTTGCTTCGATTTTGGCTTCCAGTGGACGGATTTTGTCGTGCGATAGCTCGTTTGAAAGCTAAGAGTGAGACAAATTCAGTGAAAGAATCGGCTTGTTCCTATCTGTCTTCGTTTAGATGTGAGATGCCATTTAAGATTTTCGGACATTGGCGAAAAACGACAGAGTTAGAATTTGGGACGTTTTGGGCTCTAGCTTCAAAACGAAGCATCGGATGGGAAAACGGATTTCAGATTTGGAATCAGCGTCAGATTCTTTATCTGTATGGTGAGTTTCATGTCAATCGGAGAGTTTCAAGTCATCGGCGAGAAAAATTTTCAACATTTTTCGGAAAAACGACAGAGTTAGAATTTTTGCGATGGCTGCCTACTGTAGAGCCAAAACGAAGCATCGGATGGGAAAACGGAGGCCAGATTCGGATTCAGCGTCAAATTCTACATGGAAATGGTGTATTTCCAGCTCAATCGGAGCACTAGAACCGGAGATAGACGGGATTTTTAGTGTTTGGATGATGGGTATTACGTCATCAGCTGATCGCCACACACTATATAAGCTGGGAACCGACGGAGACTTGTCATTTAGAGGAGAACGACTGTCAGAGGTAGGTCGTCTCTCTGAGCTCCGATGATAGCTTCGGACATTCCAAATTCCAAGTTTCTGTAAGAAACCGACTTAGAAAATTTCATTGCTGATATCAGCTAAGCCGTCAGACTTAGAGGTTCGCCAGGAGATGGCCTTCGTCTCCAGGCCATAAAAGACTCCAAAACTTTAAAGGCTCGTAACTTTGCTTCTACAAGTCCGTTTGACTTGATTCAAAAAAGGTTCGGTCGCTATTGACCTGCCCTAAGTGATGGACTACTTATAAAATTTCATAAGTAGTGCTAAAAAGTTGAAAATTTTAAATTCACTAGTTTTGGAGGTTTTCTGGGGTTTTCGACCCTGCTGAAGTCAATGAAAGCATTTTTAATGATGTCTGAGCCAGTCTTCTCATGGTATAAGCGGCTTTTCACTGAAAGCGAGCAAGACACGGAGAGTTTTGCTGTAATATTCCACTGACAGGGTGTTCCTTCGGGACGGCGGACGATGCCGTAGTGATAAGTGTGGCAAGGGAATGTGTCATATTTAAGACCGTAACCGCTGGGACAACTCATGTCTCATGTTGGGCATTTGACACAGCTCTCAACGTAGCACTTTGAATGCCAATCGGTTGAGTCTTAGCTATCTTGTCATGGGTGGCCTCTAAACATCTCCATTGCAAAACGCTGGTGAATCAAGCTCTCTACGGCTTGCTATCAAGCAGATCAAAGCAATAACTTGGGATGTTTCCTCAAGGTTTTCAAGTATGCTGAGTTCAAATCTGCTATCAGATTTCAAATTTAACTAAGACTAAGGCAGCTTTGAGGGGTTAGATCCCAGCTACTGTTCACTACCTTTGACTCGGCGTTGCTGTTACCACTTCGGGGCAGTGACAATGATGTCTTCAGCTGTAAAGAGTGGGTATCGGGGAAGATCTCTCACTTCCCTAGTGATCAGTACAAGGCCTTCGGGCTGTCGACGGGATCGAGTGCCACTCACTACACTCAAATCTATCATTCCTCACTAAGTGTAAATTACTGACTATACATTTGTCCTGCTATCAGGTTATTTTTGACTTGCTATCTAGTTGAATAGTCTCTTGCTATCAAGAGATTCACTTCTACTCATAAAGCACATCATCGCTGTAATACCTCCTTTGCTCGAGCGTTCCTTCGGGACGGCGGGTACTGCCGTAGAGGGATTGTGTTGCACGGGTTGTTCGTCGTTTGTTAGACCGAAACCTCTGAGCCGTTGCTCATGTTGGGCGTTCGACTTCATACTCAACGTGACGCTTTCTCTCGCCAGGTCAGAGTACTTCAGCCATTCGACAAAGGTTAGTCTTTATGATATGGAGTAGAGTGAAATGTAATTCATTAGATGTCCCTTCAATGATTGCTCCCATGATAAACGTTGATGAGACAAATGAAATGATTCTCATCTTCCCTTTTCAATGATTGAAATCTACTAACACACTACCGTATAATCGGCCACTATGGGGCAAGACATGATAGAGCCTTCAATGCGCTTTGCCCTGGCAGTCATTAGACTGGCGAATACTATCATTAAGTTGAATCTGCTATCAGTCAACTTGAACGTTGCGTCGCATTAGAGGGGTATATAAACCACTGCCTCTCATTTCATTTCAATCATGCAGACGCCGAACAGTCAAGTCAGCTCTCCTCGCGGACCGCAGTTAAGGCCGCGAAATTTATTTGAGGAGTTTGTCAGGCTAGAGGAGCAAGACAGAGTTTTTAATAATCTTGCTCGGATTGGCAATCCGATGACAGCAACTGCTGTCAATCCAACGGAATGGCGCTACATTCCACTTTTTAGCCATGTACCAGTTAGTGTGGAAGTCGACAGTGCTACCAAAGAGAGAGTCAAAGACTCTCTCAGTAGAATTGGTAGGGTGTAAGATGACATTACTCCCGAGAACGAACCATCGGCTCTCTTAAGGGCCACCATGGGGCAAGACATGATAGAACCTCCTCGCGGTTTGCCCTGGGCAGTCTTCGGACTGGCGAATACTATCATTAAGTTGAATCTGCTATCAGTCAACTTGAACGTTGCAAATGAAGTTCGGTGTAATACTTCCTTTCGACGGGCGTTCCTGTAAAGGGCGGCGGTGAAACCCGTAGCTATGTATACCGCAAGGGACATTCGGCAATGGTCAATCTTGTTAAACCTCTCTGCGTCATGTTTGCAAGTGATTGCCTCTGTCTCAACGTAGTATGCATTCGCGCCAGGGCGACATTTAGCCAACTGTCGAAGGTTGCCTAAAACTTTCCATTGCATACGTTATGAGAACCATGAGTTCTACCTGTCTCTATCAATGAGACGAATTGATGAATGGAATGAAATGGGAGGACACTCACGCGCCACACGCAACATAACACACTTCTCTCTTTCGTAGTCTAACAAGCTCTTTACACATGGATCGCAGTCGATTGCTATCCCTGTATCAGAAGTGTAAGCTATCTTAATTTTATTTGACACTATTTCATCTATCATCATCGTCCATATGAAATGTTTTAAGATTTACAAGTTAGAAATAAAGTTTCAATAGTGTATGCGTTAGAAATAAAGGTGTAACTGTTTGTAAAAATAAGATCGCAAGATTTACTAGTTTACAAGTTAGACTAAGTGTAAATTAAAAATAAAATTATAACTGTTTCAAGAGTTTACAAGTTAGAAATTAAGTTTTAGCTGTTTGTATATCAAAATAAAGTTTCAAGAGTTTACAAGTTAGAAATAAAGTTTCAATAGTGTATATGTTAGAAATAAAGGTGTAACTGTTTGTAAAAATAAGATCGCAAGATTTACTAGTTTACAAGTTAGACTAAGTGTAAATTAAAAATAAATTATAACTGTTCACGTGTTAAAGCGTTGATGCAACGATGAACAATTAATAAGCTGAAAAGTTTTAGATTCACTTTAACATTATCATATGTTTACAGATAGAAATGTATTACAGCAAAGCTACTTCATGAGTTAGTTTGCCAGGAGTGTATCATCTCAAACTTTTACTCGGGCGACATTTAGCCAACTGTCGAAGGTTGCCTAAAACTTTCCATTGCATACGTTATGAGAGCCATGAGTTCTACCTGTCTCTATCAATGAGACGAATTGATGAATGGAATGAAAGGGAGGACACTCACGCGCCACACGCAATATAACACACTTCTCTCTTCCGTAGTCTAACAAGCTCTTTACACATGGATCGCAGTCGATTGCTATCCCTGTATCAGAAGTGTAAGCTATCTTAATTTATTTGACACTATTTCATCTATTATCATCATCGTCCATATGAAATGTTTTAAGATTTACAAGTTAGACTA
Source organism: Prostheceraeus crozeri (assembly GCA_907163375.1). NCBI lineage: Eukaryota > Metazoa > Platyhelminthes > Polycladida > Euryleptidae > Prostheceraeus > Prostheceraeus crozeri. The sequence goes on from CAJQUW010009240.1 coordinate 131,545, forward strand.
AGCGTTCTACTATTTGTAAATGAAAGATATAGTTTCAACAGTTTACAGATTGAAAATAAAGTTTCAATAGTGTGTGTGTGTGTGTATGTTAAGAATAAAGTTTTATCTGTTTGTATGTTAGAAATAGAATGAAGTTTCACCAGTTTACAAGTTAAGAATAAAGTTCTATCTGTTTATATGTTAGAAATAAAATAAAGTTTCAATAGTTTGCAAGTTAAAAATAAAGTTTCAACCGTTTACAAGTTTTAAAATAAAGTTTAAATAGTGTGCAAGATAAAAAATAAAGTTTGAACAGTTTACAAGCTGAAATAAAGTTTTAATAGTGTACACGTTGGAAATAAAGTTTTAATAGTTTATGTGCTTCAAAATAGAGTTATAACAGTTTATATGTTAGAAATAAAATGAAGTTTCATCAGTTTACAAGTTAAGAATAAAGTTCTATCTGTTTGTCTGATAGAAATAAAACAAAGTTTCAACCGTTTACAAGTTAAAAATAAAGTTTCAACAGTTTACAAGTTAAAATTAAAGCTTCAACAATTACAAGTTAAAAATAAAACTTCAAAAGTTTACCAGTTAGAAATAAAGTTTCATCAGTTTACAAGTCAAAATAAAGTTTCAACAGATTATAAGTTAAAAGAAAAGTTCCAATAGTATGTGCATTAGAAATAACGTTTCAGCTGTTTGTATGTTAGAAATAAGATAAAGTTTCAATTGTGTGTACGTTAGAAATAAAGTTCTATCTGTTTCTATGATAGAAATAAAACAAAGTTTCAACCGTTAACAAGTTAAAAATAAAGTTTCAAGAGTTTACAAGTTAAAACTAATGTTTCAATAGTGTATGTATGTTAAGAATAAAGTTAGAACAGTTTACAAGCTGAAATAAAGTTTTAATAGTGTACACGTTGGAAATAAAGTTTTAATAGTTTATGTGCTTCAAAATAGAGTTATAACAGTTTATATGTTAGAAATAAAGTTTCAACAGTCTACAAGTTAAAAATAAAATTATAACTGTTTCAAGAGTTTACAAGTTAGAAATTAAGTTTCAATGGTGTATGCGTTAGAAATAAAGTTTTAGCTGTTTGTATATCAAAATAAAGTTTCAAGAGTTTACAAGTTAGAAATAAAATGAAGGTTCACCAGTTTACAAGTTAAGAATGAAGTTCTATCTGTTTGTATGTTAGAAATAAAACAAAGTTTCAACCGTTAACAAGTTAAAAATAAAGTTTTAAGAGTTACAAGTTAAAACTAATGTTTCAATAGTGTGTGTATGTTAAGAATAAAGTTTTATCTGTTTGTATGTTAGAAATAGAATGAAGTTTCACCAGTTTACAAGTTAAGAATAAAGTTCTATCTGTTTATATGTTAGAAATAAAATAAAGTTTCAATAGTTTGCAAGTTAAAAATAAAGTTTCAACCGTTTACAAGTTTTAAAATAAAGTTTAAATAGTGTGCAAGATAAAAAATAAAGTTTGAACAGTTTACAAGCTGAAATAAAGTTTTAATAGTGTACACGTTGGAAATAAAGTTTTAATAGTTTATGTGCTTCAAAATAGAGTTATAACAGTTTATATGTTAGAAATAAAATGAAGTTTCATCAGTTTACAAGTTAAGAATAAAGTTCTATCTGTTTGTCTGATAGAAATAAAACAAAGTTTCAACCGTTTACAAGTTAAAAATAAAGTTTCAACAGTTTACAAGTTAAAATTAAAGCTTCAACAATTACAAGTTAAAAATAAAGTTTCAAAAGTTTACCAGTTAGAAATAAAGTTTCATCAGTTTACAAGTCAAAATAAAGTTTCAACAGATTATAAGTTAAAAGAAAAGTTCCAATAGTATGTGCATTAGAAATAACGTTTCAGCTGTTTGTATGTTAGAAATAAGATAAAGTTTCAATTGTGTGTACGTTAGAAATAAAGTTCTATCTGTTTCTATGATAGAAATAAAACAAAGTTTCAACCGTTAACAAGTTAAAAATAAAGTTTCAAGAGTTTACAAGTTAAAACTAATGTTTCAATAGTGTATGTATGTTAAGAATAAAGTTAGAACAGTTTACAAGCTGAAATAAAGTTTTAATAGTGTACACGTTGGAAATAAAGTTTTAATAGTTTATGTGCTTCAAAATAGAGTTATAACAGTTTATATGTTAGAAATAAAATGAAGTTTCATCAGTTTACAAGTTAAGAATAAAGTTCTATCTGTTTGTATGTTAGAAATAAAACAAAGTTTCAACCGTTAACAAGTTAAAAATAAAGTTTTAAGAGTTTACAAGTTTAACTAATGTTTCAATAGTGTGTGTATGTTAAGAATAAAGTTTTATCTGTTTGTATGTTAGAAATAGAATGAAGTTTCACCAGTTTACAAGTTACGAATAAAGTTCTATCTCTTTAAGTTTATAAGTTAAGAATAAAGTTCTATCTGTTTATATGTTAGAAATAGAATGAAGTTTCACCAGTTTACAAGTTAAGAATAAAGTTCTATCTGTTTATATGTTAGAAATAAAATAAAGTTTCAACAGTCTACAAGTTAAAAATAAAATTATAACTGTTTCAAGAGTTTACAAGTTAGAAATTAAGTTTCAATGGTGTATGCGTTAGAAATAAAGTTTTAGCTGTTTGTATATCAAAATAAAGTTTCAAGAGTTTACAAGTTAGAAATAAAATGAAGGTTCACCAGTTTACAAGTTAAGAATGAAGTTCTATCTGTTTGTATGTTAGAAATAAAACAAAGTTTCAACCGTTAACAAGTTAAAAATAAAGTTTTAAGAGTTACAAGTTAAAACTAATGTTTCAATAGTGTGTGTGTATGTTAAGAATAAAGTTTTATCTGTTTGTATGTTAGAAATAGAATGAAGTTTCACCAGTTTACAAGTTAAGAATAAAGTTCTATCTGTTTATATGTTAGAAATAAAATAAAGTTTCAATAGTTTGCAAGTTAAAAATAAAGTTTCAATAGTTTACAAGTTTTAAAATAAAGTTTAAATAGTGTGCAAGATAAAAAATAAAGTTTGAACAGTTTACAAGCTGAAATAAAGTTTTAATAGTGTACACGTTGGAAATAAAGTTTTAATAGTTTATGTGCTTCAAAATAGAGTTATAACAGTTTATATGTTAGAAATAAAATGAAGTTTCATCAGTTTACAAGTTAAGAATAAAGTTCTATCTGTTTGTATGATAGAAATAAAACAAAGTTTCAACCGTTTACAAGTTAAAATAAAGTTTCACCAGTGTACAAGTTAGAAATAAAGTTTCAATAGTGTATATGTTAGAAATAAAGTTTTAGCTGTTTGTATATGAAAAACTAAGTTTCAAGAGTTTACAAGTTAAAAAATAAAGTTTCAATGGTGTATACGTTAGAAATAAAGTTTTAGCTGTTTGTATATCAAAATAAAGTTTCAAGAGTTTACAAGTTAGAAATAAAGTTTCAACAGTGTGCACGTTAAGAATAAAGTTTCAATAGTGTGTATGTTAAGAATAAAGTTCTATCTGTTTATATGTTAGAAATAAAAATGAAGGTTCATCAGTTTACAAGTTAAGAATAAAGTTTTATCTGTTTGTATGTTAGAAATAAAATAAAGTTTCGACCGTTAACAAGTTAAAAATAAAGTTTCAGATTAAAATAAAGTTTCAATAGTGTGTATGATGGAAATAAAGTTTAAGCGCTTTGTGCGTCAGAAATAAAGTTTCAACCGTTTACAAGTTAAAAATAAAGTTTCAACAGTGTGTACGTTAAGAATAAAGTTCTATCTGTTTATATGTTAGAAATAAAAATAAAGGTTCACCAGTTTACAGGTTAAGAATAAAGTTTTATCTGCTTGTATGTCAGAAATGAAATAAAGTTTCACCAGTTTAAAAGTTAAGAATAAAGTTTCAATAGTGTGTATGTTAGAAATAAAGTTTCAATAGTGTGTATGTTAAGAATAAAGTTCTATCTGTTTATATGTTAGAAATAAAAATGAAGGTTCACCAGTTTGCAAGTTAAGAATAAAGTTTTATCTGCTTGCATGTCAGAAATGAAATAAAGTTTCACCAGTTTAAAAGTTAAGAATAAAGTTTCACCAGTTTAAAAGTTAAGAATAAAGTTTCAATAGTGTGTATGTTAAGAATAAAGTTCTATCTGTTTATATGTTAGAAATAAAATGAAGTTTCAATAGTGTGTATGTTAAGAATAAAGTTCTATCTGTTTATATGTTAGAAATAAAATGAAGGTTCACCAGTTTACAAGTTAAGAATAAATTTTATCTGCTTGTATGTTAGAAATAAAATAAAGTTTCACCGATTTACAAGTTAAAAAATAAAGTTTCAATAGTTAACACGTTAAAAATAAAGTTTCAATAGTGTGTATGTTAAGAATAAAGTTCTATCTGTTTGTATATTAGAAAGAAAATGAAGGTTCATCAGTTTACAAGTTAATAATAAAGTTTTATCTGTTTGTATGTTAGAAATAAAACATAGTTTCAACCGTTGACAAGTTAAAAATAAAGTTTCAATAGTTTGCGAGTTAAAACTAATGTTTCAATAGTGCGTATGTTAAGAATAAAGTTTTATCTGTTTGTATGTTAGAAATAAAATGAAGCTTCGCCAGTTTACAAGTTTAGAATAAAGTTTTATCAGCTTGTATGTTAGAAATAAAATGAAGTTTCACCAGTTTACAAATTAAAAATAAAGTTTCAATAGTGTGTATGTTAGAAATAAAGTTTCAACCGTTTACAAGTTAAAATAAAGTTTCAACAGTGTCTACGTTAGAAATAAAGTTTTATCTGTTTGTAAAGTTCGATCGTAGGATTTACTAGTTTGCAAGTTAGACTCAGCATTCTACTAGTTGTAAATGAAAATAACGTTTCAACAGTTTACAGATTAAAATAAAGTTTCAATAGTGTGTATGATGGAAATAAAGTTTAAGCGCTTTGTGCGTTAGAAATAAAGTTTCAGCCGTTGACAAGTTAAAAATAAAGTTTCAACAGTGTGTACGTTAGAAATAAAGTTTCAACAGTTTACAAGTTGAAAAATAAAGTTTCAACAGTGTGTACGTTAGAAATAAATGAAAGTAAGAACTTCATCGTATGAGTATTCAAAGCATGTTTTGTAAATCAAATGTGTGTAGTCCTGACATGATAGAATCGCGTTAGAAATAAAGTTTCAGCCGTTTACAAGTTAAAGATAAAGTTTCAACAGTGTGTACGTTAGAAATAAAGTTTTAGCTGTTTATATGTTAGAAACAAAATAAAGTTTCACAGTTTACAAGTTGAAAAATAAAGTTTCAACAGTGTGTACGTTAGAAATAAATGAAAGTAAGAACTTCATCGTATGAGTATTCAAAACATGTTTTGTAAATCAAATGTGTGTAGTCCTGACATGATAGAATCAAGCTTGACAAACGCGTTTGTCAAGTTCATTTGATTCTATCATGTCAGGACTACACACATTTGATTTACAAAACATGTTTTGAATACTCATACGATGAAGTTCTTACTTTCATTTATTTCTAACGTACACACTGTTGAAACTTTATTTTTCAACTTGTAAACTGTGAAACTTTATTTTGTTTCTAACATATAAACAGCTAAAACTTTATTTCTAACGTACACACTGTTGAAACTTTATCTTTAACTTGTAAACGGCTGAAACTTTATTTCTAACGCGATTCTATCATGTCAGGACTACACACATTTGATTTACAAAACATGCTTTGAATACTCATACGATGAAGTTCTTACTTTCATTTATTTCTAACGTACACACTGTTGAAACTTTATTTTTCAACTTGTAAACTGTTGAAACTTTATTTCTAACGTACACACTGTTGAAACTTTATTTTTAACTTGTCAACGGCTGAAACTTTATTTCTAACGCACAAAGCGCTTAAACTTTATTTCCATCATACACACTATTGAAACTTTATTTTAATCTGTAAACTGTTGAAACGTTATTTTCATTTACAACTAGTAGAATGCTGAGTCTAACTTGCAAACTAGTAAATCCTACGATCGAACTTTACAAACAGATAAAACTTTATTTCTAACGTAGACACTGTTGAAACTTTATTTTAACTTGTAAACGGTTGAAACTTTATTTCTAACATACACACTATTGAAACTTTATTTTTAATTTGTAAACTGGTGAAACTTCATTTTATTTCTAACATACAAGCTGATAAAACTTTATTCTAAACTTGTAAACTGGCGAAGCTTCATTTTATTTCTAACATACAAACAGATAAAACTTTATTCTTAACATACGCACTATTGAAACATTAGTTTTAACTCGCAAACTATTGAAACTTTATTTTTAACTTGTCAACGGTTGAAACTATGTTTTATTTCTAACATACAAACAGATAAAACTTTATTATTAACTTGTAAACTGATGAACCTTCATTTTCTTTCTAATATACAAACAGATAGAACTTTATTCTTAACATACACACTATTGAAACTTTATTTTTAACGTGTTAACTATTGAAACTTTATTTTTTAACTTGTAAATCGGTGAAACTTTATTTTATTTCTAACATACAAGCAGATAAAATTTATTCTTAACTTGTAAACTGGTGAACCTTCATTTTATTTCTAACATATAAACAGATAGAACTTTATTCTTAACATACACACTATTGAAACTTCATTTTATTTCTAACATATAAACAGATAGAACTTTATTCTTAACATACACACTATTGAAACTTTATTCTTAACTTTTAAACTGGTGAAACTTTATTCTTAACTTTTAAACTGGTGAAACTTTATTTCATTTCTGACATGCAAGCAGATAAAACTTTATTCTTAACTTGCAAACTGGTGAACCTTCATTTTTATTTCTAACATATAAACAGATAGAACTTTATTCTTAACATACACACTATTGAAACTTTATTTCTAACATACACACTATTGAAACTTTATTCTTAACTTTTAAACTGGTGAAACTTTATTTCATTTCTGACATACAAGCAGATAAAACTTTATTCTTAACCTGTAAACTGGTGAACCTTTATTTTTATTTCTAACATATAAACAGATAGAACTTTATTCTTAACGTACACACTGTTGAAACTTTATTTTTAACTTGTAAACGGTTGAAACTTTATTTCTGACGCACAAAGCGCTTAAACTTTATTTCCATCATACACACTATTGAAACTTTATTTTAATCTGAAACTTTATTTTTAACTTGTTAACGGTCGAAACTTTATTTTATTTCTAACATACAAACAGATAAAACTTTATTCTTAACTTGTAAACTGATGAACCTTCATTTTTATTTCTAACATATAAACAGATAGAACTTTATTCTTAACATACACACTATTGAAACTTTATTCTTAACGTGCACACTGTTGAAACTTTATTTCTAACTTGTAAACTCTTGAAACTTTATTCTGATATACAAACAGCTAAAACTTTATTTCTAACGTATACACCATTGAAACTTTATTTTTTAACTTGTAAACTCTTGAAACTTAGTTTTTCATATACAAACAGCTAAAACTTTATTTCTAACATATACACTATTGAAACTTTATTTCTAACTTGTACACTGGTGAAACTTTATTTTAACTTGTAAACGGTTGAAACTTTGTTTTATTTCTATCATACAAACAGATAGAACTTTATTCTTAACTTGTAAACTGATGAAACTTCATTTTATTTCTAACATATAAACTGTTATAACTCTATTTTGAAGCACATAAACTATTAAAACTTTATTTCCAACGTGTACACTATTAAAACTTTATTTCAGCTTGTAAACTGTTCAAACTTTATTTTTTATCTTGTACACTATTTAAACTTTATTTTAAAACTTGTAAACTATTGAAACTTTATTTTTAACTTGCAAACTATTGAAACTTTATTTTATTTCTAACATATAAACAGATAGAACTTTATTCTTAACTTGTAAACTGGTGAAACTTCATTCTATTTCTAACATACAAACAGATAAAACTTTATTCTTAACATACACACACTATTGAAACATTAGTTTTAACTTGTAACTCTTAAAACTTTATTTTTAACTTGTTAACGGTTGAAACTTTGTTTTATTTCTAACATACAAACAGATAGAACTTCATTCTTAACTTGTAAACTGGTGAACCTTCATTTTATTTCTAACTTGTAAACTCTTGAAACTTTATTTTGATATACAAACAGCTAAAACTTTATTTCTAACGCATACACCATTGAAACTTAATTTCTAACTTGTAAACTCTTGAAACAGTTATAATTTTATTTTTAACTTGTAGACTGTTGAAACTTTATTTTATTTCTAACATATAAACAGATAGAACTTTATTCTTAACTTGTAAACTGGTGAAACTTCATTCTATTTCTAACATATAAACAGATAGAACTTTATTCTTAACTTATAAACTTAAAGAGATAGAACTTTATTCGTAACTTGTAAACTGGTGAAACTTCATTCTATTTCTAACATACAAACAGATAAAACTTTATTCTTAACATACACACACTATTGAAACATTAGTTAAACTTGTAAACTCTTAAAACTTTATTTTTAACTTGTTAACGGTTGAAACTTTGTTTTATTTCTAACATACAAACAGATAGAACTTTATTCTTAACTTGTAAACTGGTGAACCTTCATTTTATATCTAACTTGTAAACTCTTGAAACTTTATTTTGATATACAAACAGCTAAAACTTTATTTCTAACGCATACACCATTGAAACTTAATTTCTAACTTGTAAACTCTTGAAACAGTTATAATTTTATTTTTAACTTGTAGACTGTTGAAACTTTATTTCTAACATATAAACTGTTATAACTCTATTTTGAAGCACATAAACTATTAAAACTTTATTTCCAACGTGTACACTATTAAAACTTTATTTCAGCTTGTAAACTGTTCTAACTTTATTCTTAACATACATATACTATTGAAACATTAGTTTTAACTTGTAAACTCTTGAAACTTTATTTTTAACTTGTTAACGGTTGAAACTTTGTTTTATTTCTATCATAGAAACAGATAGAACTTTATTTCTAACGTACACACAATTGAAACTTTATCTTATTTCTAACATACAAACAGCTGAAACGTTATTTCTAATGCACATACTATTGGAACTTTTCTTTTAACTTATAATCTGTTGAAACTTTATTTTGACTTGTAAACTGATGAAACTTTATTTCTAACTGGTAAACTTTTGAAGTTTTATTTTTAACTTGTAATTGTTGAAGCTTTAATTTTAACTTGTAAACTGTTGAAACTTTATTTTTAACTTGTAAACGGTTGAAACTTTGTTTTATTTCTATCAGACAAACAGATAGAACTTTATTCTTAACTTGTAAACTGATGAAACTTCATTTTATTTCTAACATATAAACTGTTATAACTCTATTTTGAAGCACATAAACTATTAAAACTTTATTTCCAACGTGTACACTATTAAAACTTTATTTCAGCTTGTAAACTGTTCAAACTTTATTTTTTATCTTGCACACTATTTAAACTTTATTTTAAAACTTGTAAACGGTTGAAACTTTATTTTTAACTTGCAAACTATTGAAACTTTATTTTATTTCTAACATATAAACAGATAGAACTTTATTCTTAACTTGTAAACTGGTGAAACTTCATTCTATTTCTAACATACAAACAGATAAAACTTTATTCTTAACATACACACACACACACACTATTGAAACTTTATTTTCAATCTGTAAACTGTTGAAACTATATCTTTCATTTACAAATAGTAGAACGCTTAGTCTAACTTGTAAATCTTAAAACATTTCATATGGACGATGATGATAATAGATGAAATAGTGTCAAATAAATTAAGATAGCTTACACTTCTGATACAGGGATAGCAATCGACTGCGATCCATGTGTAAAGAGCTTGTTAGACTACGGAAGAGAGAAGTGTGTTATATTGCGTGTGGCGCGTGAGTGTCCTCCCTTTCATTCCATTCATCAATTCGTCTCATTGATAGAGACAGGTAGAACTCATGGCTCTCATAACGTATGCAATGGAAAGTTTTAGGCAACCTTCGACAGTTGGCTAAATGTCGCCCGAGTAAAAGTTTGAGATGATACACTCCTGGCAAACTAACTCATGAAGTAGCTTTGCTGTAATACATTTCTATCTGTAAACATATGATAATGTTAAAGTGAATCTAAAACTTTTCAGCTTATTAATTGTTCATCGTTGCATCAACGCTTTAACACGTGAACAGTTATAATTTATTTTTAATTTACACTTAGTCTAACTTGTAAACTAGTAAATCTTGCGATCTTATTTTTACAAACAGTTACACCTTTATTCCTAACATATACACTATTGAAACTTTATTTCTAACTTGTAAACTCTTGAAACTTTATTTTGATATACAAACAGCTAAAACTTAATTTCTAACTTGTAAACTCTTGAAACAGTTATAATTTTATTTTTAATTTACACTTAGTCTAACTTGTAAACTAGTAAATCTTGCGATCTTATTTTTACAAACAGTTACACCTTTATTTCTAACGCATACACTATTGAAACTTTATTTCTAACTTGTAAATCTTAAAACATTTCATATGGACGATGATGATAGATGAAATAGTGTCAAATAAAATTAAGATAGCTTACACTTCTGATACAGGGATAGCAATCGACTGCGATCCATGTGTAAAGAGCTTGTTAGACTACGAAAGAGAGAAGTGTGTTATGTTGCGTGTGGCGCGTGAGTGTCCTCCCATTTCATTCCATTCATCAATTCGTCTCATTGATAGAGACAGGTAGAACTCATGGTTCTCATAACGTATGCAATGGAAAGTTTTAGGCAACCTTCGACAGTTGGCTAAATGTCGCCCTGGCGCGAATGCATACTACGTTGAGACAGAGGCAATCACTTGCAAACATGACGCAGAGAGGTTTAACAAGATTGACCATTGCCGAATGTCCCTTGCGGTATACATAGCTACGGGTTTCACCGCCGCCCTTTACAGGAACGCCCGTCGAAAGGAAGTATTACACCGAACTTCATTTGCAACGTTCAAGTTGACTGATAGCAGATTCAACTTAATGATAGTATTCGCCAGTCCGAAGACTGCCCAGGGCAAACCGCGAGGAGGTTCTATCATGTCTTGCCCCATGGTGGCCCTTAAGAGAGCCGATGGTTCGTTCTCGGGAGTAATGTCATCTTACACCCTACCAATTCTACTGAGAGAGTCTTTGACTCTCTCTTTGGTAGCACTGTCGACTTCCACACTAACTGGTACATGGCTAAAAAGTGGAATGTAGCGCCATTCCGTTGGATTGACAGCAGTTGCTGTCATCGGATTGCCAATCCGAGCAAGATTATTAAAAACTCTGTCTTGCTCCTCTAGCCTGACAAACTCCTCAAATAAATTTCGCGGCCTTAACTGCGGTCCGCGAGGAGAGCTGACTTGACTGTTCGGCGTCTGCATGATTGAAATGAAATGAGAGGCAGTGGTTTATATACCCCTCTAATGCGATGCAACGTTCAAGTTGACTGATAGCAGATTCAACTTAATGATAGTATTCGCCAGTCTAAAGACTGCCCAGGGCAAAGCGCATTGAAGGCTCTATCATGTCTTGCCCCATAGTGGCCGATTATACGGTAGTGTGTTAGTAGATTTCAATCATTGAAAAGGGAAGATGAGAATCATTTCATTTGTCTCATCAACGTTTATCATGGGAGCAATCATTGAAGGGACATCTAATGAATTACATTTCACTCTACTCCATATCATAAAGACTAACCTTTGTCGAATGGCTGAAGTACTCTGACCTGGCGAGAGAAAGCGTCACGTTGAGTATGAAGTCGAACGCCCAACATGAGCAACGGCTCAGAGGTTTCGGTCTAACAAACGACGAACAACCCGTGCAACACAATCCCTCTACGGCAGTACCCGCCGTCCCGAAGGAACGCTCGAGCAAAGGAGGTATTACAGCGATGATGTGCTTTATGAGTAGAAGTGAATCTCTTGATAGCAAGAGACTATTCAACTAGATAGCAAGTCAAAAATAACCTGATAGCAGGACAAATGTATAGTCAGTAATTTACACTTAGTGAGGAATGATAGATTTGAGTGTAGTGAGTGGCACTCGATCCCGTCGACAGCCCGAAGGCCTTGTACTGATCACTAGGGAAGTGAGAGATCTTCCCCGATACCCACTCTTTACAGCTGAAGACATCATTGTCACTGCCCCGAAGTGGTAACAGCAACGCCGAGTCAAAGGTAGTGAACAGTAGCTGGGATCTAACCCCTCAAAGCTGCCTTAGTCTTAGTTAAATTTGAAATCTGATAGCAGATTTGAACTCAGCATACTTGAAAACCTTGAGGAAACATCCCAAGTTATTGCTTTGATCTGCTTGATAGCAAGCCGTAGAGAGCTTGATTCACCAGCGTTTTGCAATGGAGATGTTTAGAGGCCACCCATGACAAGATAGCTAAGACTCAACCGATTGGCGTTCAAAGTGCTACGTTGAGAGCTGTGTCAAATGCCCAACATGAGACATGAGTTGTCCCAGCGGTTACGGTCTTAAATATGACACATTCCCTTGCCACACTTATCACTACGGCATCGTCCGCCGTCCCGAAGGAACACCCTGTCAGTGGAATATTACAGCAAAACTCTCCGTGTCTTGCTCGCTTTCAGTGAAAAGCCGCTTATACCATGAGAAGACTGGCTCAGACATCATTAAAAATGCTTTCATTGACTTCAGCAGGGTCGAAAACCCCAGAAAACCTCCAAAACTAGTGAATTTAAAATTTTCAACTTTTTAGCACTACTTATGAAATTTTATAAGTAGTCCATCACTTAGGGCAGGTCAATAGCGACCGAACCTTTTTTGAATCAAGTCAAACGGACTTGTAGAAGCAAAGTTACGAGCCTTTAAAGTTTTGGAGTCTTTTATGGCCTGGAGACGAAGGCCATCTCCTGGCGAACCTCTAAGTCTGACGGCTTAGCTGATATCAGCAATGAAATTTTCTAAGTCGGTTTCTTACAGAAACTTGGAATTTGGAATGTCCGAAGCTATCATCGGAGCTCAGAGAGACGACCTACCTCTGACAGTCGTTCTCCTCTAAATGACAAGTCTCCGTCGGTTCCCAGCTTATATAGTGTGTGGCGATCAGCTGATGACGTAATACCCATCATCCAAACACTAAAAATCCCGTCTATCTCCGGTTCTAGTGCTCCGATTGAGCTGGAAATACACCATTTCCATGTAGAATTTGACGCTGAATCCGAATCTGGCCTCCGTTTTCCCATCCGATGCTTCGTTTTGGCTCTACAGTAGGCAGCCATCGCAAAAATTCTAACTCTGTCGTTTTTTCGAAAAATGTTGAAAATTTTTCTCGCCGATGACTTGAAACTCTCCGATTGACATGAAACTCACCATACAGATAGAGAATTTCACGCTGATTCCAAATCTGAAATCCGTTTTCCCATCCGATACTTCGTTTTGAAGCTAGAGCCCAAAACGTCCCAAATTCTAACTCTGTCGTTTTTCGCCAATGTCCGAAAATCTTAAATGGCATCTCACATCTAAACGAAGACAGATAGGAACAAGCCGATTCTTTCACTGAATTTGTCTCACTCTTAGCTTTCAAACGAGCTATCGCACGACAAAATCCGTCCACTGGAAGCCAAAATCGAAGCAAGCTGTCCAGAGGGGGGGGACGTCAGTGAAATTTCAAAATTTGATGAAAAATGTTTTGGTGACGGTCCCAGGTCGAAATTCTACACTTTGGAAAATTTTCAAAATTTTACCCATACAAAGTCACTCTGACACTTAGGATTTTTTCAGGTAAGCGAGCTCCGACCTAAAATCTTGTAACCGCTCTAACTTTTGAACGAAGACAGATAGGAACAAGCCGATTCTTTCACTGAATTTGTCTCACTCTTAGCTTTCAAACGAGCTATCGCACGACAAAATCCGTCCACTGGAAGCCAAAATCGAAGCAAGCTGTCCAGAGGGGGGGGGGACGTCAGTGAAAATTTTTTCTCTCCGATTTCGCTGGAAACATCCTTCCTAACCCAGAATTTCACGTAGATTCCGAATCTGGCCTCCGTTTTCTCATCCGATGCTTCGTTTGGGCGCTACACACCAAAACGTCCCAAATTCTAACTCTGTCGTTTTTTCGAAAAATGTTGAAAATTTTTTCTCTCCGATTGACTTGAAACTCACCATACAGATAGAGAATTTCACGCTGATTCCAAATCTGAAATCCGTTTTCCCATCCGATGCTTCGTTTTGAAGCTAGAGCCCAAAACGTCCCAAATTCTAACTCTGTCGTTTTTCGCCAATGTCCCAAAATCTTAAATGGCGTCTCACATCTAAACGAAGACAGATAGGAACAAGCCGATTCTTTCACTGAATTTGTCTCACTCTTAGCTTTCAAACGAGCTATCGCACGACAAAATCCGTCCACTGGAAGCCAAAATCGAAGCAAGCTGTCCAGAGGGGGGGGGGACGTCAGTGAAAATTTTTTCTCTCCGATTTCGCTGGAAACATCCTTCCTAACCCAAAATTTCACGTAGATTCCGAATCTGGCCTCCGTTTTCTCATCCGATGCTTCGTTTGGGCGCCACACACCAAAACGTCCCAAATTCTAACTCTGTCGTTTTTTCGAAAAATGTTGAAAATTTTTCTAGCCGATGACTTGAAACTCTCCGATTGACTTGAAACTCAACATACAGATAGAGAATTTCACGCTGATTCCAAATCTGAAATCCGTTTTCCCATCCGATGCTTCGTTTTGAAGCTAGAGCCCAAAACGTCCCAAATTCTAACTCTGTCGTTTTTCGCCAATGTCCGAAAATCTTAAATGGCATCTCACATCTAAACGAAGACAGATAGGAACAAGCCGATTCTTTCACTGAATTTGTCTCACTCTTAGCTTTCAAACGAGCTATCGCACGACAAAATCCGTCCACTGGAAGCCAAAATCGAAGCAAGCTGTCCAGAGGGGGGGGGACGTCAGTGAAATTTCAAAATTTGATGAAAAATGTTTTGGTGACGGTCCCAGGTCGAAATTCTACACTTTGGAAAATTTTCAAAATTTTACCCATACAAAGTCACTCTGACACTTAGGATTTTTTCAGGTAAGCGAGCTCCGACCTAAAATCTTGTAACCGCTCTAACTTTTGAACGAAGACAGATAGGAACAAGCCGATTCTTTCACTGAATTTGTCTCACTCTTAGCTTTCAAACGAGCTATCGCACGACAAAATCCGTCCACTGGAAGCCAAAATCGAAGCAAGCTGTCCAGAGGGGGGGGGACGTCAGTGAAAATTTTTTCTCTCCGATTTCGCTGGAAACATCCTTCCTAACCCAGAATTTCACGTAGATTCCGAATCTGGCCTCCGTTTTCTCATCCGATGCTTCGTTTGGGCGCTACACACCAAAACGTCCCAAATTCTAACTCTGTCGTTTTTTCGAAAAATGTTGAAAATTTTTTCTCTCCGATTGACTTGAAACTCAACATACAGATAGAGAATTTCACGCTGATTCCAAATCTGAAATCCGTTTTCCCATCCGATGCTTCGTTTTGAAGCTAGAGCCCAAAACGTCCCAAATTCTAACTCTGTCGTTTTTCGCCAATGTCCCAAAATCTTAAATGGCGTCTCACATCTAAACGAAGACAGATAGGAACAAGCCGATTCTTTCACTGAATTTGTCTCACTCTTAGCTTTCAAACGAGCTATCGCACGACAAAATCCGTCCACTGGAAGCCAAAATCGAAGCAAGCTGTCCAGAGGGGGGGGGAAAGGGGGGACGTCAGTGAAAATTTTTTCTCTCCGATTTCGCTGGAAACATCCTTCCTAACCCAAAATTTCACGTAGATTCCGAATCTGGCCTCCGTTTTCTCATCCGATGCTTCGTTTGGGCGCCACACACCAAAACGTCCCAAATTCTAACTCTGTCGTTTTTTCGAAAAATGTTGAAAATTTTTCTAGCCGATGACTTGAAACTCTCCGATTGACTTGAAACTCAACATACAGATAGAGAATTTCACGCTGATTCCAAATCTGAAATCCGTTTTCCCATCCGATGCTTCGTTTTGAAGCTAGAGCCCAAAACGTCCCAAATTCTAACTCTGTCGTTTTTCGCCAATGTCCCAAAATCTTAAATGGCATCTCACATCTAAACGAAGACAGATAGGAACAAGCCGATTCTTTCACTGAATTTGTCTCACTCTTAGCTTTCAAAC